>CM076577.1:412066198-412318091 GCA_034641835.2 Pinus albicaulis
TGCGCCACCTCCCCCCTGGCCACCACGAGGTCATAGCGGAGGATCATGACCCACTAGTCGGGCCACTGGGCGGCCTACCTCGCCAACATCTGCAGGAGTAACCAAAATAATTTCAATGTCAATAACAAGACACACAAGTACATAAAAACTCGAACAAATGCAGAAAAGTATAACATATACCTGCAGGACCCCAAACATGACCAAAAGGGAGACCGATATCTGGATCACCCTGAAATTCCATCCCCGCATACGGGTATGGCAAGAACATCTATGGGTTGACCTCAAACCAGGCCTCTGTCATGTCGTTCCAATAATGACCCACCATGCCACCACTGTCGTACGGCATCACCGAAGCCCACCTCCTCATGCGTGGCTCCCGCGGCCCCCCAATAGGCACCGCCACAACGGGCCTTAGTAGCACCACCCTCTCATACATGATGCTGCACAGGATGCTAGCATACGCAAATGATTTGGATCGATGTTGGACCCTGTTCAGTTGCGACACCATACCATCAAAATAAAAGCAGGCGAAATCGAAAAAATGCCCGCCCCTCCAGCGGTGTAAAACTCCCACCTACGGGCCCAATGCCCGATGTGGAGCAAAATGCCCTGCCAGTCGCACAATAATAGCGAGAGCACACCGCTCAGCCACATCTGTCACTAATGAAATATTGATGCACCCCTCAGTCAGAGGTGCACCACCGCAATGCTGCCATCGGAATCTGTCTAGGTTCACTCTCCCAACAGAGAGTGGATACCTCAAAGCCTCACCCTGCAGCAATAACCCGGTCACGAAGTATATATCTATCTCCAGATGGATAATCAGGTTCATCCCCCTCAGTACGAACATATTGCGCCTCCTGCGTCAATGCTATATAATATAACGTAACAGTAGGTCCTGAGACCGAAGGAACTCGTTCTCAACAAACTTCAAAAGGCCCCATGCGGCCAACTGACGACGTGCCCTAGCATCAGCAGCTAGAGCGGTCTGAATCTCGAGCCAATCTCGCTCTCTCCACACCAACCTGCCAAGCAACACAGGCACCCATCAATACAGAGAGAAACATCAAAATAGACAAAAAACCCAAGTTTTTTGGTCACCCTGCCCTTTGCGCGCCTGTCTCTCAGACAGGCGTGCTCTTGCACGCCTGTTTTATTCACAGGCGCGCCCTTGCGAGGAAAAAAGAGGGAACAACGTGCCCTCGTGCGCCTGTCCCTCAAAAATGCGCGCAAGGAGGGTGCCACTTTGCCTAGATCACCTGCGTAATCTAGGGAAAAAAGTCCCTTTGAGGCCGTACAAACCCAATTTGTACGGCCCCTGGCACTGTCAAACTAAAAAATTGAAATGTAGGACGTCATGAAAGTTACCTCGGCATAATATCGCTAATCCCTAGTATACAGGCTAACAACAACAGCAAGAAAGGCTCTGCAATCACCTGTGATCTCCCAAAACTCAGCAAGTACAAATGATTTGGATTAGGGCCATAACCCCATATTTATCGCCCTTTTCTAGAACTTCATAAGTCCATAACAGGAGATCAGAAGGTCCATTCCGCAAAACATAAGTTGCACCATCATCAGTACGCCATGACAAATTAAGGTTATGCCACACATTCGCCTTCCAGGAAAAATATTTTTTCAGCGCCGGCAAGTATGCACCCTCCCATATTCCTTTCTAAAACTCATGTTTTTCAATAATATTTGATGAAAAGAAGATAATTTCACTTTAGGTAGTTGTTTTTTGCAGGAATAACCCACAAACCATTCACAGCACCGTCCACTGAGAGTTCCAGAGCAGTGATCATCCTACCCTTAGCATGATAGAATCCCAGAAAAATTTTCATATCCTGACAACATTTCTCCATCATAAATAAACCATAGGGTCCTCATACCTGACCGTGTTTATCACCACCTCACCCTACATATGATAAACGTCTGTTTTGGTCGATAGAGCCTCCCCTCCATGGCGCTCGTCACCCAAAGTAGACCATATATCACCGCACAAGTGATGCCATGGCCATACCATTTCAGTCTGGGAAGTACCTCATGCCCATCCATCTATCATGCATAAGGTAAAGTTTACCATCCAAACTCGAACCCCCTTCTGAGACGATTAGGTTGTACAAGCAGATTGAAAGCGCACCTTCGTGCATTGCATTTGGCCCACCATACCTCCATAAGCATAATCCCATCTGTGACTTTTTCCGCTTCATCAACCCCGCACATGAGACCAACCAATGGGACCCCTACCCCCAGCAAAACACTATCCTCACACCTATAGTGAGCAACCCCCTTTTCATTTTTTGGGTTACCCGTCTCTGTGTCTTGTACAAACCAAACCCCATTATTTTATTCTTTTGGTAAGTGTACAAAGACAGCAAACGATGCCCTTTGCCACTTTGCCCTCACATTTCACCTTTTCCCCCATGTTAGTAGTCCCTCATTCCCCTTGGTCGAAGTATTTCACCCCCAGGCACACACCATCACAACATTCATAGCCGGTCCACACCCGCCCTGGAAGTCCTACCGACTCTAGGGATTTTCCCTTCATAAATAACTATGACTGTCGCCAAGATGCTAAATTATACTTCGACCTCGGGCCACTGAATCCCCATCATCCATTTGTTGAAAATGCAGCAAGATGATGGAGCTTAGTGAAATGAAGTCGCCTTCACTAAGTGGGCCCGCAGGCAAATTCTGGCGCAAAGTCTATTTTTAGACTATGTCTATTTTTAGACATATGGAGCATGGTCCGAGGATTGCACTATGTTATTCTTGGAGTATTGGTCATGTTGGTAAAAATAGATGGACCTCTATTTTTTGGACCTATAGGTCGAAGTCTATTTTTAGACCGCCTCTCCTTAAAATGGGGAAGTCAAATATTATTTACCCTTAATAATATTTGGACTATAAACTTCAGTTTACTCTCTTGGAGCACTTCAGTTCGAGCCTTGGAAGTGGCTCATGCATCTGACAGAGGAATTACGCTATTCCTAGGGTTTGATAGCATCATGCATGGTTGACTTCAGTTAGGACTTCAGTGGCAGAAGTTTGGTGGAGTTAATGAGACAGCTAGTGGAGTTGTGTTATGTTTATTTTAGTTGAACTGGTTGAGATTAGTTTAACTAGCTAATCAATTAGTTATGAGTGGAGTGAATTAAATATTATTTAATTCATTAATTAGTAACTCATTATTCAACTCAAGAACACATCAGTTCACTATAGTGCATGATCAGTTCAGTGGAGACCAGTGAAAGAGGTAGATGAAAGGGTGGAGTTAGCTATCAGTGGCGACATCAGTTGTGCATGAGATTTGCACCACACTTGGAGGATTTGTCCATGACAATTGCGCAGTCAAGCCAAGGAGATTCGAACCTTTGATCTCTATATAGACAGGCCTGGATTGCGCAATAGAGGCAAGGCAATTGGCGGTGAGTTTTGAACCAGTAACCTGTTCAAAACTGAGCTAGATTGTGGGTAACTGTATGAGAAAGTACTGAGTACTTGTGAGGAGTATTGTACTCAGTTTGTTACTTGATTTCTCCATTATAATATACACAATAGCTGCGGGGTTTTCAGCTATAAGCTTTCCCCATACATACTGTGTTAATGTGTATGATGATTTGATGTGTTATCGCTCGATTTTATTTCCGCATGTTTGATGATCTGAGTGGAAGAGATTATGTGTTGCATATAAATTCGAATTGTATGTGATCAGGATAGTCTCGGTGGATAATTAATCATTATTCAGAAAATTTCTACATGGTATCGGAGCTATTGAAGTAGAGATTGATCATCACAGTGATTACAAACTTATTTCGGTAGACAGAGTCTGCATGCGGGCCAGGTAGCCTCCGGATTCATCTTTCTTCGGAAAGTGAAAGGTCTGGTAAATGCCCCTTGCAATAAATCTCTGTGCTAGAAATAATTTTTTCTCACAGATCTAGAGCGGTTGAGCTTTGAGGTGGAATTCGAAATTTTGCAGCAGTTTTGTTTTCTTGGTGCCAGTGTTGAAAATGTCTTTCAACGGTTTGCGACTCGAATATTCTCTTGAAGGCAGTTCGAATTATGTTGCATGGAAGGATCGCATGGAGGCAGTATTAGAAGATAATGGTCTAAAGGAGTTCGTAGATACGGATGTCCAAAAGCCCACTGATCCTGCTGAAGTCGAAGCATGGCAAAAGAAGATGGCGAAGTGTCGAAGGATCCTGTTGGAGGGCGTCAAGGATCATATCTTATCCAACTTGCATGGAAAGGCTACTCCATATTTAATGTGGAAAGCTTTGATGGATCTATTCCAGAATAAGAGCGACCAAAGGAAGCTGGCGCTCAAAGATAAGCTCAGGAACATCAAGATGGAGAAGGGCGACAGTATCGCCAAATACCTCACGAAGTTCACTCAGTGCAGAGATGAGCTGGGAAGTGTGGGGGTGACTGCCGAAGACGAGGACATGGTCGACCTGGCTCTCCTTGGTCTTCTGAAGGCTTGGCACTCATATCAAGATAGTGTCAATGGTCGGAAGAAGCTGCCGGGATGGGAGCGCCTTTGGGCGGATCTCATGCAGGAGGAGATAAGGAGGACTACTCGAGATGGATCTTCATCAAAGGGAGCTGATGAAGAAAACTGCGCTTTGGTTGCCAAAGCAAAGAAGGGAAGGGTAAGAAAACCTCTCATTCTGGTTCAAAGGGCAAGAAGCAGGATATGGCGAAAGTGAAGTGTTTTCACTGCCATGATCACGGACATTATGCTACCAATTGTCCAAAGAAGAAGAAGAACAAGCAAGCGGGAAGATCTGCAGATGGAGAAGCCTTGGCTTCACAGTTCGAGCTTGAATTTTCATTGATCGCATGCTTGGTTTCAAGTGTGATGAAATCGGTGTGGTTCTTGGACAGCGGTGCGTCATTTCACATGACGAGAGATCGGTATTTGTTCTCAGATCTGGAGGACAAATATTTGGGTGTGCACATCAAGATGGGCGATGATGGTAGATACAGTGCGACTAGTATCGGTACCATATCCTTTCAGAGGGAGTCTGGTAAACCCTTTGTATTGAAGGATGTCATGCATGTACCTGGATTGAAGAAGAACTTGATCTTTGTGGCGATGTTGGAGGATAAGGGGTATGATGTGGTCTTCAGCGAAGGAAAAGCCTTCCTGCGCAGTAAGACTACTGGAGAGACCCGGAAGATAGGGGTTCGAACCAAGAACCTTTATCAGTTGCAGGTAGATGGCTGCGCAGCTATGGCATGCAAGGCGGGAGAAGTGGTGAGCCGGGATGATGAGGGCGAACTGTGGCACATGAGATTGGGCCACCTTCACCATGGAGCTTTGAAGATTCTGCAGCAGATTTCTACTGGGCTTCCTAAGGGCACTCTTGCGCAGTCAGATCAGTGCAAGGGGTGTACTTTAGGAAAGTATGTGAAAGCCACCTTTCACGAGAAGGATAGTCGCGCCACGACGATCCTCGAGAGAGTTCACACAGACGTGTGTGGTCCTTTCTCAGTTGCTTCGACAGCAAAGCACAGGTATTATGTGATCTTTGTTGATGATTTCTCTCGAAAGTGCTGGATCTTCTTCATGCAAAAGAAGAGCGATACATTCGCGAAGTTCTGTGAGTTTAAAGCATTGGTCGAGAAGGAGTCGGGGAAGAAGGTGATTGCTCTAAGGAGTGATAACGGTGGTGAATTCATCTCGGCTGAATTCAAGGAGTTCTGCAGCGCAGAAGGGATTCGGAGAGAGCCCATCGCACCCCATAACCCACAGCAGAACGGGGTGGCTGAGCGGAAGAACAGAACGATCGTGGGTGCTGCACGGGCGATGTTGCATGATCAGGGCCTACCCCTTCACTTGTGGGCCGAGGCATGCAATACAACAGTGTATGTGCAGAACCGTTGTCCTCACAAGGTTCTTGGCATGAGTACACCGAAGGAGGCTTATTCTGGCAAGAGGCCTGATATTTCCCATTTGCGGATTTTTGGTTCTCCTGTCTACATGCATGTGACGAAGGATGCAAGAAGGAAGCTGGATCCAACCGCTGAGGTTGGAATATTTGTGGGGTACACTGATACACCTCACAACTATCGGGTGTATTTGTCAGACAGTCGCAAGACTGTTGTGCGACGGGATATAAAATTTCAGGAGGAGAAAGCCATGCAATGTTTGCTTGAGAGGGAGCTACACTTGCATGCAGATGAGGAGCTGTTAGTTCCTAAGGAGGAGCTTCCGGATGTGGATCAGCCACAAGAGGAGGTTCAGGAGGTGGAAGAAACCACCCAGGCAGCGCCAACCATCAGAGGGCGAATGCGCACTACAGAAGCTGAGCGACTGGCTCGGGATGCAGAGAAGGTTGTAGGACCACCTACAGCACAGCGCAGACAGAGACAGTCACCGGATCGGTACACTGGATACATGGCTCTTATGAGTCAATGTGTTGTGACTGAGCCATCCTCTTTTGAGGAAGCTGTGGAGGAACCCGCATGGGTTGATGCCATGATCGAAGAATATGATTCGATCATCAGGAACAGTGCATGGGAGATTGTCCTAAGACCGGTTGGGAAATCAGTTGTAGGTTCGCGATGGATCTACAAGGTGAAGCAGGCGGCTGACGGGAGTGTGGAGAAGTACAAGGCGAGATTTGTTGCCCGTGGCTTTTCACAGATCGAGGGGATTGACTATGAGGAGACTTTTGCACCTGTCGCAAGGTACTCTTCCATACGGACGATCCTTGCTCTCTCAGCGCAGATGGGGTGGCACATTCATCGGATGGATGTGAAGACTGCGTTCCTCAATGGAGTTATTGAGGAGGAGGTGTACATAGAGCAGCCTGAAGGTTTTGAGATCTTCAGCAGTGAGTCGCATGTGTGCCGACTCAAGAGAGCACTGTACGGGCCGAAGCAAGCACCTCGTGCTTGGTACACTCGGATAGACAGCTACTTCACCGGGCTTGGATTCTCCAAGAGTGAGGCGGATCCTAACCTGTACCAGATTGTGGTGGAGGGGAAGCTGTTGATCATCGTACTGTGTGTAGATGATCTGATTTTGACTGGCGATGAGCAGTTGATACTTTCATGCAAGGAGGATCTTGCACGAGAGTTTGAGATGAAGGACTTGGGCATCCTTCATTATTTCCTGGGATTGGAGATTTGGCAGCGCAGCGGAGGACTGTTTGCTTCTCAAGGCAAGTATGCCCGAGAGATTCTGGAGAGGTTCAACATGCAAGGTTGCAAGCCTGTTGACACTCCTCTTCCTGGTGGTTGGAGGAAGGAGGATGCTACTTCAGCGGAGGTAGTGGATGCCACTTTCTATCGACAGTTGGTGGGGTCGCTTATGTATCTGGTCAATACACGACCCGATATATGTTATGCAGTTAACCAGCTTTCGCAAGCTATGGTTAAGCCTACCAAGCTCTTTTGGAAGGCAGGCAAGCATGTATTGCGCTATATTAGAGGCACATCGGGATATGGTCTATGGTACATACAGGAGGATGGAGCGAAGCTTTCTGGCTTCACTGATGCAGATTGGGCAGGGAGTCCAACGGACCGGAAGAGCACTTATGGAGGAGTTTTCAGCATTGGGTCGACAGCAGTTTCCTGGTACAGCAGGAAGCAGAGATCCGTGGCACTCAGTTCAGCAGAGGCCGAGTACATGGCAGCTAGCTTGGCCGCATGCGAGGCTATTTGGATGAGGAAGATCCTCGCAGGTTTGTTCAGGTTGCATTTGGAGCCTACAGTGATCTACTGTGATAACCAGAGTTGCATTAAACTCTCGGCTAATCCAGTATTTCATTATAGGTCCAAACACATCGACATCAGGTACCATCATATCAGAGATTGTGTTCAGCGGAGAATCATGATGCTTTCATATGTTCCCACGGAGGATCAGGATGCCGACATCCTGACGAAGGCGCTCACCAGGAGCAAGTTTGAATTCCACAGAGGCAGGATAGGGGTTACAGATAATCCATATCTTGCTGAGAGGGAGTGTTGAAAATGTAGCAAGATGATGGAGCTTAGTGAAATGAAGTCGCCTTCACTAAGTGGGCCCGCAGGCAAATTCTCGCGCAAAGTCTATTTTTAGACTATGTCTATTTTTAGACATATGGAGCATGGTTCGGGGATTCCAGTTTGAGATTCTTGGAGCATTGGTCATGTTGGTAAAAATAGATGGGACTCTATTTTTTAGGTCGAAGAGGTCGAAGGCTATTTTTAGACTACCTCTCCTAAAAATAGGGAAGTCAAATATTATTTACCCTTAATAATGTTTGGATTCTAAACAGCAGTTTACTCTCTTGGAGCACTTCAGTTCGAGCTACAGAAGTGGCTCATGCATCTGACAGAGGAATCACGTGATTCCCAAGGGTTTGATGGCACATGCATGGTTGACTTCAGTTAGGACTTCAGTGGCAGAAGTTTGGTGGAGTTAATGAGACATATAGTGGAGTTGTGTTCCGTTTATTTTAGTTGAACTAGTTGAGATTAGTTTAACTAGCTAATCAATTAGTTATGAGTGGAGTGAATTAAATATTATTTAATTCATTAATTAGTAACTCATTATTCAACTCAAGAACATATCAGTTCACTACAGTGCATGATCAGTTCAGTGGAGACCAGTGAAAGAGGTAGATGAAAGGGTGGAGTTAGCTATCAGTGGCGACATCAGTTGTGCATGAGATTTGCACCACACTTGGAGGATTTGTCCATGAAAATTGCGTAGTCAAGCCAAGGAGATTCGAACCTTGGATCTCTATATAGACAGGCCTAGATTGCGCAATAGAGGCAAGGCAATTAGTGGTGAGTTTTGAACCAGTAACCTGTTCAAAACTGAGCTAGATTGTGGGTAACTGTATGAGAAAGTACTGAGTACTTGTGAGGAGTATTGTAATGAGTTTGTTACTTGATTTCTCCATTATAATATACACAATAGCTGCGGGGTTTTCAGCTATAAGCTTTCCCCATACATACTGTGTTAATGTGTATGATGATTTGATGTGTTATCGCTTGATTTTATTTCCACATGTTTGATGATCTGAGTGGAAGAGATTATGTGTTGCATATAAATTCGAATTGTATGTGATCAGGATAGTCTCGGTGGATAATTAATCATTATTCAGCAAATTTCTACACCATTTTCAGTCACCTCTCACCAACATGCCTATGTTAAACCCATCACATCTAAGTCCTCGACCCCTTAGGTCGGCGCCCCTTAGTTCAGTTAAAGGCTTCCTTTTTGTCGACCCCGACACCTCTTTTCCAAAAAGGAAGTGGTACCTTGGATTATCCCTCCCCATGCAAAGGGGTATCTTCGGGTGCACTGTGGGAGAAATCATTGTCCATAGATCTCATTGATCCTCCTGAAATTTGACTACATCAAAAGCTTTCATGTCATGATGGTATCGTACCTTACAACCATTGCACTTTGATCAGCTCCATCGAAGACCCGTGCCTCCATAAGCGTCTCTGACAACAGTGCTTACATGGGAAGGTCCCAGCCAGTACATATGTGTACATTACGCAGTGATATTCCATACCAATATTACACATATGGGTACCACTTTCCACCTATCGTCAAATAAAAAACGCCCCTGAGGGCGTCAGCAATCGTCGTCAACAACCACCAGCATCACTACCACAGTAGTGGCACAGACAGCACATGTATCTGTCAATTTTGTTTAACTAGCCATAGCATCACGAGCATGGGACATGCCTACCTCGTTGAAATTTTGTAAATATGTTGTATATTTTGTGTGCTTGCAGGGGGTCCCTTAGGCCATGGTTATCTCGGAAACGGTGCAAGGTGTTGTCAATTCCAAAATTCACGCAGGCCTCTCTCTCTCTCTCTCTCTCTCTCTCTCTCTCTCTCTCTCTCTCTCTCTCTCTACGTACAATACAGAAAAGAAACTATAATGTATTTCGGCTATACAGTTCTTCCTAAACCTCACACATTAGGGGAAATTGTTAAGACTGGAAAATCGTACAGCATAAGATGACATGAGTTGATGTCAAGCCTAAGGATTTACAGGGCAGGAACACATTATGGAATCAAGAAGTATTTAAAATCTCTAAGGTTTTGAGAAAATCAGATTTGAACTAGTCATAAATGTTGAATTGTGCGCTTTATCCTTTGAGAAGGGCGCCCTCTGCGTGCCTTTTTTCCCGATAAGCACGCATTCCTAGAAATGGCAAAAGGTCATTTTCGAGGACCACGCCAAGCAAAGGATAGTTACTCCTTATGTGAAAGTTGCCTAAGGACAGTCACCAGTGCCTCCTTAGACACTATGTGAGCACACAAAAGAATATTTGAGCACACAATGGAATCATACATCTCCCTTGGGTCACTATGCATCATGTACCAAGGGAGGGAAGGAGGATTTGAAACTCACCTATATAAACCCACCAGGAGATGAAGAAATGGTGATCACATTGTTATGCTAGCAAAAGTTGCCCAAGCAACACTAGCAGTGTGTGACCTGGAGCTGGAGCTAAAGAGGACTCGATCGTTGGCCACCCAACATCTTAGTCCACCACAACAGAGAGAGAGAGAGGGAGACTGCATCAGAGGCAGAGCTTGGAAGGAAACATCCTTGCCTCGGGACCTAGAGCCATTGTCTAGGGGCACTTTGGCAAGTGGGTAAAATTTCTTCTCCATTTCAAACGTTTAATAAGAAGAGGCCATCGAGCCATCGTTTGCATTATTATCATTTTGACTCTCTTTATAGCTTCTGTATATTTGTGTTTTAGTTTTAGTTTAACCAGAGCATACTTTAGCATAGTGTTTTTCATTAAATGTTATGCTTTTGAGCTCCCCCACTTTCTTCTTGTTACCAATAGTTCAAAGAGTAGACCACACTCTTTAAGCTGGTGCGATTTCATACACCCGTGCAGCTAATCCTATTGTGGTGGATTCGTCGCATGGGTGTACGAAATCGCACGAGCTTAAAGAGTGTGGTCTACTCTTTAAACTATTGGTAACAGGCAGAAAGTGGGGGAGCTCAAAAGCATAACATTTAATGAAAAACACTATGCTAAAGTATGCTCTGGTTAAACTAAAACTAAAACACAAATATACAGAAGCTATAAAGAGAGTCAAAACATAATAATGCAAACGATGGCTCGATGGCTTCTTCTTATTAAACATTTGAAATGGAGAAGAGAATTTACCCACTTGCCAAAGTGCCCCTGGACAATGGCTCTAGGTCCCAATGCAAGGATGTTTCCTTCCAAGCTCTGCCTCTGATGCAGTCTCCCTCTCTCTCTCTGTTGTGGTGGACTAAGATGTTGGGTGGCCAACGATCGAGTCCTCTTTAGCTCCAGCTCCAGGTCACACACTGCTGGTGTTGCTTGGGCAACTTTGGCCAGCATAACAATGTGATCACCATTTCTTCATCTCTTCGTGGGTTTATATAGGTGAGTTTCAAATCCTCCTTCCCTCCCTTGGTACATGATGGATGGTGACCCAAGGGAGAGGTATGATTCCATTGTGTGCTCAAATATTATTTTGTGTGCTCACATAGTGTCTAAGGAGGCGTTGGTGGCTATCCTTAGGCGGCTTTCACATAAGGAGTAACTGTCCTTTGCTTGGTGTGGTCCCGGAAAGTGAATTTTTTCCATTTCCAGGAATGCGTGCTTATCGGGCAAAAAGGCACGCAGAGGGCGCCCTTCTCGAAGGATAAAGCGCGCAATTCAGCATTTATGACTAGTTCAAATCTGATTTTCTCAAAACCTTAGAGATTTTAAATACTTCTTGATTCCATAATGTGTTCCTACCCTCTAAATCCTTAGGCTTGACATTAACTGATGTCTTCTTCTGTTGTACAATTTTCCAATGTTAACAAAATCTTGAGGATTTGGTTGCAATATTTGTTGACAAAGTTAAAATGGCTAAAATGCATAGTCTAGATGATGAAACTTTGAAAGCTCTTTTGCTGAAATCCATTAGAGATGAGATGGTAGATCTTCTCAACTTGACAGGTAAAGGAGATGTTTCACAATTATCATTTAGAGACAATTGTGAACTTTGGACACATATTTCAAGAGGTAAGGTTAGAACTGGGAAAAATCCAAGAGATATCGTTATGTCTAGGATAAATAAATCTAAAACTGGAACAATAAGTAGAGAAAAAATAGGCAATTTGATTGAAAAGTTTAAAACAAATATTTTAGGGAGTCTTAGTGAACAACTAGATACCTTCATATTCAAAACAAGAAAAATATGAAAATGATGCATTATCAATCTTTTGTCCTAAATGCAGTAAGAAACGTGCTCTAAGAGAATTCCCTCTTGATAGTGTGGAGATATGTGCTATTTGTGCATAAAACCATGACACAAAGGTATGCCCTTCAATCCCTGGACTTAAAGAAATATTGCAAAGTGAATTTGAAACAAGCCAAGTTGAGTCGCTTTGTTTTATCAGTAAAATATCATGGCAACCACAACAACCAAATATAGTGCAAGGTCTTAACCATCAATGCCAATCATATGCACAACCTAAAAAAAATTGGAATACCCCAATGCCTTAGAGAAATTGGCCACCGCAAAATCCATTATGGACAAAAGGTTGGTAATACCCTCTTAGGAATCCTTAGTTTAATCAATTTCAACAACCATTTATTCCATATCAACCTCCATATTATACTCCTCAATCAAATTCTTTTCCACAATCTCAAATACAATATCAATATTATAATCAACCACTTCCATTACCACCCACATCATACCCCCAAAAGACCAATAAAATACCTACTCAGCCACTTTCAAACCCAAATAATAAAAATTCACAACCTGTCTACAATATAGAAGGTCAAAATTTCCAAGATTGCTTGATAGCTCCATTAGATCTAAATAATGTCCAACTTATGTATGGAGGAGTTTTGGAAAAGAAGTTACCATTTGTTGTTATTCAGGAAGAAGATGAACCTCTTGAGAAAGAAACATATCTTGATCAAGAATAAATTTCCCAAAAATTATATATGTCTCTCCCAATGTCGATACTTCACCAAGTATCGTTTCCTTCAGCTCCTCAAGATGGACCTATGCGGAAGCTATGTTTGGAGCTGTTGCTCGGAGTTGGTCAACCTCTTTCCTAACATCCTGCAAGTTCTTTACCAATATTTTATTCTCTGTCATCAAATACTCAGTGTTTGACTTTGCTACACCTGCGAAGGCAAATTTGGTTATGGAAATGGAATCTGCCACAATCACCCTTTATCTAGTAAATGCAGGAGATGCGAGGTCGTCCAGAAAATGTTTCTTCCATGCTTCTGCAATACTTTTATGAAGCTCATCATATGTCAGATTGTACATCTCCATAACCAAATCAACATAAAGAGGAACAACTTCCTCTTCCTCATTTGGATCTAATTCTGTTGTTGGAAGGGGGGGGGGAGACTGAATGGTGACCTACTGTGTGCTTAGCATCAAGTCAATATTTTGGTTCAATGGCTTCAGTTCCACCTCCATGTCTTCGATCTCAATTAACTCTTCAATCTTCTAAGTGATCTCCATGTCCTGCATTTTTCCACTCTCCTCCTCTGGTTTTCCATTATTCTCTTTCTCCTCAACTTGTTTTTGTGTTGCTTCTTCTACTATTACATTTTTCCTCTCTTCTTCTACCTGCTTCTCTTTCTCTTCCTCCAATCTCCTTCACTCTTGTTCTTCCCTCTTCTTTTTTTATGTTTCCTTCATCCTCTGTTTCCTCCTCTTCTCTAATGCTAAGGCTGCTTTCATAATGATTGGATTTGATTTCATCTTGTGGCGGCACTCTCTCCCTGGGTTATATGCAACCTTCCTCCCACCATTTTCGTGTGTTGGGTTGCACTCTTCCGCTGGTACTACTTTTGGAGTGACCCCTTTTTGTGGAGTAACCTATGATGTTCCTGCAAAATAGACCGACTCAAGCGACTTGGAGGAATTATAACAATTATTCCATGGTTCCTCCTACCACCAATAGAATGTCTAGCTTGGCCACTGGAAATGAATTCTCACACCATGGTCTCTACAAACGTTTTGGGGATCATACAGATTAAAGTCCAGAGTACCGAATGCAAACTTTTCTATTTCCTTTCCTTCGGTGTCTGTGAATTTTAGGTTCTTTATCTCGTACAATCCAATTTACATAGGAAGAGTTGACCAAGGTGTTTTCTTCTTCTTGTGCAAAGATGTTGACAACCCTGTGGATAGATGATACACAAATTCTTGCATGAATAATTTATCGTTTTCATACCTCGACAAAAGATGTAGCGACTTCTATTCGTGGGACACTTTAAGGAAGGTGCCATTCAGTGAGGCAAACCAATCTATTATCTCTAACACTGCTTCCATTTCCCTACGTGACATGCAAGGTGGTTCTTCTTCAAACATCAACTTGTATAATGGAATAAGGAAGTGGTCAGTTAGCTTCTCAATTACTCCTTTGTGGCTTCACTCCAAGAGCAGTCCGAAGTAGATGTGCACAGCAGGGTCTCGTGGTGTCCAATTCCAATTCATGTCAGGGAATTCATTGTGAGAATATATTTTCTTAGCTTCCACAATGTCCTAAGGCTGAAAGGATATCGACGGAGGTAACCTCAAACCAAGCTTTTAGTTTGGAAGCTAGCCCTACCAAACCAGAGAGGGCTCTCTCTATGAAAATATCAGTCAATCATTTCACTGGTGCAAGAATGGATAGATAGTTTAGCTCTAGGTTTTTGAAAGTTTTAGGGTTTTTCTGTTGGATCGGGAGTGAAAATCAGGGAATTAGGTCAAATTATCAAAGGATTCAGTTGCAAGAGATATAGAGGAGCTAGGTAGTTATGATTTTGTGATGGTTTAGGAGTTTGTTAGTGTAGTGTAGGGTTTGAAAGAGAAAGAAGATCTTAATGAGAATGTGTATCATTAATCCATTAATCAAGAATAAAAATCACACAAGATGAGATTCCTAACAAAACAGAGCTTTAATGAAAATAATTATGTTTAAAATCTCTCAGGAAAATCACTGAAGATCAACGATATGGTAAGGAGACAAGTATATCATTCATATAAAACTATAATAGAGATAAAACATTATTAGAAACTCACAACATGAGAATTCTTGAATAATAGTTGCAACCGTCTTTTGATTTCCTGTAAAAAGTGGTGAAGTACAAGCTACAAGACTTCCACCCTATGATGTCCAACCATCAAAATGACTGAAAAACACATACATATAGACTCAAAAAAAACATCCCCTCTCTAAGGGGTAGAATCCCTCAATCTAGGAACAACTCACAAGAATCTCTCAGCAAAACCCTAAAGACTATGAAGTTAAAACAAACCCTCCATTTAGATTTTGATTGACCTACTCCTCATTAAAGAGGTCCAAAATTACATCAAAATGACCATAACAAGCTCATTTACCATATATTACATTAAACATAAAACTAGTGAAATTACATCTTCAAACTGATATTGACTGAGAAAAAATTTGAAATTTGCACAAACATGAAAAAGAGAAGCACATCTCTACTAAAGCACAACAAAAGTACATCGCCCAACTTGTGGGGGACTTTTGAAGGCCTTCCCATGCTCCAAATCCAGTTCTGAAAGATTCTATGGAAATATGAGGATGTCTAGTTGTGATTAGACACCCCAAGAAAGCAAAATTGACACTCCATGAGAGAGAGAAAATGCATTTTCCCACAGCTACTCCCAAAAGCGCAACACCCAGTCCAAAAAGGTGGCATAAAGTGTGTTTTTGACCTATTTTTGGGCATTTTCTCTCAATCGGTTTGCTAAAAAGGAACCCTAGGTGGATAGTTGTGATGTATAAGTCATTATCTATCCAAAAAAGTAGACCTTTTGGCATTTGGATGGCTGAGGAAAAAACCAAAAAAAATCAAAATTTCTTCAAAATTTCTCCAAATTGTCCCATGAAGGCCTGAGGTGATGTGGAATTCTATGAGAGAGGCTTCAGTAAGAAAATCCAACTTATCCTTCTCTTTTTTCCTCGTTAGGGTTTCCTTGAGCTTCTTCTTTAATTGTTTGATTCTTACTTGGGAGACATGGTTTCTTGTATAGTAATGCATGGCCATGTGTCTTTGTAGGTTTTTGTTCCTATTTGCCTTCTTGAGAAGCATTTCCATGTGCGAATACACTCTATCAAGCCAAACTACCTTGTCTTTTTCAATTTTTACCAATATAACTTCATCAACTGTCATTTGAGTATTTGGTGGAGTTATTTCTTTTTATTTCTCAAGTGCCCTCTTGAGGCCTCTTGTCCTTGGTCTCTTTGTTCTAACCTAATCTTCATGATCCTCTGAATCATCAATCTCAACCACTGCCTTACCTTTTTCATCATCCTTTGTCAAATCAACTTTAGGCTTGTTTAAGAGCAGTTGATTTACTTTTAGTTGCATGTTCTACTGCTGCAAGAATGAAACCAAGAAGTTAGCCTTTGACAAACTATCCTTGAGCTCACTAATTTTAGCCTCCTTCTTCATGATGATCTACGCCAGTGTTTTGTTCTCCTCATTCACCTCCAAATCTACCATATCAGTGTCATGATGGAATGGTTCCTCATCCTACAATGGTGCCTCATAATGTGATGATGATCCTTGTTCACCTGATGTAGGCTTGGCCCTTTCAACAATATCTGGAGAAAACACAAGCCTCTTATCTCTGACATATGTTTGTGTCACCTCTGCCCTAGGAACTCTTTTGGTAGGTTTGCTTGTGGAATCAACCTCTTTATATGTTGGTGAAGCCAAGGGTGTAGAGTGACTGTTATACTGAGCTGGAGAAGACAAAATAGAAGCTGAATATATAAAACCATCCCATGAAAACTTGATCTGTGTGAGTTGATTTTAAACCAGGATCTTCACCAATCCATGGTGAAACAAACTAGCATGATTATTTTCTCCCAATCTTCTTACATTCTCTGCCATTTTTATGATGCTTTTGTAAAGGTAGTGAGGAAAGCTTAGGGTTCTTACACCGGTGAAATGCATCAAGAGTATCATATGATATTGATACAACCTTGAGTATATGCCCTCGCATGTGAAATATCTCATGATTAATTTCATGAGAGGGGCATACTTGTCCAACAACTGTCTAAATGGAAATATGTGTGTTGGAGCTTCTTTGTATGATAGCTTCAAGTACATTTTATAGTTGTCAAGGTCAAGGTCTCTACTCTTGAACAAATTTTCTCCACGGTTTGGAATCCCTGTGGCTATGGCAATGGTCTCTGTTGAAAGGGTGAACACCACCCCTGCAATAGTCACCTTATCTCTCCTCAATCTAGTGGCAAAAGTGATGGTAATTTTTTCATGAAAACTAAGTTCCTCAACCTTTTGGAAAAATGCAAGGCAACCAGCATCATGAAATTATTTCTTAAGGAAAGGAGAAGACATGATATCATGCGTTGAAGTGGTTTCATACCAGCTGGTCTGACCTCCCTTGTGCCTCTTCTGCTCAGTGGTTTCAGAATCCATTGCTAACCCTAGCTCAATGGGAAAGGTAATTGGGGTTTAGTGAAGGGAAAAACAGGGGATTTGAGAAGTTTTTGGGAATGAAGGGATATGAAGCAGTTAGGAGCCTCCTAAATTCTTGGGAAAATTTAGGGAGGTAGGGAGAGATGTTAGGTAGTAGGGGAAAGTGAAATTTTCGGGAAGGGGTGATGGGAAGGGGTCCAAAAAGGGAAAAAATAGTCCTGACCTAGAAAAGTCTTGCCTAGGCTAGGGTTTGTAGGAAAATAGGGTAAATGAGGGATAGGATTGATGGGAAATTATTAGGAGAGTGTATAACAGGAGGGAGAAGGTGACTGAGCTTAAAACTTAGGATTTTACTTATCAAATTACCAATGAGAACATGAAACCAAGCAAATGCACTTAAAACCCTAGAAGAAGGAATTTTTCTTTCCAAGCACGAAATGAAGAAAAAAGAGGTGATATGAGGGCCCACTTACTTGTCTCTGATACACTGGAACCTTTTTTTGATGAATAATTCCTATGAAATGAATTTTTGGCTCCTCCTTGAAGAAAACACAACACTCAGGAAAAAGCGCAGTGCAGCACACGCGCAGTGAATGCGCAACACAAGCGTAGTGCAGTGGAGAAATGGGCACTCTTGGGAAAAAAATTTGTTGTTCTGAGGGTGAGAGTGAGTTTTATTGTTGGATAGAGGTTTCTTGAAGATGAAATGAGAAAATGAAAGCTCTATTTGGTCTTTTGTCGCTTTGGAAATTGATTTTCTCCTTTGATGGTTAAGTGGCCCCACCAAGTCTTTTTCACTTTTTGATTTGAAACTACAGCGTTAAAACCTTAAGAAACATATTACATCATGACTGAAATGAAATTACACTTTTGAAAACTTTATTGAATATTTTTCACTATTACTACTCTTTCAATGTTGAATTTGGTGCTGAAATCACTGATTTTATGATTTTGACCCAAAGACCTAATGATGACACTTTATGGAATGAGCTGAATGATGACCATGGTGATGTGATTGAGATGGTGATATATAAATTTCAGTGGCGAATCATCATATTTAATTATGGCAAGACCAAAACATGTTTTTTGAAAGGAGTAGTAACACACCTAGACACACTAGCCAGTGACAAAAAATTTATTTGAAGACCTACTGAAACCATAAAAATTTGACCTAAGACCCTAAAAAAACTTTGTAAGAGAATATTTGATCATTGGTGACTGGCAGGATTGGCAGACACTAACAGATTTCATCCAATAGATATGCATACATGTAAAATCTAGCTTGCCCACCCTTGGGAGGATTCAGGGCATTAGATACATGGATACTTAACTTTCGAACCAACAAGGCTAACCAATTGAATGGTTTCCCTTCGTTGACAACCTAGTTCAGTAAAAGTGTGCACCCTTCAGGAAAGGTCTTTGGGCTCTGTTGACCATAGATTTTGCAACATAAAAATATCAAGAGCTGATAGGCCCTCCTGAGAGAATTTTTCTTGTAGGTATTGGTGGATGTCTGACGAAAATTTGATGGTTCTTTCACCGAGATTTTGACAATGTCCTTAGTACTCAAGTAGCTAGTGGTAGAATAAAATTAATAATCCATGAGAAATTCTTGCTCCGGAAAATGATACAT
This sequence comes from Pinus albicaulis, assembly GCA_034641835.2. Taxonomy (NCBI): domain Eukaryota; kingdom Viridiplantae; phylum Streptophyta; class Pinopsida; order Pinales; family Pinaceae; genus Pinus; species Pinus albicaulis. Next base: position 412,085,277 of record CM076577.1, read on the forward strand.
GAGATGGTAATATGCTGCCATAAAAGAAGGAAGTCTCTGTCTGTTGGCATTGTTGAAAGTCATAGTCTTGACATCTATATGCAAAACTATCCAACTGAAAATGCCTACAAATGGGAAATCCATATATCTGCATGAAAAATTATTTAGTCCTGACCGTAGAACATTGATATATACCTGTCAATCCTCTAGATCTTCTTTGAAGCTTCTTGCTGAGAATGCTTCATTCACTTTCTACCATGTGATATCTGATTCATTTTCTATAAATAGTTGAGTATCTGAATAAACTAGAAAGTTTACTAGCATGATCTCAACTACCTCCCCAATACTGCTCTATGTGATATCCTTTAAAGCATCTCTCTTGGGTGCCATGATAATAGTGATTTATGAAGAGAAGTGCTCAACAACTTTGATACATGTAGAAGGAAAATGAACTCATGGAAAGAATAAATTAGCTTCGGAAAATCAAATTTCAAAGAGAGATTAGGTAGCAAACCAGTGAACCGATGAGGAAAATTTCACAATTCTTAAGTTCAAGGGAGAGGGACTAGCTGCAGGAACTGCACATTTCACAGTCTCAGCATCCAGTGATGTATCTTGAGGCTTGAAACTGCACAACGTGCAGTTCAACCTAGGCAGACTTAAGGAGATACTGTGCATTGTGCAGTCTCAGGGGCCAAGGGGACAAGCTTAAGCCCTGGAACTGTGCAATGCATAGTTGGGTCATCATGTATTGTGCATTGTGCAGTCTCAGAGGAAACGTTGAGAGCATGAACCTTGGACTTGAGCAATTCCCAACTAGACAAGGCAAGCATTGGCCAAGAAATGAGTAGATATGTCCAGTGAGAGTGTGGGCAACTAGAAAATATGAGTGGTAGTGCAAGTTGAAGTGAAGATCTGACTAAGTATAGATAGATTAGTTCAAATCAAGTGTGTAAATTTAACATGTGGAAGGAAAAACAAACATGCATGGAGATTCACTGAAACGACAATCATCGGTGTGCAAAACAAATAAAAAATAATGCGACACTTATAAAAGTCGAATGGCAGATTGAACCAACACTTCTACAAGCTAATGAAATTTAAAATTATAACAATTGTGAAGAGAAACAAGCAAAACAACACTCATATAAGTGAAACAACAAAAAGCGACAGAAAAAGTGGCAAAAGAAGACAAAAGAAAAACTCACCCGGAAAAGTGACGCAAGCTCCACCGAAGGCTCCTTGATATCCTTGAGAATGTTATATCTCTAAGAGAAAATGTACAAATGTGTTCTAGAGCTGGCTATTAAACAGATTTAGGTGGATTAGTATTTATGAAGCAATGCCTAAAATCAAGTAAAAAGAAAAACTTTGCGGAAAGTTCCAAAAATAGTGAGTGTACCACCTTTGGGAAACTAATGATAACTCCCTATTTTCTAGGGATGCTTTTTTCTTTTTTGATTTTTTGATTTTTCCTCTTTTTCAGGAAACTTCCATGTACACTGCCAAGAAAGATTTCGCAATTCCTGAGGACTGGGAAACTTCTTGACTCAGGGCAATGCGAATTTTAAAATTTGATGAGATGCTTTGCATAGTTTATGAGCTTAGGGTTGGGCTGCCATCTAGGATTGCACATTTTCCAAGCTCAAGGTTCGACTATCTGTATGGATTGTGCAATTTTGATCCTTATGTTGGCCCGCTTTCCAATATTGTACAGTTTCTAGAGGCAAGCCCTACAATGTCAAGTCAAGAGTTAGCTTGTGTTTGAAAGATATCAAGCCGGATCAACTTCATAACAACCAAAACATGAAAAGATAAGTCTTGATCAAAACATGAATACTTGACAACAATAAAAGATAAGATCTTGTGGACAAAAGGGAAGGCTCCAAAATAAAATCATAGGAAAAATTTTGGAGGGTGGTTGTAGCAGCTACAACAAATTCCATATACAAAGAAATATCATCATTCACTATGGAGTAGAGGGACATTGTGGCTTGAACAAGGGTACTACAAGATCAAATTATTCCTCTTATTTTCTTTGTTTTCCCACTCCTTTGAACTTTTGAACTAAGGTATAGAAAATGGTTACGTTAGAAATGGAACCCATTTATTCCTTTACAACTAAAATTTTAGCATGTCATGATAACTATTATGGTTCTAGGGTTAGGGAATTTTCATTTCTCAACTTGGTTAAGGAATTTTGAATTTCTCAACCATTGATTAGGGTTAGGTATTTTTCATTTCTCAACCATTGATTAGGGCTAGGCATTGCGATCCTCTAGAATATCCTTGAAATTCCATACTTAGTTATCTCCACATGTCATAGCTATGGGATCCAATGTGGATTCCACATGGCATTATGGCGGTCAAATTAGAAATCAACTTATGAAGGGAATACCTTTCTCATACACTTTCCATTTTATTTAATACATTGTTTGAAAGATATCGACAAGAAAAATAAATCATCATGGCCTAAGTTTCAACCGCCCAAAAGTTGAATATATATTTTTGATATTACCTAGTGATATTCAAGAGCTGAAAAAAATACCTCATACAAGTCCACAACTTTAATTTCTCACTTGCTATGTACCAAAAAGGATGAAAAAATTACAAATTGATCCATATCATATCAAACTTTCACATTTATGGATCCTTTGGGTCCCAATAATTTTTTTTGAAGAAGATGAGAAAATATTTCCTCAACTTTCTTCCTAAAGTACTAGTTGGCCTTGCTTAGAAGTTTCATTTTAAGGCAACTAACTAAAGTTCTTGTTTACCCCTTATGATTTCCCTGGTATATTTGTACAAAAAATTATCTTATAATAACTCTCTATGAGCATCTGATGCTAAGTTTTATATGGAAGGTAAGGCTCTCCCCTTTTTTCCTCATCAAACATAGGTGTCTCATAGAGTTTCAGATTCTCCATGTCCGTTAATGAGTAAATGTGCATGTATGGGTTTTATTGAGTTTGTAAGCATCAATTTCTACCTTTTACAATGCTTTAAAAAGACGATATATCAAAGAATGCATTTTCTTAAGAAGTGTATGTAACCTTTGTTGGTTTAGACTTAATCACCTACCTTAAAGGTTTTCTCAATTTTGTATTGGTCGTACTTGGGCCTATACATTTTTTCTCATGTACCTAAAAATGGATCTTCCTAAGCTTATCTATGACTATTTTAGCCTTCAATTATTTTGTTTTGGCATATTCCTACTCTCCTCCTTGTTTTTTTGTATATGTTACCCATATGTTATATAGGGGTGAAGGCGGCAAATATACAAAAGTTTTAGAAATATTCTTATTGGTGGAAGTATGTACTTCTTTGTTATAATAATGATGGATATAATTTAAGTTCACATCCACATGGAACCATGGTTGTCAAAGAAACTGTTAATTTTTGGATGGAATCTGATTCTTATTGTTAGAAACATTTACTGGAGAACATAAACAATTACCGAGAGAAATAATTAAACATAACCAGCAACAAAGCACATAAACATAAACACATATGTTTATCTGGGAAAACCCCAAACTCTGGGGAAAAACCCAACCAATGAAATTTCATTAACCATTGGCCACAACCCTGGCTAATCCGGCCAATTGAGCCTTCACTGTTCACCTCCAGGCCTACTTTACAATGAAGTCTTCCCAGTGTTTTTATAGGCTCCATTACATGCAATACCATGGGCTCTCAACCATGGGTGCACAAAACCATGTGCCCCAAAACCACTACTATTTACCCTAGTTAACATTGACTCTATACTGATTCAAGTTTACCTAACAATTCCCCCTTTAAACTTGACTTGGAGATTATTGACTAAATCCAGCCAAACCTGCTAAATGAGACAACCCCGCTCACTCTAGCTCTTCCCCCCTCAAATTTTTACCAGGGTAATTGTTAACTTTACATCCCCCTATCACCTAGGTCTAACCCAGATTTTACCAGTGATTACCCACGCATGCCATGCCAGGTCTGACAACAGTATCCCATTTACATGTAATAAAATTAACTCCATTATAATAATAATATTTTTTTTTTGTTTCATTGTTGTTGTCTTTGTACATATGAAATCAATGTCCATATAAAAAGAACCCATCTATCGGATTACATGGGTCACCAGCCTAACCACCATCCTCTCTTATTTTGACAAACTTTGCTCACCTAGCGCAACAAAATTCGATGGCTTCCCTTTTCAAAATGGGGTGACTTCATCTCTGTCAGATTATCGTTGGCATACTCCTGGGAGAACATCATCGTCATTGTCATTGACGATGATGTCCAACTGTTTTCTGCACAACTTCGCCAACAACTCCTCATCGTAGCACTCCACATGCTCACGGTGCTTCATGGCTCTTGCCATAACGTGCCAACTTCCACTTGCAATCTGTGTCAACAAGTCTTCGTACCAGTGACCTCATCGACCAGATCGTATGCCTCCAGCACAACCATAGTACCACTCTCCACGCTTTTCTAGAAATCGTATAGAGCATCTTCGACAAGCACTCCCACGACTAAAACTACTAACCCAAGCTTTTCAAAGAATCTTTGCACCTCATGGGAATTGAATGTCGGGTGGGACATTCTAGTGGTGTATTGGTCGATTATTTTATCATAAACCGGCTCCTCTCCCTAGTTCCTTGACAGCATCGAGCGACACATCTATAGCATCCAAGCGAGGATTCATAACCATTTTCTGCAGGATCGGTAGTGGTGGCCTCTATGTTGCTCAGCATCAACCAGGCTTGTCCATTGTAGCGATAGTTTTCACCACCTCCATCGAAGCGTCTTTCACCACGACCACCGAAGCCTCAACCCTTGCCCCGTCCACATTTTCTATTGCGCCTCTAATCTCCACCTGCAACAACGTTTTCCTCCAGTCTCGGCCACCGGTGTCCTGTTCACGACCCCAACCTTGGTCGACTCCAAAACTACCCCCGCCGACATATCCTTTGCTTGTATTCATCGCCCTCAAAGCGGCTAGCACTGCCTCCTCCGCGGCCCTGCTCGCCCCTTACTCTTCCTTTATCCGTCCTCACGGCCTCAGCGGACGGAAGGAGTTTGGAAAGGAGTTTAACAAATTGAGACTAGGATGATGGCGGTTGTTGCAGGCCATTTTTCTTGGCAGTGGAATTGGGATTCTCTCCTTCCGATATTTCTTATTGAAAAACACCACATGCCATCCTTCGGGGAGATCTGGCCTTGATTACACCTTTACGCCGTTTGTAGCCAGGTTCTCTTGGAGCCCAAAAAAAAAAACCAGCATTTCCCACTAGCAATGGATCACAATTTGTATGTTGAGATCATCTGTTGACCCTCACTCCACGAGCATCAGAGAGCTCTTGGTGTTGTATGACTCAACACAGCGTATTCTGCGAATCATATGGAAAGAATACACCCATCTGTCTCTCTTTAGCAATTTGATCGTTCCTTCGCACCAAGATTTCTTCCACAGTTTCGCGGCGTCCAAGCACCGAAATTGCCCTGCAGAATGTACCTTGAAAAATATATTTTTGCGCTTCTCATTCACATCCATCTGAAACCCGCGCACCATAAAAAAAAACAAAACCTCAACATGCAGGTTATTCTCATTAACGTTGACATCAAAAGTCTCCATCGGATAAATTTATAAATAATGGGCCATATAACCCCGGAAATCAACAAAATTTAGATTTCTTGTTTCCCACTACAACAAGATCTATTCATCAGACCATAACCCCGTGTCAACAGAGGCATCTTTCTAAAGTTAAACTAGCTCCGATACCAATTGTTAGAAACATTTACTGGAGAACATAAACAATTACCGAGAGAAATAATTAAACATAATCAGCAACAAAGCACATAAACATAAACATATATGTTTATCTGGGATAACCCCAAACTCCGGGGAAAAACAGAATCAATGAAATTTCATTAACCATTAGTCACAAATCTGGTAATCCGTCCAAGTGAGCCTTCACTGCTCATCTCTAGGCCTACTTTACAATGAAGTCTTCCGAGCATTTTTATAAGCTCCATTACATGCAATACCATGGGCTCTCAACCATAGATGCACAAAACCATGTGCCCCAAAACCACTACTATTTACCCCAATTAACATTGACTCTATACTGAGTCAAGTTTACCTAACACTTATAGAGACTTTGTTTTTGTTTAAGTTGAATTTTTAGTTTTGATCATGCCTGGTCGTATTTAGGATCAACCTTTAAAAATGCCTCTACAACTCAATAGCCATGATGATTCACTTTTAAAAATACCAAAAATAATGGCAAATTATATAATTATCAATTTCAATTAATGTAGGTTAGTTGCGAGGAAAAATCTCGAGGGTGTTCCCCTATGACATTATGGATTATTTGGGGCCCCTCCACCCACATAAAAATTGTACTAATATTGATGGCTACATTTTAAATTATATATGTCTTTCGTTGAATTAAAATGGCTACATCTACTTGTCCTGGAATTTCTTGCTTTATTGGCTTTACTTGACTTGGGCTATGAAGGAGTCTAACACATTTGGTTTGGATTGATTTAAATGTTACGTAACTATGCACTCACTTGAACTCTAGGCTTGGTATGGCTCTTAATTTTGTTTCATAGGTGAATAATTTATTAAAGGATGTTATATTTTGTAGTTTTTTATTTTTGTATATAAGGTGCATTGAGTGTGACATATTGTAAGAACTCACATAAATGAAAAATATAGAGTTAATAAAAATGAGATGCATTTCATTAAAAAATGTACATATAAATACATTTCTTTGACACTTGGTTTCATTTTCTAAGAGGTTTTTTGGGCTTCTCATAGCTATTCATGTTCAATTAAGGCTTTTTTCCTTTCTCTCGAATGGATATTCTAAATTTACATAACCCAAGAGGATTATGTTTCCAACATTCCCCCCTTAATCTGAAGGGGTGTACATGAATCCGATAAGAGAGCTAAAATACATAAGTGTATAACATCCAACGAATATATGTGCTCTTCGAATCCAGTGGTTTAAGGAAGAACACAAATCAAATGAGGTAGAAAAAGTTGAAGTCTTCTAGTAGCGATGGTTTAAGATTAACTACCAACTTTGGAACTTGGCTCGAAGCAGTTCCTAGAACAACTCTGAATTTGGTTAGAATTTGAAGTCTTCCACAAAATGGAAGTGTTTCTTGATGATGGTTTAAATATGACCACAAACTAATGAAATGGGTAGCAGAAGTCGAAGTCTTCTACTGGTGGTGATGTAAAGCAGGAAACCAACCAATTCATGCTCATGGAACATGAGTCTTTCACTGGCTACAACTCTGACTTTGGCTCTGGCTTACTCTAGCTTTAGGCACTAGTTCTAGTTTTGGTTCAATCTTACTTTATATGACTTCAAAACAAGTAGCTGACTATCAATCCCCCTTATTGGATACAAGGTGAGAAAATGAAAATATCTTCACTGGGAGATGTGCCAATACTGGAGAATGAATTATGTGGTATGATGGAAATATCTTCTTCAATGTTGAAGAACATTACTACAAAGTGATCCTTCTATAGTGAATCTTTTCTCTTTCAAGATTCTTGTGTTTGGAACATCTGTCTAAATGATGAGTATGTTTTCCACAATGCTCGCAAGGGTGAAGATCAAGACATTTATCTTTCACGTGGCCAACTAGATCGCAATGTTAGCATTTGATAATCGGAAGAGTATGTTGAGCAAGTGAAGATGAGTCGTACTGAAGAAACTCACAATGTGAAATTGCATGTGTTTGGAGTAGTCTTGAATGTAAAAGGTCACGACCTTTTCAAATCCAATACTGGTTTGGTGCTTGTTTTTTATGACTTCTTCCGAAGGTTTGATGGCGACTTTTGGAAGTGCAAGCTGAACTTTTGCATCTTCATGTGAATATGCGCTTGAAGTGGCATTACTGATCCAATCATGTGTTAACTACTAATCAGAATCAATCTAAAATAGGGAATTTTTTTGAAGAAGAACTAGTTCAGAATGTTGATTCCTTTATTGTATTTCATCTTGTTCGAGTTGTGATTCAAGCTAAAGAAACTCAATATTCTCCTATGAGTCTTGTAAACAAGTTTGAACATCAACATGATTGGCTTTGTCAATTTTAACTGTATTTTTTACAATATATAGTATTAGAGTATTCAATAACTCTAATAAATCGTTAATTAGAGCTATTCAAAGACATAAAAGGGTTTCTTGCGACTCCACGCTTGAAAAATCAATTCAAACTCTAGAAATAGAAAAATAGAAACATATACTAACTTGGGCTCTTAGGACATCAAGAAAAAAAGAAGAATTCAAGCATTGAAAACCACCAAAGAAACTATTGGCTTTGTTGATAAAGAACAACCTTCTATTTGTAATGAATGCATGTAAAGCAAAAGACTTGGTCACAAAATGGAACTAACTTCTAATTACCTACTTAAGTTTGGTTATCACATCATCAATTGTAGGGAAAGCCATTGTTGGAGCTAGACTTTGGGCATGGTTTGTTGTTTTCCTTACGACTGGTGGACTTCTTATGTTTTTTTCCTTGCAATTGGTGGACTTCTTATGTTCTTCAAATGTAGAAGCAAGGATTTGGGGGATATACAAGTGAATTCACACGAATCACAAAACAATAAAGACATAGATGAACCTATGTTTAAGAATGATTTGAGAAACCATGCTTTGTTGGTAGGACATTGGTGTCAGATTTGCCCAACCTATAAGATTGTCACACCTCAACACTTCAAACATTGTTCCACTTGCAACCATTGTGTTGACCACCACTGCCCCTAGATATCCAATCATATTGAAAAGATGAATAAGTGGAATTTTTTTATTTATTTATTTATTTATTTATTATTATTATTATGGGAGAAGCATTGAGGGAGAAAATGGCTCGAAGTTTGGAACCCTAGTCACCTTTCCCTCTGATTCGTGATTCTTTTTCTTCCCCCATGGTTTGTGTTGTAGGGTTTCTTCTTCCTACCTCTAGTGTGTCACATTGTGGTGTCTATCTGGCTCGATCTTTGGGGGTTCGTGGTTTTTTAGTGTTGGGGCTTTTCATATGTCATCATTTCCTACTCTCATCTACTTTATTGCATTGTTCGGTCGTTGTTTGTGTTTTTTGCCTTGTTCTCCATCGTTGCTCCTCTGGTTGAGAATCTTTGTCTCAGCATTCTTCGCAACTTTGATGCAAGTGGTCTATGTTGTCGTTGTATTTCTGCAGCCTCTGCATTTGTGTGCCTCTGTGTTATATGTTTGCTTTTGTATTAAATGTTGTCCATTTCGAGGTTTTGTCCCTATGATGTTATGCACCCTTATGGGTTTTGTATGTGAGCCCTCGTACCTTGTTTTTTTATTTGTAGTTTGTATTGTATGTTTGGTTTTTTTGGGGGTTTTAAGCCCTGTAGCTGATGCTTTGGTGGTTTTTTTAAAGGCACAACCTTTTTAGGTAAGATCCACAATATTTGGACTTATATTTATGAATACATGTAAGACATATATCAAAAAAATGTAATTTTATATCTAATTGATAATAAAATTACATTTTTTCTCTAGGGTGGTAGGAGGGAGATGGTGGGGCCTTTCAGGAAGACAAATAACCAAGCTAAGGCTTATGGGTTATTCCCCGGGCTTTCTCTCGCTCAAAAAAAGGGCATTAAGGAAATGAAAATTCTAGGGGACTCCATGCTGATAATAAAGCACATGAGATACAACTCAATAGCACAAAACATGATTCTAAAGCAAATCATAAAGTGCTCCCAAGGCATGATCCCTCTCTTTGATTGAGTTACATTTTTCCACATCATAAGAGGGAATAATTAGGAAGCGCAAAGGTAAGAAAATTTGGCCTGTCGGATGAATGAGGAAAGTAGTAATGTGAATGGTATAGAGGAAATGATATGCATTCCTTAATAATGTTTAATAATTTCAAAAATTTGATCATGGAGTGTACTCTTGGCAGGATCAATAATTTCGGTAAAAAGAGACAATTTGGTTTAATTTGGTTTCCTTATTTATCCCCCCCTCGTTCCCTTTCATCATTCCTCTCATCCCCTCCCCCCATACTCCCCTTTACCATTTCTCCCTGACCCCTCCCCTTCCCTTCCCTTGTCACCCTTCTCCTCTTCCACCCTAGACACCTCATTGCAGCTTGCACTATCCATTATCCCTCGACCTTGTCCCATCACCCTTAAAATCTCCTAGCCCTTCCTCACGCCTCATCGCATCCTTTTTATTGAGATTTTGATGCAGTGAGGCTTCTTTCAATATGTCCATCCTACACTAGGATTCAGGAGGTCTCCCAAGGTGAGAACTTATATTTCCCCTCCTCGTACCAGTTACAGTGGTCGGTAATTCAGCAAAGGAACCATGCAAAATTTGGGAAAGGGTGAGAAGCATCTAATCCCTCTGCTCTGAAATGGTCAGTTAGCGCGAGGAACGAAGGTGTACATCAGAGAAAAGAGAAATTAAGTTGGATCATTGGGATTTTAGCATCATGAGTACCCCATATCAATCATGCATCAGAGTCTGGACCAACATCTCCTTTAAATTGAGTAATGGTATGATCTTCTGCTTCAGTATTTGGTCAGTCTCTACTCAAGTGTTTTATGCTAAGGCCCAGCGGTTGTGGCAAAGGATCTTGGGTAGCCTACATAATGTCAATGCTATATTTTTAGGCACGGTGGAGGTGAATTGCATTGAGGGCAGTTAGGGGAAGGTGATGGGCATCGGGAAGGGTGGCAACACAGTCGTTAAGCTCGGTGGCGATTCGGCATTAGTTATTCTTGTCTGTAAGAAGCATAATTGGGTCAGGGGTTCACATCATCTCGGTGGGTAGTTGCTTTGGCTGCTCCCCTGTAGTCAAAATGAATGTGAGGACCAATTTTGAAGAATAACGCTCGGTGTTTGGTTCTTGGGGCCAGTGCCGGCTTCGGTTGGGTGGGTCACGTGGGCATTTGGCACGGGAGGGTGGCAGACTTGAGCATACTTGTGAAAGTTGCAAGAAGGAGCATTTGGAAATCAAGAAGGATCTGGAAATTATGCAGAGGTGCATCCACCAGCAATAGAAGGAGGCGCTGGAAACGCAGTAGCACCAGATCGAGAAGAATGAGGGCATTCAGCAACTGGAGGATGAAGTGGACTCTCTAAGACACTAAAATCGAGCACTTGAAGCTCAAAATGGTCGAGAACAGTGCGAAGACTGTCAAAGAAGACACCGGAATTGATCTAAACAGTCCAGCACTGATGGAGTAAAAATTCTTTTATGTATGTTTCATGCATGTATCTTGATGACAAACTTTACTTGTAAATATTTGCTAAATCGATATTGCATAGTGTACATAGCCATAGGCTAATAGCAAGGGAATTTTTTTTTGGTTTTTTGGGAAAATATACTCTCGGAAAAAATTAAAAAAAATGTAATTACAAAAGGCCTTAGCAGGCTCAACACTACTACTACTACTACTACTAAGCACTTTGAACTACTACTACTAAGTAGCTGAAACAAATCCAATTGCTTCTCACAAACAAATCCAAGTGCTTACAAATCCAATTGCTTCTTACAAACAAATCCAAGTGCTTCTCATTATGCAACAGCTCATCATCCCAGTGCATTAGAATTTTTCATTTTCTCCTATTCTTTGGAGTTGCAATACTATAGGTGTTGATCATAATTAGTTTCCTATAAAATTTCATAAGCATTCTGGCTCAAAGCTTTCAAATTTCCCCTTGCAACCTTGGAAAATCATTTTTGTGTCTATCGTTTCCATTTCCCGCCTCCAAAACTCATTATAAATGGTTGAAGATTCATATTTAAAAATGTTCGAGGCATAGCTCCTTCGGCCCTAGCCCCTCTGTTCTTCTTCCCCATGTAACCTGGACGCTAGACCAAGCGCTAGTCCGACGGACGCTCATCCAATACATATCGGGCTCATCCTGAGCCGTCAATTTGTGCAGATCGAATGGTGTTTGCTCATCCCTACCTCGCCCGTAGCCTACCTATTCACCGTCCGATCAAATGATAAAATCTACGATTCGCGATGCGCCTGTCCTAGTGGTCCCCGCACCCAAAACACTGTTCAAAACCGGGTGGTATGTATCGCACCGCCTTTCAGCGGTAGGCGGTAATTATCCTTGGGCCAGCGATTCCATACAGCGCTCACCACGTGTCCTCGTGTACGACCCGAATACCGCCCTCCATCGCGCATTATTGTTCGGACAAAGACACGCAACGATATTCATCACAGCCGTCCGATCTGAGAGCCTCCATCCGACGATCGTCGCGCTCCGAAGCTGCACGGGATTTAACGCAAGCAAATCACATCCCTAGCCCATTGTTAATCGCTCTCAATGCCTTTTTCAACCGTCGATCTCCCCTGAGATCGAACGGCCCAGATTTAGTCATACGCCCGCTACTGACCCCGTGTCTCCACGTCATCATTCCACGTGTTTTTTGTCGTACATTCGTCCACCCCTCGTAATATATGCATTCAAGGGTCATATTCGAAGGTTTTTCGCGAGATTTTTGTTGTGCAAGCACTCATCAGCTCATCCATCACCGTTACGTTGCATTTTCCGCCACCCTGCACTGTTCCATCATTCCCATTGACATCACTACATCCACCAATCCCTGTGTCTGGTTTTCCTAACATGTTTTTGGGTTTTGCGGGATCACAGTGACTAAAATTGCCATTATTCACAGCCTTCATTACAAAAGCCGAGGACGCAAGAAAGGACCGTTGCTCATAAGAAAAATTTATGAAGAAGGTCCTGGGAAATTGCTGCGACACGACATCCATTAAAGAAGTAGGGGTAAAATCTATCAAACCCTCCAGAATCATTCAAAACACAGATTGCACAATTAGAGACATAAATGTTGCGGCAAAGAGTAGCAGTGGAAAATTGAAGAATTCAATAGCTACAGTTGAAGATGTTGAGCTCAAATTCAACGCTCAGACAGCAAAGGTACCAGATAAAGAACATCAGTGGTCAGCAGAGAATTAAAGGTGGGTAGCTGAAGATTTTGGGAGCCTTGTCCTAGCCTTCTGAAGCAGTGTACCAAGTTGAAGATCCTGCATATCATTCGGAAGATCTATACACAGAAAACAATGTCCTCAAGGCTTTATTTCAACAGAGTTTTCTTTCTAGGCAAGGACAGATATTTGTGTGATTTTACTACTTTACCGTGTTCCTGAAGATAGTTTTACACAGTGCATTTACTTCAGAAATCAGGCCACAGAGTACAAACAGCACAGCATAGTCATTCAGCAGCATGGGTGCAAGTGTTTCCACCATTTTGTTTTAATTATGCAAATTAAATGTTCATCACCTACCTCTTTTACTAGGTTTTGGTTTCTCCTATAAAAACCATGAAAAAACGCATTGTAAAGGTTCCAGATTTTTATCAGAAAATTATGCAGTGAAAGGAATTTTGCATACATATTGTAAAATTCTTGTATGAAGGCTCAGAGCCCATAGGGTCTCAGTGAGGAGGAGTTCTATCTGTCAAAGAGGATTCTGGGCTTTGGTATTTCACAGTCTGTAACTCTCTTTATTGTGTTATATTAATAGAAAATTTCATTTCATCCATCTTTCTTGTATCATGTTTTGGAATGTGAGTGGCTCACTGATTTTTGGTATGGATTCATCCTAGTTGATTCCCATGCTCAAATCAGTCAAGCGCTTTAAATATGGCTCATGCATGATATTCTGTTCCACTACTCATCTAAACCATACTTCTGCTATATTAGTTGCTTTGGGAGGGGTGCTTTTAAAATGCTATTATCATGTATGGATTCTTAGATTGGTAAGCCCATGCATGATGGTATTGTATATCTGGGTATCAGCCCAAGGTTAACTAGTATCTTCTTAATACTTCTTTCACTACATACACCTTCTGATAATTTATGTCTGTGAAGTATTTCTGAATCGGCCCGCTTTGCAGTGAACTGTCTTTGAATTGTCTGTTGCTTTTGCATTAGAGTTCTGCATCTTGTCTCTGCAGTATCTCTTTTCCTGTGTCAGTTTCTGAGAGTTTGGTCCCATTCTATTTCATTTCCCTGTTTACAGGAGATAGCATGAGAGTTGAAGCAGACAACTTCCTACATTATATTATATGCTCCTTGCTATGCTAAGATGTCCTAGGCACTGGTCTATCACAACTCTAGGCTGTCTCTAGGAGCTACAACAATAGGCATGCAAGCATCACATATTAGATGGAATATCACAATAAATGTAATAGAAATTACGGAAACCGGGAAATGTTCTAGCTATGTTCATAGCTCTTTTCATATCACAGAGTAGGGCCCCCATAACCATCCAGTTTTATGTGGATTTCACCGTTGGTAACAACCGCGTGCTTCACGTCGTCAACACTTGGGATCCCATTCACCCTTCAACATACTCTCTCATTCGATGGACGACGCCTTGGCCTAGCAGTAGGAGTGGCGTGGGAGATACTGCTAGAGGCCCAATGGTGGATGGGCGAGGATTTAAAACTCACAATGTCGATCTTGTTGACGACACTATCTGGATGAAGAATATCTATGATTTAAATATGGTTTTTGAATGCATCAATCAACCCTAGAGAATGTGTAATTTGATGTCGAAAAATATTGACAGAGATGCAAATAAACCTCGTGCTGCATTGTTTCAAATTCGAGTGTGAACCCAACGTTCACCTAAGATCCTGGAAGTCGGTCCAAGAAGAAATTAGATATTTTGGAAAATTTATAAAAATTCATTGGAGACAAACCCACTGTATTTGGAGATTTCTTACAAATTTAAGGTAAATTTTGACCTTTTAGCTACGAACCGCTAAAACATAGTGACATATGTGCCCTCTGGATGCAAATATTTACAGGAAACATTACATCTTCGGGGTAAACAAAAAGCTGAACAAGCGCCACCAACCAAAAAATCAGAAGTTTTGTGAATTGGCAGAGAACAAAGGCTACATAGAGCTACGATGGGCACTCAAAGCTTCAAGAAGCTACAGATGGGAATGCAGAATGGTGAGAGAAAGGTCGAGTGGGATCTTGCATGAAGCAAGGTTGTACTGTTGGAATATTAATTCCAACTACCGTATGATCAATAATGTAGGACGACGAAGTTATTCCTGAAGGGATAGAAAGATGGTAAAGTTAAGTCTGAATTAAATTGTTTGAAGGTCGGCGACAGCAAAGGTTGTGCGTTGTTATCCGCACTCATCACCTGCATTGATGCTTCACCAACTGCATTCATCGCAAATTCGGCGATGTTCTGAAAGGAGGCAACAAAGCGCGCATAGGAGAAGTGGTTCCAGGGGTCTTCCATTGTGAGCCACGAAGGGTGAACACAACCCCCCGGAGGAGGTGATGTCACTCACCTTCGGTCCCACCTCCTCTTCAATCAAAGTAGTTCCGGTAGGTAAAGAAAACCTATGGGAAGCTCCTCCAAACTGACGACAGAAAATACATAAAGGGATAAGGTTTTAAACCTTGGCATTAAATTTTTTATTTAAGTTTTAAATCTACAGCATGAAGTTTAATTTACGTTTTAACTATGGTTATATATATTATAAATATGAGATATTTATAATATATATATTATATTGTAAAGTTCCATATATATATATGTCGTGAGCATTAAAAAAAAACAATGAGAGCATTGTTACTGTTGTGTATTTGTTACTCTTTGCCCAAAGGCTGAAAACAAAGAAAAGAACAAAGAGACAAAAGAAGGAAATTCCTGAAGCGCTGTGTGTGCAATATCCAGTGAAGTTTCCGTTGTGAATCCAGAACTTCTTTCTGAAGAATTTTATTTTGTAACAGAGTTTGATTAATGAAATAGAAGTCTTTATTTCATCTCTTTATGTCTGCAATTTAATTTTAATTTTATCTCTATGTTGTGGAAGATGAATTGTTTTTTATTCCTTTGTCTGTGTTAAGGAATTCTCCAGAAATTCCAACATGGTATCAGAGCTATTCTAGGCACTCAGTGAAAGAAGCAGAGATTTCTCTTCACTCCAGAAGCTGTAAAAAGGTTATTGAAGTGGATTTCTCCAGCAGAGAAAGCTTCTGTTCGTTTTTTTTTAACACAGTCAAGAATGGCAGCAGCAGGCACCAATCTAACAAATCCCCAACTTCCACAGTTTAACGGGAAAAACCATGAATATTGGGCTATCACTATGAGAGCTCTGTTTGCTTCACAGGACATATGGGAGCTAGTTGAGAATGGCTACCCAGAACGAGCAAATGCAGCAGCGTTGGCTGCTTTGAAAGCAACATAAAGAGATTTGTTAAAAGATAATAGGAAGAAGGACTCCAAAGCCCTATTCTATCTTTTTCAATCTGTACATGAGAGTATTTTCTCAAGGATTGCAGCAGCAACTAAGTCTAAGGAGGCATGGGATATTCTCAAGACAGTCTATCAAGGCATGAAGAAGGTGAAGACAACAAAGTTGCAAATGCTGAGGAGAAATTTTGAAACTCTCTGTATGAAAGAGTCTGAAAATATAGACTCATTCTTCACACATGTTATTGGGTTGGTTACCCAGATAAGGTCTCATGGAGAGACGCTTGAAGACAAAAGAATAGTGGAGAAAATATTGAGAATTTTACCGTCAAGATTTGATGTCATAGTAGTGGCAATAGAAGAGACAAAGGATCTCTCACAATTTACAGTGGATGAGCTTAATTCATCCTTGATGTCTCATGAACACAGACTGAGCAGAGGAACAAATTCCTCATTGGAACAAGCATTTAAGACTCAAATGTCTTTGGTCGAAGTAGAAGTCAAGGAAGAGCAAACAATAGAGGAAGAGATAGAAGCCAAAACAGAGGAAGAAACAACCCTGCAAGTTCGAGTGGAAGGAACAGCAATCAGAACTAGAATGAAGGCTCAAGCCAACATCAAGCTCATGGATAAAGGTATGATAAATCCCAAGTCCAATGTCATTATTGCAAGAAATATGAGCACTATGCCAATGAATTTAGGAAAAAACAAAATGACATGAATAATAGGTAGAATACTAATTTTGCAAAAGAAAATAAGAACCAGAGTAATTTGTTGTTAACATGTAATGTAGCACAAGATAGACAAGATGATGTATGGTTCTTAGACTCAGGTTGTAGTAACCACATGACTAGAAACATAGCAATGTTTGCCAATCTGGATGAAAATGTTAAATCTGAGGTAAAAACAGGGACTGATAGTAAGATCTCTGTCAAGGGAAAAGGCAGAGTCAGTATCTTGGTAAGAAATGGAGAACATAAGTTTTTGCCGGATTTATATTATGTACCTGGCTTGAAATGTAATATTTTGAGCATTGGACAACTCATTGACAAGGGCTACAATACATTTTTTAAAGATGATGTGTGCACAATCATGGACATACCTCCGAGCAAGAAGGTCATTGCAGAGGTGCAGATGACAAGCAATAGGATGTTTCCTCTCAAGCTCAGAGTAGACTTGAATGAAGGAAGAGATGTAGCAGCTGTAACACAAGAGGTCTTTCAAGAGGAAGTGAAATATGAAAACTGGTTATGGCACTTGAGATTTGGACATCTCAATTTTGGAGGCCTGAACTTGTTGCACAGAAAGGGAATGATAAAAGGATTACCATTGATTAAGAAACCGGACATCCTTTGTGAAGGCTGCATCTTGGGCAAACAACACAGAGAAAGCTTTCCAGCAGGGAAGAGTATAAGGGCAAAGGCACCCTTAGAAATTGTCCACTCATATTTGTGTAGACCAATGCAAACACCATCACTAGCTGGCAACAAATATGTTTTGACATTCATAGATGATTACACCAGAAAGACATGGGTGTATTTCTTGAAACAGAAGAGTGAAGTGTTTGAACAGTTCTGCCACTTCAAAGGTCATGTTGAGAAGCAGAGTGGGCACTACATCAAAGTGCTAAGAACTGATAGAGGTGGAGAATACATCTCCAAAGAGTTCCTACGTTTCTTTAGGGAGAACAACATACATAAGCAATTTACCACAAGGTACACACCTCAGCAAAACAATGTTGCTGAAAGGAAGAATAAGACCATCATGGACATGGTCAGAAGTATGCTGAAGGCAAAACATTTGCCGAATGAGTATTGGGCTAAAGCTGCAAATTGTGCAGCGTACATCTTGAATAGATGCCCAACCAAAGCTGTAATGAACAGAGTTCCAGAAGAAGCGTGGAGCGGCATAAAGCAGCATGTCACCCACATGAAAGTTTTCGGATGTGTGGCATATGCACATATCTCGGATCAAATAAGGAAGAAATTGGACAGTAAGGGGGAGAAATGTATCTTTTTTGGACACAGTGATGAGTCCAAGGCATATAAGCTTTATAATCCATCTACCAAGAAACTAATAATAAGCAGAGATGTGCAGTTTATTGAAGAAGAAGCTTGGGATGGAAGCTTAGAGAAAATGGTGAATGTGAAGACATGTGTGTCTCATGAAGAAGAAGAGGAAGGGACAGTAGCAATAAATCCCTCCTTGGTGGCTCCTCCTCCACCACCACAAGCACAAAAAACCACACCACAAGCTGGAAATAGAACAGCCTTGAGAAATCAAGGAAGTGCTTCTTCAAGCACACCACAGGGAACTGAAACTCCATCGAGTTCAAGTGGAACTCCAAGTACACCAAGAAGACTGAGATTCAGAAATCTGAGTGAGATTTATGAACAAGGAGAGGTAAATGATAATGCTGGTCTAAACTCTTTATTTGCTTTGTATTGTCATGTTGATGACCCAATTCATTTTGAGGAAGTTGTAAAAGAAGAAAAATGGATTGAAGCAATGAATGAAGAAATTGGTGCAATAGAAAAGAGTAATATATGGGAGTTAGTGGACCTCCCTAAAGATAAAGAATTCATTGGATTAAAATGGGTCTACAAGACCAAGAGCAATGCTGAAGGCAAGATTGAAAGGCACAAAGCAAGACTTGTTGTCAAAGGCTACAAGCAGCAATAAGGAAGAGATTATGAAGAAACCTTTGCACCAGTTGCAAGGATGGAAACAATGAGAACAGTGTTGTCCATAGCAGCACAACAGAAATGGAAGGTTTACCAAATGGATGTGAAATCTGCATTCTTGAATGGAGTGTTGAAAGAGGAGGTATATGTTGAAAAAACTCCAAGCTATGAGATTGAAGGCCAAGAGCACAAAGTATGCAAGCTAAAGAAAGCTCTTTATGGGCTGAAGTAAGCATCGAGAGCATGGTACAACAGAATAGATGCTTACCTGACAAAAAATGGATTTGAGAAATGTGATGGAGAACCCACACTCTACATAAAAGAAAATGACAATAAGATTCTTATTGTTGTTTTATATGTAGATGATTTAATTTTTACTGGCAATGAAGTTTCTCTCATTTCTGATTTTAAAGCAGTTATGAAGAGTGAATTTGAAATGGCTGAATTGGGTTTCTTGAGATATTTTCTTGGAATAGAAGTAGAACAAAATGAAAATGGTATTTTCATTTCCCAAGCAAAATATGTTGAAGAAGTGTTGAAAAGGTTCAACATGCATAACAGCAAAGCAGTTGTAACTCCAATTGTCATGGGGTTGAAATTGAGCAAAGAAGACAGCTACAAGGATTTTGATCCGACATTGTACAAGAGCATAGTTGGCAGCCTCATGTATTTGACTGCAACTAGGACATATATTATGCACATTGTAAGATTAATCTCCAGATTTATGGAAAGGCCGAAAGAGACTCATTGCAAGCAACCAAGAGAACTCTTAGGTATGTGAATGGAACAAAGGGGTATGGTATCTTATACTCCTCATCTGAAAATTTTAAATTGACTGGTTACACTGACAATGATTGGGCTAGAAGTGTAGATGACAGGAAGAGCACATCTGGATATGTGTTTCATTTGGGATCGGGAAGCATTTCATGGGCTTCCAAGAAACAGCCAATTGTGGCTTTATCAAAAGTGGAGGCAGAATATGTGGTAGCAACAGCAGCAGCATGCCAAGCAGTATGGATGAGAAGAATGCTCAGAGATTTATGTCATGAACAAGACAAAGGAACAGTAATTTATTGTGGTAATAGCTCAGCGATAGCTTTATCAAATAATTTTGTCTTCCATAAAAGAACAAAGCATATTGATGCTAAATTTCATTTTATAAGAGAAATGGTTAATAATGGCGAAATTGTTTTGCAGCACTGCAGGACAGAGGAGCAATTTGCTGATATTTTGACAAAGCCATTAATGCAGAAGAATTTTAATTACTTAAGGAAATGCCTAGGTATGCAAGAAAAACCCAACATTTGTAATTAAGGGGGAGTGTTGGAATATTAATTCCAACTGTCGTATGCACAGTAATGCAGGACGATGAAGTTATTCCTAAAGGGATAGAAAGACGGCAGAATTAAGTCTAAATTAAATTGTTTGAAGGTCGGCGATAGCAAAGGCGGTGCGTTGTTATCCGCACTCATCACCTGCATTGATGCTTCACCAACTGCATTCATCACAAAGTCGGCAATGTTCTGAAAGGAGGCAGCAAAGCACGCATAGGAGAAGTGGTTCTGGGGGTCTTCCATTGTGAGTCGCGAAGGGTGAACACAACCCCCCGGAGGAGGTGATGTCACTCACCTCCAGTCCCACCTCCTCTTCAATCAAAGCAATTCCGGTAGGTAAAGAAAACCATGGGAAGCTCCTCCAAATAGCCAACGGAAAATACATAAAGGGATAAGGTTTTAAACCTTGGCATTAAAGTTTTGATTTAAGTTTTAAATCTGCTGCATGAAGTTTAATAGTTTATATATATGCCGTGAGCATTAAAAAAAAACAGTGAGAGCATTGTTACTGCTGTGTATTTTTTATTCTTTGCCCGATGGATGAAAACAGAGAAAAGAACAGAGAGACAGAAGAAGGAAATTCCTGAAGCGTTGTGTGTGCAACAGCCAGTGAAGTTTTCGCTGTGAATCCAAAACTTCGTTCTAAAGAATTTTATTTTGTAACAGAGTTTGATTAATGAAATAGAAGTCTTTATTTCATCTCTTTGTGTCTGCAGTTTAATTTTGATTTTATCTTTGTGTTGTGGAAGAGGAATTGTTTTTTATTCCTCTCTCTCTGTTAAGAAATTCTCCAGAAATTCCAACATGTACATGTATAACTGCAGCAAATTCGCACAGTAGGATCTTCAATTGGATACCGCTTTGAAGGCTCACTCGACTCATTCAACTAATCACGAGTGTAGAGATTCGTTAACTCAAAAACAAGTGCATGGGAAAACTCAGCAAACAACTCCATTGACGCCATCGTTCTTCATTACTGGAAATAAGTCTAGTCTATGCCTATTCATTTTTCCCATGAATATCACCTAGGTTGTAAACCATAAAACACGTGGTTCACAAACCCAAAGGTCACAAAACTGGTGGCTCTGATGTGATATCAATGTAAAATCTTACAGTAGCTTAGATTCATTAATTTTGAATTAAATATGAGTGAAGAGGGTAAAATTTCTTTATGTGAATTTTTTTAAGAGTGCAAAATGTCTATTATTTTTCATTGTTTAAGTTGTATTTTTTAATGTTATGTAGATTAAATAAGGTTAAATATCTTACTCCAACATTTTTTTTACTTCTAACTACTTTACATAAAATTATATTAGAAGAAGAAGTTATTTTAACATTTACGAGGTTAAAGATATTTTATGGGAATTGCTTCTCTATCTGGCTCTTGTATTTGGCCCTTTTCATGTGAAGTTTCACAATAAATGCGCCTAGCTTCTCGACAAATCCTTCCCTAAGCTAGCTACCAAAATGTCTGCATAACTCTTTCCGTGTTGTATTTTAAGGTCTCACATTCTAAAATGAAATGTTTTTCTGTTTCCACTTTTTCGGAAGAGCTAAAAATAGATAATCTTTCCTCTCACACTTATTTTGGCCTTTTCTAGCACCATGTTTCACAACCGAGTTGATGAGAATTAGTCATTAATTGAGCAATAAGAATTTTGGCTCTCCAAGACATATTGGCCCCTATGCACGTTTTTTTGTTGATGATTATGAGTGGGATTAAACTCTTCAATATAATATTTTTCTTTCTCCCTAGCTCCTTCTCCAAAGTACGTTTGTGGAACTTATCCATAACAATTTTTTTTATCTATTTACTATTTATGGGACACAATCTCAAACAAATGCCTCGTTTTCTAAACCATTTGTTATTTTTCTGCATCCAAGTCTTCTTTCTTTTGCACAATATGTCATTAAACACAACCTTAGGCCATCTACCCTCTTCCATTTGCTCAATTTCTTTTTAAAATACCTTATGACCGACACCATAACAATTTCTTCAATAGGAGCAGCCTTTGTTTCACTTAACAAGATAGCATAAGGAACTACATTATCACTTTTGAATTTGTTTGTAATCAAACGCTTTTGAATTTTCTCAATTTGTTTCCACTGCATGCTCGATGTACCATTGGCCCACAGTTCACAACCGAAGAGAATCATTGGAATGACTAAAAGCCCAAAAAGAGTTAGACTGGTTTTCCAATCCCATAACAATTCCTCTCTACACCTATTTTGATAAGCATAAAATGCTTTCCAACTGCCCAAAGTTCTTTACTTTCTACATCCATCCCAACTTAGATTTTTGTTGAAGTCAATTCTAATGTATTTGTAATCCGAAACTTCTTCCATAATGTTTCCTTCAAAGTAGAACTTATGTTGGTTATGTTTTCTTTTGTTAGAAAAAACCACTACTTTCATTTTGCTAATATTAACTTGCATTCCCACACTTCTACAAAAATGCTCAAGGGAAAGTAAGAGCTCTTGCAAACCAAGAGCAGATTTAGCAATCAAAGTAAGGTCATTTGTGTACAAAAAAATCCTTATAACAAACTTGCCCAAATGGATATCGTCGCCCCCTTGCTAATTTATCCAATCTTCAAGCTTGTCGATATATAAACCAAAGAGGGTAAGAAACAATGGGAAACCTTTTTTGACCCTGATGTGGCTTCTATAACTTTCATAAATGCCTCCTAAAGTTCTAATTTTGACTTTCACCTCTTCATACAGCCTATGCACAACTGCTCTCAAATTGTTGGGAACCTCAAGCTCCTCCATTCTTTACCAAAGCTTATCCCTAGCAACCATGTCAAAAGATTTTCTGAAATAAACAAAGCAACAAAAGACTTCTTCATTTTCTCCCAAACTTTTTCAATGATGTACCTTAAAGTTATACCATGATCAATTGTGGAATGTTTAGGTCTAAAACATATTTGCCCTTTAGCACGTTTATCTCTTTCTTTTGCCTACTTGCTTATTTTATTTTCTAACATGCTTCCAAATAACTTTTCAAACAAAGGGTTTATCATTATGGTCCTATAATTGGAGGGATTATTGACGTCACCACTCTTGAAAAGAAGTATTTCAAAACTATTTTTTCAATCACTGGGGAACCTCTGTTGTATGATTCTATTGAAATTTTTTATAATGTGAGGTGCAATAATTTTTAAGCCCCACTTTAGATACTCTGCTTGGAGTTCAACTAAGTCTTGTTCTTTTCCAACACCCAACTTCTTGATACCCATCTCTACCTCTTGCATCGTGAAGAGTTTTGTAATAGTGTTGACCAAGGAAGGAGGGTCAACCTTGGGATCCTGCTCATAAAGTTTTCTTGCATAGTCAAACCATTTAGAAGTTGTAATATTGTTTTCAATTTGCATCTTTCTCGGTTGGAAATCCTTCCAAAATAATTTGGGGTTATTTTCCCAAGGAAGATTAGTTCTTCTCTCCTCGAAACCATGATATCAACCCTTTTATTTATTAATATATTATTGTAATCTTTGAGCTTTAGGTTATAATTGTTAAACTATTTCCATAATCTCCTTGTCTTTTTTCATTCCTCATCAAACCAAGCATTAACCGGAAAGCAATTTGTTTCAGAATTCTTAATTTTTTCTCTTTTGCACTCTGCAAGTTCTCTTTGAATTAAATTTGTTAATTCGTGACTATGAAGGTCGTGAAATGGGATTTTCTCCTTCTTGGAGAGTCTCTCTAGCGCTATTTTGAAGGTATTACAATTTTCTAGGAGTCAAAATAATTCTGCCCTTTGGAAGATTTTGTTGAATACGCTGAGTTTTTAACCCTAACTGCTTCTTTCCGGTCCAAGAGAAACTTAAATAAATTGGCTTGTGTTATGATTTTAAGTCCCAAAGTTGATCTCCAATCAAAACTTCCTCCATTTTCTCACAAAACATATGTAAACAAATTACATAGTCTACTACACTTTATCCATTGTAACTATTCCAAGTGAGATTACCAAAATTTTACCATCTAGTCAAACCATAACAAATGACTAAATCGAAATCCCCACATAGAGTAAGCAATTTTTCACTAAAGATATTGCATTCTTTCCCACTAATAATTACTCTCTTGTGTAAGCAAGATAGGGTCGCAATCTTCTTTTACAACTAAACATGCATAATTACTTTACATGAAATAATATTATGTCATATGGAAAACTAAGTAAAAAATATGAATTATTTTACATAAAATTATATTATGTCATATGGAAAACTAACTAAACATGCATAGCATATTCATTTTTATTTTTTTATCGTTTTTCGTTTAGAGAATGTTGGTTTTTTTTTTTTTTTTTTTTTAAAGGGTATGTGTCAACTCCACGGTGAACACGAACATACCTACTTAACATTATCATACTGAGCTGCAGAATGAGCCTCTCGACTAAATAACGTATCACCATCTTACTAAACTCTAAAATAAGCCTCTCTTTTCAACGAATAAAATGAAAAAGACAAATTTAAATCATGAAATAACTCTATTTGACTTTTAGTTTCATCTTTGGAGAAAGATTTTAATTTCTGCTAAACTAAATATTCTAACTTTATATAATTAAAGAGGATTATGTTCTCACAACATATCAATATTTTAATAAAGATATTTTAGCATGCGGATAAGATCACGATTGATATTAATTTGTTCAAATGTTTGATTAAAAATAATTCCTTCGTGTTCATGGCTTTTATGCTCTTGTTCTTTAATTTAGTCGTGAAGAGGGTTAAGTAAGGCTTCTTCTTGTAGGGATATCACGAGACATTGAAAAGTATCTTCGTATCTTTAAAATATAGGGTCCCAAGGAGTGAGAATTTTTTTTTAATGAAGATCGCAATAGAATATGTACTTTTTGGTTTTTCAGATATATACTAGCAATTGCCACTAATTGTGCAAAGAGATGTTCATGGATTTCTAAATTGAAAAGTTGTATTTTCATTATAATTATTAAGTAAACAAATTTTATCACATTACTTAAATTTAGTTTATTTGTAAGTTTGTTTATAAGGATTGTAAAATTGAGGAAGTTGTAGTTTGGGTTCCACAATCATTCTCTCGAAATATTAATTATAATATGAAATATTTTAGTCTCTAAAAAGTGGAAAATTGATTTTATGTCATTGTGAACAAACATTTAATGTAGAAATATTAAAAAGATTTATGAATAATTAATTAGATGAAATATTAAAATTGTCTTGGTGATAATTTCACTTGGGAAAATCACTGATTGATTTGATACAAACTACTATGTTTTAAATAAATTCAAAACATATCAAAAATAGATATTTATATATAAATAAAAATTCTCAACCTTCCTTTAAAAAATGTTCATTATCATTTATAAATTATTCCTTATGAAATAAAATAAACTATTCCTTATGCAATAAAATTGAAAATATATGTGTAAAGGAAATAAATATTTCTCTTTTTTTTTCTCTCTCTTTAATCTCAATCTAACTTACAAAATCAATCCCTGTTACATTATGAAATCATATTTTCAACTACTCCAACAATTGTATTTTTTTTTAAGTTTCTATTTTAAAATTAGTTCTATTACAAAACCTTTTATGTATAATTAAATAAACCTTACTTAAATTTCAATTTTATAAAATAGATTACAAATATTAACTAATTATGAAAGTCACATTGTGAACCAAATGTTTAGCGATAAAAACCTTATTGGAATGAAATTATTAAAAAGAATTACCTTACGATGAACATATTCCTCCGAGACTACCTTATTATTTCTCCCATATCTACCATGTACATTACAAAATGGGGATGAAATGGTTAGAAAATATGCTCTATGAATTTATAGAGCATGGAGATAGATATTCACACATTCAACCAGATTACCATCAGTGTTCTCACTCACAGAGAGTGGTCTTTTCCCAATGACCAACTCAAAATCCATGACATTGGTTTTTCTTTGGCTCCTTTG
The DNA here is from genome assembly GCA_034641835.2 of Pinus albicaulis. Classification (NCBI taxonomy): domain Eukaryota; kingdom Viridiplantae; phylum Streptophyta; class Pinopsida; order Pinales; family Pinaceae; genus Pinus; species Pinus albicaulis. The sequence goes on from CM076577.1 coordinate 412,111,477, forward strand.
TCGAAGCTCTGGTCCATTTTCTTGATCAAAGGGAAGAAATTATTCACTTGTTCTTAATTTCATTGATACTGTGTAGATTGCAAATGCTTTCTGAACTTAAACAATGTGGTTTCAACAAATACGAGCAGAAGGTGTATGAGATGTTATAATGCAATGCTTGTAAATTAAATTTCAATGCTATTTTAATATGTTTAATACTTCTAACTTGAGCGTATTTCTGTATTGATAAAATTGAGTTAGAAAAACAGTTTTTTCAAAAAAATATGTATTGATAAAATTGAGTTAGAAAAATAGCTTCTTCAAAATTAATTACAAAATGAAATATTGTAGTATACAAAAACTAGAAAAATGATTTTATGCAATGATTTGAAAAGAGACACTTATGGTTATATGACGTCCATGCCATTGTGAACCGGAATTTTATGAGTAGAAACATTAAAATAATTTCTGAATGATTTTATTAAATGAAATGTTGAAATTGTCCCGTGATGATCTTACTCGGAATAAAGAGTGATGTATTTGATGTAAAATTAACTTTACATAAAAATATAAACAATGAAATAAGGATTTCTTGCATGATTTCTTTGCAAATCCCTTTACAATTATGATTATTTATAATTAAATTTCATGGTCCCAATTTTCTTGTGCTTTGGTTTTGCTTTCTTGCTGTATTGTGTATTTTCCTTTTGTTCTTGGATGAAGATGCTCTGTTGGCTCAAAAGGGAATGCAGAAAAATAGAAAAGGATTTTGTAACACTACAACATTTGGCTAACTTTCTATCCTTCTTCCTTGTCTTGGTTATATATTTTGGTCGATGATGTTCCAACGGAAAATATGATCCTTGCGTTAAGAAATCCTTGTTTCTAACCATGACCTCCATGTATATTCTAGAAACCTCATGCCTACACTTGGATTTTTATGTTTCAATGTTTTCAGGTTGATCCAATGAAGTAGAGAAGGACAAGGGGAAATCTAAACGAGCAAACCAATATCAAAGGTCTTATATATGCTTCTCTGAAGGTACAACCTCCCTTGCTCTCAATAAGTTGAGATCCCTTTTCCGCACATGAAATGAATAAGTGTTGATGCTAATTCCTATATAAATAAATCAATATAGGCGAAAGAAGAGAAAGGCTTCCTGCGTAGAGAGGTGAAGCAAGCAACTTCGTCGGGGTACTATATAGGCTCGCTGGCAGTGCAACAATGCTTATGCTCCTAAAGTGACTCCGTTGGGGTATTGTCTAAGCATGCTGGTAGCGGAGCAACACCAGAGATGAAAAAATATACTCTGAAAATATAAATCTTGCAAAATTCATCACCTTGTCCTGATATAGAACATTGTGTGATCATTAGTCTTATGTTTGTGTTTAATTGAGTAAAGGAATTAAGGGGAATATATTTATGCACAGGGTAAGTGGGGAATCCATGGTAATATAAACGTTGAATCAATACTTCCAGAAGAACTAAACCCTGCATGAAATAATTTACCAATGCAGATAAGCTAGAGTTCTACTAGTGTGTTGCCAAGTGTTTTCGCTACGACAAACACCCTCCAAAATTTTACGTAAACTTGAATTTTGGAGCCTACTGTGGATCTTGCAATCGGTCATTCCGTAGTCACTTCTTGGTTAGCTGATGCTTTTTGAGCTCCCTTCTTGGATTGGAAGTGTCAAAGTCACTTGCTCACACATCCTTAGTATGTAAAAAATGCACGAGCGTATTATTTTATGCAAGCTTGGGCAAGAATAACACGTTCCAATCAATATTGTTCTCTTGTGATATCCAATCCATGTCGACACTCAGTGTGCACTGACAATGACATTTTCTCACATACTAGCTTCATTTGTACTTCCATTTCGATGAGTTTTGCAAACCGTCGCTTCTGCGCACCTTTGCTCTCGCGTGTGTCATCTTCATTTTTTCGGTTGTCACTTTCGCTTTCTTTCACTTTAATTAGTTTCGTTTTCATGTTATATTTTCTCTTGCATGTATTACTTTCACTATCTTTCACATATCACAAGAGTCATTCGTACTTTAGCAATTGTCATCTTTTTCAATCTTAGTTGTCGCACAATGAATGTATGCTTATTCTGGTGGTTTCAATGGGTTATATTTTTGTGAATGAGTTTTTCTAACCATGTAAACATCAATCGCACTCATTCCCAAAATTTTAAGCATGGTCATACAAGTGTCGTCATGGTTGTCGCAAAGTATACCTTTAGTGTCATACTTATCGTAAATTTACCGCAAATTTTTCTCAGTGAGGGAAATTGTTGTTAACATGTTCCGGATGATCTATTTTGTTGTGTTGTCAATTTTTTTCAATTTTGTGATCACAATCAAGTCATATCACTATTCACATCAGTCTCTTGGCCCCACACTTAGCCAAATTTCATAAAATTCTCAACAACCTAGCCTCATCCATCCCTCCTAAACTGTGCATTACACAGTCTCAACCCTCAAGAATTGACCTGATCTCTTGGCACTGCAAAATGCACAGTATTTACCTCCAAAAACTGTGCATTTCACAACCTTAGTGCTCAAGCCCAACCCCTGAGTCTCAGAACTGTGCAATATTTCTGGCTAGCCAAGCCAACATTGCACATTTTTCAGTCTCAGTCCTCAAGCCTCATACTTGAGCTCTTAAAATATGCAATTTCGAAATCATATGGCCTCCTGTCCTTCCAATACTACACATTTCACAATTCCAGTGCTCAATCCCAAGCCTTGGCCTCCAAAACTATGCAATCATACCCTCCATCCAAGCCTGAACTGCGCATTACATAGTCTTAGACCTCAAGCCCAACACTTGAACTCTTGAACTATACAATTGCACAATCACCGAGTCTGATTTTCCTCCCAGAAAAACGCGATTGACTAAAACGGTTCCCAACCTTTCAACCTGGCTCACTGAGCACCCAAACTGCGCAATCTTCTTCTTCAGTCCAACCTGAACTACACATTGTGCAGTCTCAAGGCTCAAGCTTCACCTCTGACTTCTTAAGTTGTGAAATTACACAGATACTGAGCCTCTTTCCTAGCATGTCCCCTAGTTCTGGCTCAGTCAATGGATCAATATGCACCATCTTATACTAGGGGATTATTTGACTAATGTCGTCTTGTCATAAGTGGATTGCAGATGCAAGTACTCTATTATGATATGGTAAGTTGATGAATAAGGAGATGGATAAGTAGGACATGATAGAAGACACATATGGAGTTGAATATGTGAGATGATCATTAGGAAAGAAGACGAAGGAAAATCAGACTATAATAGAAGATGAAGATCAAGATCACATGGAAGAATCCTCATCTTCAAGTCACAAGGAAGAGGAAGAAGACGAACATGTACTATATTTCAAGAAGACAAACATGTACTATATTTCACCTCTAACTTCTTGAGCTGCGCAATTGCGCAGATACTGAGCCTCTTTCGTAGCCTGTCACCCAGTTCTGGCTCAGTCAATGGATCAATATGCACCATCTTAGAATAGGGGCTTATTTGACTAATGTCGTCTTGTCATAAGTGGATTGAAGATGCAAGTACTCTATCATGCTATGGCAAGTTGATGAAGAAGGAGATGGAGAAGTAGGACATGCTAGAAGACACATATGGAGCTGAAGATATGAGATGATCATCAGGCGAGAAGACGAAGGAAAATCGGACTATAATAGAAGATCAAGATCAAGTTCACATGGAAGACTCCTCATCTTCAAGTCACAAGGAGGAGGAAGAAGACGAACATGTACATATTTCAAGAAGACACAAATAAATAAGCATTAAGAAGGACAACTTGGCATTGTCACATCATCATTTAGTCCATGCCATCAGTGTCATGTCATTTCCTGTCACAAGTCATCGTATGCCACATCATTATTATGGATAATTACCTATTCAAAATGTATTGAAAAGTGGAAGTCCAAAGGACACATTCAGAATATGAAGAGTCATGTAGTCAAATAGTCATGAGGGTAGTCAAAGAGTCACAAGGAAGGTGAAGAACCACTTCTTGGTTATATATACACCTCATTGTATGAGAAAAGTAATTTTCACCTTGGCTCCTCCCGTAAGGAATTAGAGAGATATACTTGTTATTTTGGGAAGTAAGGAGTGGCTCCAACACTCCACTATTGGAGCTAGTGATGTTCATTGTATACACGTGTCTTCGAAATTTTACTTAATAACAGAAGCCTTCAAGGCCAACATGTTCTTTTTGCATGGATTATGAATATTTGTGAGACTCTTATGTGGATGTTTGTATTTCATGTTTGCTTTCATTTGTGCTAAAGTAGTTGAACTATTTTGGTTATTTTAGTACTTATCTTATTGATAATGTGTTGTAATGGTTTTTATCATTATCCCATTCTTGTGGACTATTCCACACGATACTAGAAAAATATTTCTCATTGACTGGTGTTAATGATCGTCACATCCTTTTGTGGACTATTCCGTTGCATGTTAGAAGAATCCTTCTTGGTTGCATGTGTCTCTACTTGGGTGGTACTATTACCGCTCTATTAGAGGCTCACTTTACTCTTTCCCTATGCAGTAGAATTTTTTTGACACATTTGCAACTAAACACTCACCATGCACACTTACTTTCTTTTCAAAGGCACATATGTGTTCCTCTCTCTTGCTGAAAGTTAGATCCAAGGCAAATCTATAAGAATATATGGTAACCGGGCTGATACTCTGGATGGGGCTCCTATTCCAAACAGTGTGAGGTTTAATTGTGACTTCACATCGGGGAGACCCCTTGGTTGATGGATTTCTAGCACCATCAACCATTTCATAGAGCCCTCCTTTCTTGCAATGCATTTCATTATAAGGGGGCTTGGGATAATTTCACTTATCCCTTTTTAGTTACATGTTTCATTGCATGATTTGGGGAAATGGCCTCATAGAAAAAGGGTAGAGCTAAAGCTTTAATTTTTCTTTTGACTAATCATTCATACCCTTGCATTTTATTTTACAATTTTAACTTTATATATTTCTCTTTCCCTTTTTATCAATAAAGTTGCATCAACCTCAAGAATTCAAGCTCCTTCTTCTCATGGGATTATGAAGTATTAACACATATATATGACATGTAACAACCAATGCAAAAGGAGAGACAATAGAGATGTGAAATGGGAGAATGTTCTATATGGATTGGGACATTTACATGCTACCCCTATGGAAGTTCCCAAGTATTACCCCTCTAGCCAAGAGTGATAACACTTGAATAGGATATGATGATAACCACTAAGGCGAAAGCAAGCAAGAGGCGCAAATTCAAAGTATCATAATTCATTATCCAATTTCAACACATGGTCATCACTTTTATGCCAAATACATATGCCACTAACATTTAATGTGAAGCAATGAATAAGTGTACCTAATGTGTATTGAGCATAGAATTTATCAAATAAGTGAGTTGAGCATGATGTGGGAAACATATTTACGAAAGAACCTATGGAGAAACATGGGTGTCAATTATGGAATAGTTATATGTGATTAGGATCATAGGAGAAAAAATCTCCTCTATTTACCCTTATATGCGAGGGAATAATAGTTACACAGGAGCATAGGGTATAGGCTAATACAAATCCATACTCATTTTTCTTGTAGATTGCAACTACTTATTGTGTTTTCAAGGTCCATGATATGACTTTGTTGAGTGATGCAGAAAGAAGGTAGTAGGTTGAAATCTTTTTTCACATACTAAAGAGTACTAGAGGGAAGAAGTTTCATGAAGAACTATTTAGAAAATAAGGGAAATATCTTCCTTGTGTTGAGTGGGGCAATGAAGGAAACAAAATTGTTAGGTTGGTTAGAGTGTTGCTTGGAGACTTCTAGTCTAAATAATTTGGCCAAGCTTAAGAGAGAGGAGGTTGGATGAGTGACCTAAATATCTTGGACTAGTTTCCTTCACTATGGTGGGATCATATCATAGCTTGGGGGTAGTATCCACAGTGGATTCTATATGGTTGTGTGGAAAATTACTTACCAATAGCTAGTTTTACTTGGACCAACTTATGCAAAGATAAGTGTTCCATATTTATTATGAGTTCTTGTTTATTATTTTAATTATAAGTTGATATTTTCTTATATATGAATTTTGTAATGGAATTCATGGATGGATGATGTGTTGTGTGATTGAATCTTACATTATTAAGATGCACAACCTTGTAATTTGAATGCCTTATTATTTTGAATTCATGTTATGCATTCAAGAGTATATTACATTCAAGTTTAAGCAACACACTAGGGAATATTCTAGTAATATTCGAAAAGATGATTGCATAAAATGTGTGTATAGTAGATTGAAAAATAATTCAACTTGTTTACCCCTTTTTGTCACACACAACATATTGAATAACCTAGATCACTTAACAATATTTAAAGCATAATCTTTTCATATGATATAGTATTTCTCAATGATTCAAAAGTAAATGAACTAGATACATAGGGATATCTTTGATAAAAACGTTATAATTCCTCCTCCCACATTTACCCACTTTGACAAGCTCTCCAGGGTAAACATGACTTGAGTGCTACTATGACATGACCTGGCCTCCAAGTTCCAGTGATGGCAGTGGGGCCTACAACCCGACAACTTAATGACATTCCTCAGAGACAACATACCACTCAAGAGCCTGACAACCACTCCAGGTGATCAATCCCTGAGTTGGAACTCATTTTTCATAAGAGAAACTCCCCACCACACCCTTGACACTCAATGCATGTAGTTATGAGGTTCCAATCGCACCCATAAGCCTTCTTGCATGTGGTTATGACAAAAAATCCCTTGTTTTGTGCATAGAGACGTGAGATCTATGCCACTTTTTCAAGAAAGCCTCCAGACGACTACCTAGAACTTCCTGTAAGTTTCCATCAATATAAATAACATGATAAAAAGGCTAATCATTCAAAACTTGAACAATATCTTGACCATAACATGCCTAATAAATGATAGAAATTTTGTCAAACACATGATAAACATATACAAGTCATGAATGCATATATGATGATAAACTTCTAAACCTCATCCAAGAATCACCAATAAGGCTAAATTCCCTCTCAAGCTAGTTGCAATAACACTTGTTAGCCCATGCATTCATCAACCATTCAATAACCTATCAAATCATGATAAAGAGCAATAGTTAGAGAACATCATATAACCAGGTATATAGCCATAATAGAAACCATAAAATCCTCATAATAACAAGTACTTGTGCTCATTAATTACATTAGAAGAATAACCCATATTAACTTATGCAAAATCCAACCAAGTTAGGTACTTGCACATACCACCCGACCATAGATTGGGCTAAGCCAAATATTTCTTTCAACCAATCTTCCACGTGCCATATTCCAAGCATGAATGTGGGATCTCATGGGATAAACCAATATCTAACCAAATATAGACTTCAAAGGTTAACCCGCCTCCACCCTCAAGCTACCGTGATCTCACCTAAACCGGTCCTAAGATCAAAAAACCAACCAATATTGGATGCCTTATAATTCCTTCACCATACCTTGAAGAATTTTCATGTCTCCACCCACCTTTCGAGGGATTCATGGAGAAAACCATCTCCACCCCCAACCCTTGGGATTTTCCTGAGACCACCTCACCTAGTTCCAAAACCTTCCAGCAATCGAAATCTCAACCAAGAATGAATCCCATCATGCCATGGCTATCTAGGAAATGGCAAGGCAAGGTTGAAACCACTGTCAAACTAGGAAAAACCCATGCCAATGACAACAAATTAACCAAATAAACAAATGCATGTACCATGCATTCACATTCCAACAAGAAAATCACACATGCAACCTATTACATGTAAGATATTCATGTTGAAGTTGTTGATACACCCTTCTCCTCACTTCCCTTCGCTTTCCTTTGCTTGTCCTTTTCCTTTCTTTGCTTGCTTACTTTCCTTTCTCCAAATCCAAGTGAATGCTAAAGTGCTCCAAGGATTCTCTAAAGAGTGAATGAGAGCCAAAACTAAATTGACCAAAGCAAGAACTGACAAAAGTTGTGAATTGTTTCTCCAATGCCTGTTTATCATTGATGTCTCTTTTTTCTTCATTTTCCTCTAATTTCCCTTGCATTCAAATTTGTGTCTCTTCACCTTCCTTTTCTCCTATTTTCCTTTATTTTCATAATTAAATGTCATTTATTGTATCTTTGCCTTTGCCAATTCCTTTTCCAATTTCCATAACCATTATTAAACCACAAGTGATGCCTACTAAAGTGTTTTCCCAACATTAAGCTTGGAATACATGTCCTACGACCTTGGTCTTATTTTTACTTTATTTTCCTTTATTGCATGAGACTTTAATTAGGGGTTGTTACAAACCCCTTTGCCTTGGGGGAACACCGTCCTCGATGTTCTATGACACATATTCCCAAAAAATTGCTGAAAACAAAAAATACTAGATATGGATTTTTATAACATAGCTCGATGTGTTATTTACAATGACATCCTGCTAAAAAACAAATAAACATACCACTTATAGCACAGAAGAAGGGATTTTTTGTCATAACTGCATGCAGGCAGGATTATGGGTGTGGTATATATATGTGTATGTAGACATCTTCTTATTTTATGCGCACTTGATGATATCCTGCTCTCAAATCAATCTTTGAAAATATTGTCACTCCCTTCAGCTGATCAAAAAAATGATCAATCTGAGGCAATGGATACTTGCTCTTGATAGTCACCTTATTCAACTACATAGAATCAATGCACAATCTGAGAGTACCATCCTTTCTTTTTACAGACAATATTGGTGCCCCTATAGGCAACACACTTGACCTAATGTATCCCTTATCAGGCATTTTCTTAAGTTGTAACTTCAATTCCAACAACTCTAGAGTTCTCATCTTGTAAGGTGCATTTAATGTTGGTTTTTCTTCTAGTACCAACTCAATAGAGAAATCCACTTCCCTATGAGTAAATAACTCTAAAATATCCGCAGGAAACACATCCTGAAAATATTGTAAAACAAGATACATCTTCAGGACTTCATCATCCTCAAGATCCTTCCCTTTTTCATTAGAAATATGAACTGCAAACAATACACACCATTTCCTACAATTGTGCCTAGCTTGCATGGTTGTAACCATTCTCACTGATGTCACTGATGTAGGATTCTTCTTTCCCTGAAATATTCTCTTCTCCCCATTATCAGCCAAGGACTCAATAACCTTCTCATAGAAGCCTACCTTGATCCTATGAGTAAACAACCAATCCATTCCCAAAATCATACTATATGATCTTAAAGGAAGCACGTGTATATGTGTTGATGTAGGAATACCATTCAACTCAAATTCACAAGCTCTCACCCAATGATGAACTATTTTCTTTATCCCTATAGCCAACTGCATTAACCAAGACTCTACATGCACTTATTTATTCAAGCCACACTTATCCACCAGGTCAAGGCTAACATAATTATAATTAGAGCCATGATCAATCAAAATGGAAACAAATCAATCACAAAGCATACCTTCCATCTAGATAATGGATGCCTAATGATCCACCTACCTATTATTAAGTTCTACATAGATCTGAGGAACGATCTGACCAACATCCCCAACTATTTTTGCCTCCTGAGAACTATAGATCTATGGGTTGTCACCCTAGTACAATGTACAATCCTTCTTGTAATGGCCTTTTCCGACAAATCCAACACTGCAACGATTCTCTTCCACTACCTTTATTCTGCTACTCTCCAGGCTTAGGCATGTGTCCCTTCTCAATTGCATCAAATTTCTTGTAAGGAGCCGTCGTTTCTTTCTAACCGGCATCCTCATTTCTTCCTCGCTTCTAAGGTCATTTTCCTTTATCCTTCTCACTCCCTTTTGTTAATTTTGGGCGGTTAGGTCCAAAATCCATGTTTCACTTCTCATATGACGATGGTCATACTTTTGTTGGATTCCTCTTTCAGAGAGGTGCAATATTGATCTAAATATCATCTTGTTTGGATGAGCAGATCATTTATTTTGAATTTATTTTCCACATGTGCAAGGTTTGTAATGTAGGCTCACATGCCTAATAGATGTGTCACACACCCTCATTGATGGATAAAAATTGGAAAGACTTGGAGTTCATTTCATCATCAGCTCATCACACATTCTCTCATTATGATCTGATTGGTTCCATAGCCTTTGGAGGCCTTTTTCCCCTCACACGTGTGGAGCTGAAGCTGTTGATTTATGCGGATCTATTTAGGGCTTTCTTGCTGCAGCATTGACCGTGGTCAACCCTTGGTCATTTGACCTCAAATCTCTACCAAAATTCTGATTTTGAGAGGTTGTACTGCTAGGCACTAAAATCGAGGAAATCATAGATGTTTAACTGAAGCCCTAATCTGCAACGTTGACTTTTTGTTGTTGTCCTACGTTGAATTTGGGTTGACCAGTGTTGACTTGTGATGAGTTGAATTTGAGGGTTGTGGGTGTGACACTTGGAGGATTGGCTGACCGAGAAAGTCTTTGCTGGCTGAAGAATCATGTTGACTGTCGTAACACACAATATATCATATCTTTCCTGGACAAAAGGAATTGTAAATCTGATCTTTATTATTGGCTTGTCTTTTGTTAATCTATTATTGTGTTTAATCAGCATTTTACTTTCATGTTTATGTGATTGATATTTTGTATAGGGCCTAAGAAATATTGAAATAAAATTGCATCTAGCATAGAACACCATGGTTATCTAAATTTGACATGGAATCAGAGCTGAGGTGAAGACAAAATCCAAGAGTCCAAGATGGTGTTAGAAGCAATCTCTGAAAGAAGAAATCCTATCAAGGACCAATGGCCTCCTCAACCTATAAGGGTTTCAAGTCTGATGATAAATTGACTGATAACTCTAATTATCATGCATGGAATATGTCCTTGGATTTGGCACTAGAAGATCAAGATTTCATGGACTATATGTAGGGGAAGATTCAAGAGCCTCCATCAAATGCAGTTGCTGCCACAAATACGAAGTATAGAAAGGGGGGAATCAAAGAAAAGATGATTATCCAGGATTCTATTCATAAGCACTTGGTTGCAGATTTCTGAGCTAAACACATATAAAGAGATGTATGATAAGATGGTGAGCATGTTCAGGGCTAGCAATGCTAATCGGATCCTTTTATTCAAGAATCAATTGAAGAATATCAAGAATTCAAGGATATATTCAATACCACTATTCTTAATAATAATGTGATTCCTGATTTTGATGAAATATTGATGAGATAGAGGAAACAATAATGATGGAATATTCCTCTAATGGAAATGGAAGTGACCCTACTACCTTCACCGCTCATGCAAAGAAGAAAAACAATGGTGGCCGAGAAATCAAAACCATGGTAGAGCGGGGCCCAAAGGAAGGAAGGGAAGATGTTACACTTGTAACAAGTCTAGTCACTATGCAAGAGAGTGCCCTAATAGAAGGGACTCTCCCATGGATGATGACAACTACAACTCGAGAAGGAATGGAAGGAACAATAGGTTCCAATGAAAAATGAAGGCTCCCTCCAATCGTAGTGGAAATGGGCAACCTTTCAAGAGGTCAAGAAATTCCAGGTAGGACGAGTCTAATGTTTTTTATAATAAGAGAAATGAATTTATTCTTGTATCTTCCCTCTCTACTGCATCTCCTCCCGACACCCTGGATGCTTGGTTGATTGATAGTGGTGCTTCAAGGCACCTCACTAGTTATAAATACACCCTCTCTGATTTGATTGAGAAGGATACAAATCTGGAAATTATCCTTGGAGATCATGCCACCTATCCTATGAAAGGGACAGGGACTGTGACCCTCCATCTATCTCAAGGTCAAGTCCTCCGCTTACAAGATGTTTTTTGAAGAAGAACCTTGTGTCCATTTCGGAAATGGAAGACAAAGGGTTCAAGGTGGTATTCGTTGATGGAAAGGTACTTATCTGGAAGAAGAACTTCAAAGAAACTCTTTCTCTTTGTTTTAGAGTTGATACACTCTACCAGGTTGGAGGAAGTCCAGTCGGGGCTATGTCATGTGATACATCTCTTAAAACAGAGTTATGGAACTAGAGGTTTGCACACCTTCATTACAAAGCCCTTCCCAAAGCAAGGAAGGTAGTGACAGGGATGCCCGAGTTTAAAGATGGTCACGAAGGTGTATTTCAGGGTTGTGCCAAAGGGAATCACACAAAGGGACTATTCCCCTCTAGTGTTACAAACAAAACTGATATCTTGGAGTTGATACATTCTAACTTATATGGTGTGATGCTCGTGACATCCTTGGGAGGATGTTCCTATTAAATGAATTTTACAGATCAATTCTCCCACAAGACCTAGATATATTTCTTGAAGAAGAAGGATGAAGCATTCAAATGGTTTCGTACCTTCAAGGCCTTGGTGGAAAATCAAACCAAGAATAGAACCAAAGTTTTTAGGACCGACAATGGGATTAAGTATGAGTCAAATGAGTTTAATGACTTTTGCAGAGAACAAGACCATTGTGGAAGTTTCCTGTGCCATGCTATGTGACCAAGGACTTCCAAGTTTTCTATGGGGAGAAGCTGTGAACACTGTTGTGTACATTCAAAATAAATGTCTGCATTCCGCTCTAGACTCCAAAACTCCTGAAGAAGTCTTCTCTGGTAAGAAACCTGATGTTTCTCATTTTAGAGTTTTTGTTTGTCTTGTTTTCTTTCATGTGCCGAAAGAAAAGAGAAGCAAGCTGAATGCTTCTAGAATGAAGGGAATATTTGTGGGCTAAAGTGAAACTTCGAAGGCATATATAATCTATGTGTGTGGTCAAAGAGAAGTGGAGATATGCCACAATGTCACCTTCGATGAAGATGTTGCCATCAAGAAAGTGGGAAATATTTCTAGCTCCAAGGAAGACAAAGAAGATGAAGAAGCAGGGAAGCAGGAAGAGTCGAAGGATGAACTAATGCCTGATGTTGAAGGACCTATGGATCCTATTGATCCACCTCCTTCAAAGAAGAGAAGACCCTCATGGCTCAAGGATACTCATGCAGATGCCAAGAGACATATTTCCCCAAGGGGGACATTCCGTGATAGCAATAAGCTGAATAGATACCAAGGGTGTCTAGTAGCCATGAGTACGATAGTACATTCTGAGCAGCCTAAGCCATTTGAAGAAGTCATAAATAATAAAGTTTGGAAGGATGATATGCACCAAGAATATGAGTCCATTATGAAAAATGATGTCTGGGAAGTGGTCCTGATATCGGAGGACAAATCTATTGTCACCTCGAAATGGCTCTATAAGATCAAGCATGGATCTGATGGAAGTGTTGAATAGTACAAGGCAAGATTTGTTGCCCAAGGCTTCTCTCAAAATTAAGACATAGATTATGATGATATATTTGCACCTGTGACTCGCTATACCACCATCCGATCTATTATTTCCCTTGTTGCAATGCAAGGATGGAGTCTCCATTAGATGGATGTGAAGACCGCTTTTCTGCATGTTTCTATAAAGGAAGAAGTGTATGTGGAGTAACCTATGGGGTTCGAAGTCTGAGATAGATACACCCATGGATGCAAGTTGAATAAATCCCTCTATGGGTTGAAGCAAGCCCCCACGGCTTGGTACAAGAGGATATATATCTACTTGATGAAGTTGGGCTTCACTCGAAGTAATGTTGATTTGAACCTTTACTTTAAGGTTGATAGAGAAAGGCCTCTCATCCTGGTTCTCTATGTGGAAAATCTCTTCCTAATAGGTGCTGATCCTATCATTCATCAATGTAAGAGGGAGCTATATTTTGAGTTAGAGATGAAAGACCTAGGACTAATGCACTTCTTCCTAGGCTTGGAGGTCTGGTAGAGGCCAAACAAGATTTTCATTTCTCAAGGAAAATATGTCATGAATTTTTTGGAGAGATTTGGTATGGTGGACTGTAAGTATGCGTCGACACTGATGGAACTCAACTTTAATAAATTGTGTGGAAACACTGTTGGGCCCTTGCTAGAAAATCCTAACGAGTATCGACAACTCGTGGGGGCCCTGATGTTCCTAGTGAACTCCATCCAGAGGTATGTTTTGCAGTGAACACTTTGAGTCAACATATGGTTGATCCTCATCACATTCATTGGATTGGTGCCAAGAATATATTGAGATATCTTCGAGGCACAATCAAACATGGGATGAGATACACTGCCGAGAGTTTAAGACTCTGTGGATATACTGATGTCAATTGGGCTGGTAGTGTGGTGGATTGCAAGAGCACATCTGGATGTTGCTTCACCTTGGGTTCTGCTTCGATATCTTGGATGAGCAGGAAGCAGAATTCAGTGGCTTTAAGCACCGCTGAGGCCGAATACATTGCAGTGAGTATGGCCTGTTGTGAAGCTGTTTGGTTGCGAAAGCTCTTCAATGAGTTGTTTGGGCATGTGCTAGATACCACTGTTATCCTTTGTGATAACCAAAGTGGGATTCATCTTTTTGAGAATCTCGTGTTCCACGATCGATCCAACCATATTGATATAAGGTACCACTTTATCCGAGATATGGTACAACGAGGCGTCGTAAGGCTTGATCTTATAGGAACTGATGAGCAGGTCGCGGATATTCTCACGAAGCCCCTGGGGAAGGCCAAGTTCCTAACCTTTCGTGAGAAGCTTGGAATCGTGAAAAGACCCTATTGTGAGGGTCCTTCTTGAGTTGGAATATGAGCTCTGGGAGCTCCAAGGGGCTTTGGGATAACTTCTTGGAGCTATAAGCACTCACGGGGCTAGGCTTTTCGAACCTTGTGGCACTTTTTCCCTACCGTTATGATATTGATTTGGTTCACCTCTCTTTGATCTATGCCCCGCACACATCTGCACGCATCCTACCCATGGAGTTTCAGACTCATGGGAAGTACCTCTCATTTGGCCAATGAGGTGGGAAATGTGGATAGAGACCAATAGCAAGACTGATGGATGCATCGGATATTGCCGTACTCTCTATGTATAGGATGGCACGTGTGCAACACCTTGATCTGGGATCAAGTATGATGAGGTTCTTACCTCTAAACTGACTTCGGGTTAGTATGAGGCTCTTTTTTAGTCCAAGAAAGGTTTTTACCTCTAAGCTGACTTCGGATCAGCTGAGTGTGATGTCTTTTTGACTCACCTTTTTGTTCTATCTAAGAATGAGAGCCAACAAAGAAAGTTATGGCAGGATGACACACGATGTTTGGTGAAAGTACATGATGGTACTGATGGATGGCACTTGTGGATAGATGGAGTTCTCCATGGTTGAGAGGAAGTGTTGATTTTGGGAAACTAGGTCCAAACTCCATGTTGCACTGCTCATATGACGATGATCATATTTTTTTTTGGATTCCTTTTTTGGAGAGGTGGAATATTGATCTAAAGATCATCTTGTTTGGATGAGCAGATCATTTATTTTGAATTTATTTTCCACATGTGCAAGGTCAACCAGATTTGTAATGTAGGCTCACATGCCTAATAGATGTGTCACACACCCTCATTTATGGATATAAATTGGAGAGACTTGGAGGTCATTTCATCATCAACTCATCACACATTGTCTCATTGTAATTTGATTGGTTCGATAGCCTTTGGAGGCCTTTTCCCCCCCACACGTGTGGAGCTGAAGCTGTTGATTTCTGCGGATATTTTTAGGGCTTTCTTGTTGTAGCATTGACCAACATTGAGCGTGGTCAACCCTTGGTCGTTTAACCTCAAATCTCTGCCAAAATTCTGATTTTGAGAGGCTATACTGCTGGGCACTAAAATTGAGGAAATAAGAGATGTTTGACCGAAGCCCTAATCTACAACGTTGAATTTCTGTTGTTGTCCTGCATTGACTTTGGGTTGACTTGTGATGAGCTGTCTTTGAGGGCTGTGGGTGTGACACTTGGATGATTGGCTGGCTAAGAAATACTTTGTTGGTTGACGCATCATGTTGACTGCTGTAATGCACAATATCTCATATCTTTGCTAGACAAAAGGAATTGTAAATCTGATCTATATTATTGGCTTGTCTTCTGTTGATCTATTATTGTGTTCTATCAACATTTTACTTTCATTTTTATGTGATTTCTATTTTGTATTGGGCCGAAGAAAGATTGAAGTAAAATTGCATCTAGCATGGAACACCATGTTTATCTAAATTTAACACCTTTCCAATCACGCTTAGGCCCAAACTTACACTTCAACTACTCATAACAATGCTTCAATTTCTCGATGACTTCCTCCAATGACCGAGGCTCGTCATACTCAATTCGTTCCTTGAATACTAAATGAAATCCAGTGATGAATTTTTGTACCTTTGTATTCTCATCCTTAAGATAAGGCACATCCCTCAACAACTCAAGGAATTTGGTCATGTACTCTTCATCCATCTGAAAACCAATCTGGGTGATCAATCCCTTAGCTAGAACTCTTTTTCACAAGATAAACTCCCCAACCGCATCCTTGAACCATTGTGCATGTGGTTATGAGGCTCCAACCGCACCCATAATGCTTCCTACATGCGGTTATGTCGAAAATTCCCCTATTTTGTGCATGCAGTAACGAGATTTATGCCACTTTTTTAGGAAAGCCTCCAGACCACTGCCTAGAACTTCCTGTAAGTTTCTAGAAACATAAATAACCTGATAATGAGGCTAACCAATAAAAAATTGAATAACATTTTGACCATAACATGCGTAGTACATGATATACATAAGGTCAAAAACATGATAAACCTATAATCTATAGGTCATGAATGCATATATGATCATAAAATTATGAACCTCATCTAAGAATCACCAAGAAGGCTCAATGACCTCTCAAGCTAGTTGAAACAACACTTGTTATCCCATGCATTCATAAACCATTTAATAAATATCAAAACATGATCAAGAGCCATAGCTAGAACACATAATATAACCAGGTATATAACCAACATATAACCATAATAGAAACCATGAAAAATCATCCATAAAATCCTCATAATAACAAGTAATTGTGCTCATTAATTAAATTATAAGAAAACCCATATTAAATTATACAAAATCAAACCAAATCAGTGACTTTCATGTCCCACTCGAACATAGATTGGGTTGAAACAAATATTGTTTTCAACCAATCACCCCCTTGCCATATTCCAAGTATGAATGTGGGTTCTCATAGGATAAACCAAGACATAACCAAACATGGACTCCAGAGGTTAAACCACCTCCACCCTCAAGCTACCATGATCTCACCTAGACTGGTCCCAATATCACAAAACCAACCAAGCTTGGATGTTGCAAAATTACTTCCCCGTACCTTGAGGAATTTTCATGTATCCACCCACATGTCGAGGGCTTACAAGAGAAAACCATATCCACCCCCAACCCTTTGGATTTTCCTGAGACCATGTCACCCAATTCCAAAACCTTCCGACAATCCAAAGCTCAACCAAGAATGAATCCCATCACACCATGAATATTTAGGAAATGGAAAGGAAAGGTTGAAACCACTGTCAAACTAGGAAAAAGCCATGCCAGTGACAGTAAATGAACCAAATAAATGAATACATGTACCATGCATTCACATCCCTGCAAGGAAATCACACATGCAAAAAGTTACCTGCAAGATCTTCATGTTGAAGTTGTTGATCCACCCTTCACCTAGCTTCCCTTCTCTTTCCTTTGCTTGTCTTTTTCCTTCATTTTCTTGTTTGATTGTCTTTCTCTAAATCCATGTGAATTCTAAAGTGCTACAAGAATGCTCTAAGTGTGCAAGAGTGAATGAGATCCAAAACTAAATTGGCCAATTCTAGAATTGGAAAAAATTGTGAACTATTTCTCTTATGCATTTTTATCGTCGATGACTCATTTTTCTTCATTTTCCTTTATTTTCACAATTAAATGTCATTTATTGCCTCTTTGTCTTTGCCAATGCCTTTTCCAATTTCCATAGCCATTATTAAACCACAAGTGATGCCCACTAAAGTGTTTGCCCAACATTCAACTTGGAATATGTGTCCCATGACCTTGGTCTTATTTTTCCTTTATTATATTTTATTACATAAAACTTTAACTAAGGATTGTTACAAATATTTTTGTAAATATCATTGAATTGTTATGTAAAATGCTCCATGAAACAACTAACATTTAGTCATTAATAATTTTCAATGTGGACCAGTGATTACTTTTTTTAGGCAAGACTAATTCATTAGATGTTGTATTGGCATGCTTTTAAAGGGAGATGAAACAATATTTATAATAACGTTAGCATCTTAAAACAATAGTATAGTAATACATTAGAAATTATATAAATAGAGATATATATAATAACATTATTTATTATACAATATATTAGAAGATTCTAATATAAATCATTATTATAAATATTTGGATTTTTTTTTTTTAATTTAATATAAATTTATTATCTTGTTTATTTTTCTATCCTATTTTTTGGAAATTAAATTTGATCCTATAATGATCAGTTCCTTATAATTGACCATTCATTATTAAATATTATCTTTAATTCCTTAGTAAAAAGGTACCAAATTATTTATAACCTATGGTTCATTTATTATTTTAATATCAAATCTTATTAATTTATTTCAATATTTCCAGCATTTATATATGGAACATGATGCATCTCAGTTATTTAAACTTGTGGATAGAACGGATTTTTCATCTTTGTCCTCAGGATGAACCATAGTAGTTGGTTCGTCAACCAAAAAGAGTGATTATGTAACTAATCGAAAAACAATCAAAGAATATTTATAATGATATATATGGTATATGCATAATTCCTAAGGCATTCATTTGATATGTCAGAATCACTTATAACATAACGCAAAATGTATATTTTAATAATGCAAAATTTCGGATAAGTTGTCACTTCTTTAGAAATAACTTTTTCGTTTGAGCTTGAGATTGCACAACTCAAATTGGGTTGGAAATAATATTCTAAGTGATATATTCTATATAAATAGGTTTTGTAAAAATATTTAATTTCTCAATAAAATATATTCTAGAAAACCCCTAAATGACAATTATTTTAACAATTTCCAGATTTGAACAATAACTACTAGTTTAGCCATAACTTTGTCATATGATGTTAAAATTATGTCATTCCAATTGGAAATTAAAATAGATTACACCCCATAGAAAGATGATTTTAAAATTCTTCCATATGTGTAGAAATTATACAAACATATGTATATCAATAGATTCAATTTGATCAAGAAATGTACTAAAGCTAGATATTGAATCCTTCTACAAATCAATTGCAGAAAATAAACATGATCACCAATCACAACAAGTAAAGAAAGAAGCAAATCAAACCACAACACAAATATTTTCCCAGGGAAATCTTGCTTCTAAAAACCCCTCTATCTTCTATTGTATATTCACCATGGAATCATGAAACAATTACAATGCACTCTTCTCACAAGAGTCTCTTACACTCTCACAACTGTCTCACATTGATCTGGGAAAAATTGGACCAACACTTAGCCAATTCTCAGCCTGTCTTCAGCCTTCATTTCTCATGTAGTTTATGTGAAATGAAATCCCTATTCTCAAGGAATTTCAGCCTTCCTTAACTGCGTTGAGTATCATTGGCATCCTATGGGTCTTTAACCGCATTTGGGAAGTTTGCTTAAAAAACAATTGATAGTTATCTTCCCTTTAACCTTTGTCTCAAATTGGTCTTCGTCAGAACTGACATTCATGCAACTATTAATAGTAAATCATCAGTCACTTGATAGATGACTGCATGTGAATCAAATCTGATTTGATTCACTTGACCTCTCACTAGTGCAACAAATAGTTACAACTAGTTCAATTGAATTTAACTCACCTAACTGAGTTAACCGATTACTCATGCATTAAACTAATGCACTAACTGCAACTTGAACTCTAATACAACTAGAATCACTCTGCATGCCTCACCAACCACCATCAACTCGAAATTCATGAGATAACTAAGTCTATCACACTCAGTTAACTATTACAAGTGATTATGAGATAAGATTACAATTTATTATCCAATTTAATTAAGGGAAAATTAAATTAGACGCACTAATGTATCGCTAGGACCCATCACTAGGTGACTATCACTTGGACCCATCACTGTGTGACTATCGCTAGGACCTGTGATCCCACACTAGTGTGTGTTTCGCCATGTTGTTTCTGGATGCCAATTTCACTGTTTCTTGTTGCAACTTTAAACACTCCCTCTCAACAAGAAAGGAATCAATCTGTCCTAATCCAGTACCTTTGGAATGTTCTTGCATGCGCACGTGCAACCTTCTCTAGTGTTGTTCACACATGCAACACTTCTAAAACTAAATAGCTTATAAACAACTGAATCAATATAATGCATATGTCATCAAAGTCTTCTGACTGCTGCTAGCTACTGCACATGTCTACTGGACTCTGTACGCTGCTGATGTTTGCATCCATGAACTCTGCACTACTGCCAAATTGATCTGTGCTCCAATATCTGACACCTGTCACTCTGATTTATGTCATACTGGAATTTGACTGCATCAATCTAACTTATCCTTCCTGCTACTTCTATACTGTGGGCTCCTCGTATCCAAGTTCGATTGATGAGACACACCATCTCAATGAATCCTACCCAAATTTCTTCTTGGGATTAATTATGCACATCGCCCCTCCTCTCACCTGGAGGTATAGCTGCATGTACTCCCTTTGCCCATCTGGATGGAAATTTGCCCCTCCTGGAGGTCTCTGCTTGAGTGGACTCTTCCACTAGGTCTCCTCTCTGCTTCTCCAATTGTGCCTGCTCCACAACCTTCTGAGATTGCTTCTGAGGCTGCATGTTGAGAGATAATTGCTCCCTATCAACCACCAAGTCACTAACCACTGCTTTGCTCCTCAAAGCTTTTCATTCATCCTCAACCTCAAGAGCATACAAGTTCTTAACTCTTGAACCGATCTGCTTCATCTGTCCCGTGGCTATGTGTTTAAGAAATTTTTTTCCTTTTCTAAACATCACTTCATAACCACAGTCTTCTAATACCACTACAGAGACAAGATTATTCCTTAGGCTTGGAACATACAAAACATCTACTAGTCTGAGATGGGAGCCTTTCTCCCTCTGAAAGGTAATTGTACCTATGTCGATCGCGTTATACCTCCCGTCATCTCCAAAATCTATGTTCTGTTGGAGGTCTTTCTCCTCCAAGTCACTAAAGAGATCTCTATTCCCTGTCATGTGGAAAGGTGCACCACTATCCAAGTACCACACCGATCCCATCACACTAGACACCCTGCATGTGATGAGTGAGAAGTCCAACTCAAATTGCGAGGCCAAAGCCTAACTAGTTGCAGATCTTGAAGCCTTCTTATTGTTGTTCTTCTTCTGTGGAAAATTAGTGGCATAATGTCCATGCTCGTGACAGTGAAAACATTTCACTCTGGACACGTCACGCTCCTTGCCTTTTTCGTCGGTCTCAGATTTGGAATAGGATTTCTTTCCCTTCCCATTCTTTACCTTACCAGCCAAGGCACAATTTTACTCATCATCTTTCCTAGATGAGGATCCATCATTGGTATTCTACCTCAATTCTTCTTGCACCAAATCCAACCAAAGTCGCTCCCAATCTGTTAGCTTCTCCCTCCCATTGACAGAGTCCTGATAACTATGCCAAATCTTGGGAAGGCATAGAAGTGCCAGGCTCACCAAGTCATCATCTGCTACAGTAATTCCAACACTTCCAAGCTCATCACGACATTGGATGAAAATTTTCAAGTATTCCAGAATAGTGTCGCTTTTCTCCAATTTGATTTTCCTGAGCTTGTCCTTCAGTGCCAGTTTTATGTGGTCACTATTGCTCTGTAATAGATCTGTCAAAGCCTTCCACATTGCATATGAAGTCACTTTGCCATGGAGACTTGAGATAATGTGGTGTCATACTACCTCTAGTAAGATCCTCTTCTATCTTGTTACCTTCTTTTTCCAAGCATCAAGAAGAGAGGCATCTGCTGCTGTGGGATTGGGAATATCGTTCTCAATGAATTCTTTCAACCTGTTGTCCTCCAGCACTATATCCATTTTGTCTTTCCATGCAATATAATTAAAACTTCCCTCGAGTGCATATTCCAATCTTAAGACATTGAAAGCCATCTTGATCTCCCTGTTGCACCAACGAAAGTATCTGCAAGTTTGAATATTGTTCAACACAAACTCAATTTATTCTCCACTATAGTGATTTCCTACATTGTGATACCATGTAGAAATTCTACAAATATATTTTTATTAATAGATTCAATCTGATTAAGCAATGTACTAAAGCTAGATATTGAATCCTTCTACAAATCAATTGCGGAAAATCAACATGATCGCCAACCACAACAAGTAAAGAAAGAAGCAAGTCAAACCACAACACGGATATTTTCCCGGGGGAATCTTGCTTCTCAAAACCCCTCTATCTTCTATTGTATATTCACCATGGAATCGTGAAATAATTACAATGCACTCTTGTCACAAGAGTCTCCTACACTCTCACAACTATCTCACACTGATCCGGGCAAAATTGGACCAACACTTAGCCAATTCTCAGTTTGTCTTCAACCTGCCTTCCTCACGCAGTTTATGTGGAATGCAATCCCTATTCTCAAGGAATTTCAACCTTCCTTAACTGCGCTGAGTATCATGGGCATCCTATGGTGCTTTAACTGCATCTGGGCAGTTTGATAAAAATACAACTGATAGTTATCTTCCCTTTAAACTTTGTCTGAACTGGGTCTTCGTCAGAAATGACATGCATGCAACTATTAATAGTAAATCATGAGTCACTTGATAGATCACTGCATGTGAATCAAGTCTGATTTGATCACTTGACCTCTCACTAGTGCAAAAAACAATTACAACTAGTTCAACTGAATTTAACTCACCTAATTGAGTTAACTGATTACTCATGCATTAAACTAATGCACTAACTGCAACTTGAACTCTAATACAACTAGAATCACTCTACATGCCTCACCAACCACCCTCAACTCGAAATTCATGAGCTAATTGAGTCTATCACACTTAGTTAACTATTACGAGTGATATGAGATAAGATTACAATTTATTGTTCAATTTAATTAAGGAAAAAGTTAAATTAGACACATTTCCAATTTATTTAATAAATTGCATTGCACACTAATGTATCGCTAGGACCCATCACCGTGTGACTATCGCTTGGACCCATCACTGAGTGACCTGTGATCCCACACTAGTGTGTGTGTCGTCATGTTGTTTCCAGATGCCAATTTCATTATTTCTTGTTCCAAACTTCAACAATATGATGTTAAAATTATGTCATTCCAAATGGAAATGAAACTAGATTACACCCCATAGAAAGATGTTTTTAAAATTCTTCTATTTGATCCTTCAAAATATAATTAGTCTTATTAATTACTTAGCAGTTTTAAAGTAAAATAGTATTTTTTTACTTAAATTGAATTGAATTTATTATTCTTTATTTTTAAATTGGTTTCATTGGCAGGGTTGGTGTTGGATAGGAAGGAAATGGTGGTGACTATAGAAATTGATAGTTTCTTTCTCTTAGTAAAGAATAATAATTCATTTAAATAACTAAAAATAAAAACAAAATTACTAAGAAAGTTCATGTGACATACCTAGTGGTAAAATCATAATGTTTTCTTGTGAGTTGCCCAAAATCTTAATCTTTTAGTAGAAAATATCTCGTCATTTAAGGAAAAGAAAGTGACTCATTTTGGAGTAATGGCTAAGTCATCCTCTTTGCAACTGTTTAATGCAAAAATAATTTCCCTTCCTTAAAGAAAAAACATGTTTCTATTTCTTCTTTATTTCCATTGGTTGTGATTAATATGAACCATTTTTCTCAAACGTTGTCCACCAGTTGATTGTTTTCTATTATGGCTACACTAAGTTAAAAATTGTGTTGCAAAAAAGGAAAAAAAGAATCACCATATAGTGAGAACCAAAATTGAATATCAATTTGTAACCCTATTCTTTCACTATGGTGTATGGCTTACTCCAAAACAATGAAATCTATACAATCTTGTAGTTTCCCCAATGACACTAACAAGAATTGGGCTTTAGTAAGACTTAGGATTGATAAGTCGAAGATATAGGCTTAGGATTGATAAGGCCAAGATATATTGAAATATACTTTAGTTTATCAACTCAAGAGTGTAATACTTTCAAAATGTAGACATTGTACATATGATTCCCCATTATAGAGATACTAAATCAATTGATGGGGAGGGTGAGCCAATACATTTAACTAAACTTAATATATCGAATCATGCATACATTTATCTATATTCCTTAGATACATTTCCATCTACCTAGTGTAACATTAACTTAAACTTGTGCAGATGGGATAAAACTCCATGATTTCTATAAACAAAATTTATAAAAAGCTAGTATTAAAGAGAAAGTTTGAAGTTCTGACCAATAAATAGAACACTTTGTATACACCACCTTCATGGAATCATAAACCTTTTCATAAATATTGAATGTAAGTGAGAATTGCTTCTTTCGAAAAACATGTTAAGATCTTTCTAATGATATATAACATGTCATATATTTCTAACTAGAAACCAAGATGTTTAAAATGCTAATGGTAACCTATGAATATGTATCATAGTAGAAAAAAATAAATACTACTTTTACGGTGGTATTTATAATTTATTTTTATTGATAATTCCAAATATACTCAGAAGTAATTCATTGGAAAGTATATTTTTTTAAGATTTCTTAAAAAATATATAGATAAAAAATAGAATTACTATATAAAAAGAAGAGATAGTTTATAAAAGTTTATTCCATGAAAAAATATTTTAGTTATAATTTTTTTATTAAAACTTTATTGAAAACTAATTATTCTTAATTTTTTTTTCATAAATTAATTTTAAAATAAAAACATATATTTTAAAATTACTATCTAAAACTTTAAACAATAAACATTAATAAAATATGACCTTAAATTTATTAAATCAAAAATATATTTCAAATTATAATTTTGTATAATAAAAATGTAACCAGAAGATCTCATTTTATCCGTAAAACAAAAAAGACTTCAAAATATTTTATATAGTCAATATTCATATTTGTTATTTTATAATTTATAATTTAATATTATTTATTAACTATTTAAAAAAATTTTAAAATCATATAAAAAAATTAAAATTATAATATAATTTTTATAATTTTTATTATATTTATATAAAAAAATTCTATATTTTTAAAGAATATTTAATATTTCATTTTCAAGGTTATAATTTTGATATTTAAATACATACACATATTATAATAAAAATATATAATATAAGAATATTCAAAATTTATATAAAGAATTTATTGTATGAAGGTTATAAGTTACATTAATAAAAACTGATGAATTTTGGGTTAAATCAGATTCTCGCATATGAACAATGAACACTTCTATATTTTCTAAAATACTTAAGAAAACTCATTAAAAACTCCATTTGCTTCAACTTCAAATATACATAACCGAAAGAGAGCTTATACAAAAATATATAGATATATAATAACATAAGAAATCCTTGGCCAAATATTACAATTGAGAGCCTCTCCCAGCGCTTGGCCCTTTACAAAAGCTCTCAAATCATTCTCACACTCTCTGTATTCCTCACTTCTCCACTCTCTCTGAATTCTTCCTTACGCAACTCTCCTATTTATACATAACTATGAATTTACTCCATTCCATAAATTTTTCCACACAAATATCAACTAAATCTAAATTAGATTTATTCTAGTTTTGGACTCAACAAAGTCCCGTATATGCAATTCCTACTCCCTAGATTATCTACCTAATCCATTCCACTCATATCTTTAATTATTAAAAGAATATATACAATAATCCCGACCTTTACATTTTCCTCTCTTAATTTATTAAAAAATGAGCAAAGTAATTAATAAAATAATTAAAAAACCTCACCCCCTATTTCACACAAATGAATAATAAAATTTGAGCTTGATGCTCCTGCATCAGACTCCCAAGGTTGAAATTAATCATGATCGCTTGATCATGTGTTTCAGATCTTTGTCTTCCTGGATCCTATATCTTGTGTTGCAATTCTCCATTTGTTGCTGCTTTTGTTTGTTGTTTTTCTCCAGGTCTCCACACTTTATGTTGCATTACCCCACTGGCTATGCTTTCACATTCTTCTGTTGTCTTCCTCTTGCTGCTTCTTCTTTGTTTTACTGCCGCTGTCTTCTTCTGGGATACTTTCATCATTATCCTCCTTATCAGTTCAATTTCTATGTTCAATAGATCTTCTCCAGCATATGCAATAAAAGCTGTACTCACAAAACAATTATTAAAATAAAAAACATAAGGCCTCAGTGCCTCTTTCTCCTCTGGCAACATTTCAGTATGCTGCTTTGAAATTTCCTCTTCCATCAGCGCATTAGTATGTTGATTTAAATTCTCTATGAGACTGTCAGCTAGTCCCTCCTCCACATCATCTGTTTCAAGAATGTCTCCCTCTTCTAGTTCACAATAATTAACTTCTTCGATTTGCTGAATCATTCCTACATCTTTATCCTCTGTTTCCTGATTGTTATTCAGGACAATTTCTCTGTCTTTCTCTTTTAGCGACTCACCCTACGTATAGATCCTCTACTTTTCCAACTTCCTTCTTTGAAGATCTAACTTTCTATATAGTTCAACAATCTCAATTGGGGTAGAACTTGGAAACTTTACATAGCTTTCCATACCTTCACTTTTTGTTGACCAATCATCAAATGACCCTTCTTCCTCTGCTTCAATATTCTGTTGAATATTTCCATGAGACCCCTCTGTCCTCATTTCTTTATGAGATTTTGCTATCTCAGCATCATTCTGAACAAATTCTAGATTCAACTTCTCTTCCTTAACAAACTTCAAAGTTTGTTCAACATACTGTGATGTACCTGCAATCACACACAAATCATTAGTCTTAAAAACATAAGACCTTGTGGTCCCACTTGATGTTTCAGTTATCATATTCACTTGTTGCTTCGAATCCTTCATTTGATTCAGTTCCTCTGTAGATTTCTCTTCTATCATATCATTATTTTCAAAAAGTAATGGACCATATTTTGGCTCACATATCAAATCTCCCTTTAAACTGAGTAACTCTTCCTTCAATTGAACATGCACTCTATGCTCCCACGCCACTTTCAATCTCTACCATTTGACTTTTCTCTTCATACTCCATCCATATCTCTGGTCTACTTTACTTCTCTATAACACTTCCATCAACAACTCAAGACGAAATTTTATCTCAGCTCTTTCTCTATGAATCTGCTCTTGACTCACACTCATGCCATTTTCCTTGGCATCTTCCTTATCCTTTCTTCTGCTATGGTCTTCTTCAGAACCTCTGCAATGACCTTCAGTAGTCATCTTTTCTCTACCTTCATGAGTTCCTCACTCATTCACCATGAGCTGTACTAAAGCCTCTGCAACAACAAGTCCTCCCTGCTGTCACTTACCTCACCAATCCTCTCTCTAGACTTGGACTTTTGGCAAGCACTGGTTCTCTATTCTCTGGAACCTCTTGAGCATCCTCTCTGCTCCCTCTAGGCTTCAACTCATCTGCATTTTTTAAGAACACAACTGTCCTTTTTTTCCAATCTTTGTTGGAATTATTCAAGGTTCTGCTCCACACTTTGCTTTCATTCAAAAATTATTACTAGTCTCTTTTATTAGTACTTTTAAAACTGTGATCTTCGTTTGCTGAGATTTCCTTCAACTATCTGCAACCTGTATTATGCAAATATCATCTTCAAACCAGAGTTAAAATAAAACATATAAGTTCACCTTCAAGATCTCTGTGTGATCTTGTTCCATCTCTCACCTGTACTTTCATGCACCATACAACTGCACATTATAAATGGTACATCAACTTACATCTCTTCACCTATGTACATATAAAAAGCTATTCATGTTTTCAATTTCTGCGATGAATAATGTACAACTCATACATCGTGTCCATCCTGAATGCCGCCACATGATGGTAAAATAAAGATTCTACAACATCAAGCAATTGTGTCTTACAATCTTAAAACACAAACCAAAAGAATTCTCCCACTGCTAACTACAAGCTTTGGTCCAAAAATGACTTAACCAAAACTGCAAGAACCCACATTATGCATAATAAACCTGCTCACATAAAAATGCATGTTTCCCTCTATATCAACCAGGATTTGTGCATTCTCCCTTTCCATTCATTTAAGCGAAACTTAAATTTCTTTAAAACTATTGTGGTGATAAAACCTTATATCTCCGCATTTGCAACATTTTCACTTTAATTTTGAACAGCATGTTGACATAAATTATCTCTGCAAAATACTTATTTATAATTTTGATTTTGGTTAAGGAAAACCCAAAATGTCAACAAATAACATGTTCAGTCATACCTTTTCCCTTGACTCATAATTCCGCTGCGCCACTGCAATTCATATTTTCTTCGCTCTTCATACAAATAATTGATTTGGAAGAAAATGATGCATCACTGCAGTGGCATAATTTTGGAACAGTAGTTGATTCATTACTTCATGAGAAATTATAATTTCCACACCAATTTAAGACAGGTAACAATGATGCATATTGCAGCTTTTATACAACTTCATTCCATAAAATCAATGGAATCATTGAGGGATCATTATACATACAACAACAGAAAAATCGAAAATCCTTGCTTTACCAAATATGGAACCCACTAAAAAAAAGCAACGTTGTGTTTGTTTGGTTGAACCACGGTCCATACGAATCAACACCAGTCATCAAACAATGATGATCAAGCACCATTCGTATTCACGCTGCATCATACCTCTATTACCCGACTTAAATAAAGCAGAGAAGAGGTTCACGGATGTCACTGACCCCATCGATTGAAATCATATTAGTTGTTAAAACAAGGTTCGGTCCTGTGTTATCATATGGAAGGTGATACCATATTCTGTACTTAAGTCACAGTTATAAACCCGCCAAGATACTCACCAGTAGCATGGATTCACAGTGGCAATGTTCTAACTGCATTCACTCAACCCACTTAACGCCGTTGATATGTTTTAACGTTGCCAATCTTGCTTAACGATGTGAAAGTTACTTAAGATTCAACCTCGCCGCTATATCCCATCACACCTTTGCAACATTCTTAGACCACGCTTGAACCACACCGTTGCAGCATCCTCCGACTACACTTCTTCTCCACGGTGCTTCGAGCCACCGTTTGCAGCGTCCTTCGACTACGTTGCTTCTTCACAGTGCTTCGAGCCACACCTCACTTTGCTACATACACATTCCACAGCTCTACGCTTTGCTGCATGCGCAGACCACTGCTATTTCATACTCAATTACTTCATACCACAATTATTTCATCCTAAAACTCCAACTTGGCATACCCAATTGCTAATGCGGACTTACTCCAGTTCACGTTGATTCCATACAAAGCATCGATTCATACGTTGCCTAATTTTAGCTTCACCAACAACGTAGGCTCCAGGTGAATTCATTTTCCTGCAATTTCCAAATCAATATACTTGCAAATTCAAAACAAAATGTAGAACAAACATCTTTCTTGTTCTGATATCAAAAGATGCAGGAATCCTGGGTTAAATCAGATACTCGCATATGAACAATGAACACTTCCTTATTTTCTAAAATACTTAAGAAAACTCATTAAAACTCCATTTGCTTCAACTTCAAATATACATAACCGAAAGAGAGCTTATACAAAAATATACATATATATAATAACATAAGAAATCCTCGGCCAAATATTACAATGGAGAGCCTCTCCCGGCTCTTGGCCCTTTACAAAAGCTCTCAAATCATTCTCACACTCTCTATATTCCTCACTTCTCCACTCTCTCTGAATTCTTCCTTACACAACTCTCCTATTTATACATAAATATGAATTTACTCCATTCCATAAATTTCTCCACAAAAATCTCAACTAAATCTAAATTATATTTATTCTAATTTTGAACTCAATGAAGTCCCGTATATGGAATTCCTACTCCCTAGAATATCTATCTAATCCATTCCACTCATATCTTAAATTATTAAAAGAATATATACAATAATCCTCACCTTTACATTTTCCTCTCTTAATTTATTAAAAAATGAGCAAAATAACTAATAAAATAATTAAAAAACTTCACCCCCTATTTCACAGAAATGAATAATAAAATTTGAGCTTGATGCTCCTGCATCAAAAACAATATAATTATATCTATTCAATATATTTTTACTTTATTTTATTTCAACATATCTGTAACATTCAACATATTTTAGCTATATATTTTATTTCAATATATTTGTTGTAATGTTTATTTTTGTTGAGAGAGGTGTTTTTCGAAGACATATTATTAAAAAATTAAAATAAAATAAATAACTATAGTTATAATTAATTATAATAAACAATTAAATTAGTCTAGATTTATTTTAAGTCGGAACTATCAAATGAGAGAAATCAAATATTTTGAGATACAAATCTCTTTTAGAGTGAAAATAGATTGATCCCTCTTCGCACTTGATATATTTCGAATTAAAATGAATCTAAACTAGTAAATAATTTTATTTTATCCTTTTTCACATAGCCCAATATATTTTCCATTCATATGTTGTTCGAATTAAAATGAATCTAAACTAGTAAATAATTTTATTTTATCCTTTTTCACATAGCCCAATATATTTTCCATTCATATGTTGTCATAGTCCTACGAAAAATCCATACTATTTCAGATGTCCTATTTTTTTTTTCAAGTGTTCTAGTGTTTTAATATAGATAGTTATCATAAGTGCTTTAACCTTGGATTTATATATAATATATGACATTAGGATACATTTCATTAAAAGTTTGGTGGGACTACATCTTCATCATGTCAAACATATCCACTTAATATTTTGAACTTTTTTTACTAAAAGACTCTACTCAATACAATATGGATCATAGAAACATAAATTCAAATAAAATAAAATCATATTTTTTTTCTAATTTTTTTGGAAAATTTTAAAAAATGTTTCCATATATTTATGGATTGGCACTTTAAAAAATTTTATTAAGTAAAATGTAGTGTTCAACTCAGATACTTATTGACAAAAAAATTAACGAGACACCAATACTGATTACAATTGATTGAACTAATGCAAAAAAATTTCTACCTTTATTATAAACAAAAAATTTGTTGTTGGAAATTGTACACTGCTTTGAACCACCTTAAATCAAATCAAATGGAAAAAAACAAGTGTAATATGCAGCGTTGCTGCTTACTACTTGTTTCTTATACAAAAATTAATTAATAATTATAAATAATAGTATTAATTTTATTGATGTAGGTATAAAAATTGAGTTGGATTTTAAGTTAGAGGGAGTTAATTTCAAAGTAAAAGTTTGTTTAAAAGGAATTGAAGATTTATAAGAGGAGAAGTCTCAAATAATACTTGTAAGTGAGAAAAAACAAGAGATGATACTTCAAACCAACTTGAACATGTTAGTTGTGAGAGGAGATTGGAATTTAGAAAATTGATGCTATAGAAATTTTGCAAATATTAAATCTTAAATTTGTGTAAAAAAATAATCTAGATTAAATATATGGAAGAAAAATCCAAATAAAATTATTGATTTATGCAGCCAATTAAAATTAAAAGATTTAAGTAAAATTATTAATATAAATATTTTTAAAAAAATGTAATAATAATATATTAAACTTTTTTAAGTACAGTGACTAGAGACTAGATCACTTTTATATTCTAGCTTATATTTACACTATTCTATCTAAAATAGTCTTAAATTCATTCCAAAAAAAATTATTAAATAATATTTTTTGGTTTTTTTTTTTTAATTAATTTTTTTATAAATATATTTTAAAATTGAGTGGTTTTTTTTTAATATATTTTAAAATTAAATATAAAAATAGTTTATAAATTTAAATTTATTTAAAAATTAATCCATATCTTTTGTCATCTTTATAATTAACCAGTAATATCACCCAAAAATAAATGCTAAGTAAGATTTCTCGTAATTTGAGTCAGTTATGCTCATGTTACCATATACTAAATGATAAGTAAGATTTCTCTTAATATGAGTGAGTTGAGGTTTGAAGATTATCTTATATTCACATATACTTGCATATGACCCGGTTACGCTTCCGTTTGATCCAATTCTATTGCATTTTCCAATAATACACCGTACAGTGGCTTTGAAGTTTTTATCGATTTAGTTTTTTTTAGTTGAAGTTAACATTTATAGTAATTAATATCAACAATCTGCCGAAATGAATTGATACACCGTACAGTGGCTTTGAAGTTTCTATCGATTTAGTTTTTTTAGTTGAAGTTAACATTTATAGTAAAAAATATCAACAAGCTGCCGAAATGAATTGAACTAGCCAAGATTTTGACGTCATGGTGTATTATGTATTAAGGGATGCATGAAATTGATGGTACCAGTAAACTAAAACTCAAAACAATAAAAAAATAATATTCGGATGTAATACGTGTATTATGGCATTAAATGGTATGAAAACATTCAGATGTGATAGGTGTATTATGTATTAGATGTTATGAAAACATTCAGATGTGATAGGTGTATTATATATTAAATGCTATGATATTTGGCAGTAGTAGTTTTTTTTCAAATGATTTTTTTTTAAACAATTTAATATTAAACCCTCTAAATTAGTTATAAGAAAATAGAAATTTAAATTTAAAAAAAACGATACATATTATTTTTAAATTTTGAAAGTTCAAAGCACTTTGACCATAGACTGATTACAATAAGGTATAAAAATAATGTATATGACCAAAAACAATCGTTCTTAAATATTATTATCTTAATTTGCGTGCATACCGTAGGATTGATATCAAACGTGTTTCATCCCAATTAGTTAAATTTTTTAATTGTTTTCAAAATGAGTAGCTCATTCGTATTAAATTTTTTTTTTTTTTATTGTAAATATTTTTAAAATATAAGAGTTTTAAATTTTTTATACATAAGTTTTTGGTTTTTCAATAGAGAGTTTAGCTTTTGGTTTTTGAAAATATAATTTAGAGATATCTGGGTTTTTAAAATTACTTGAGGATTGTATTTTGGGTAAGTTATATTTTTGAAAATATAATTTAGAGATATCTGGGTTTTTAAAATTACTTGAGGATTGTATTTTGGGTAAGTTATATTAGATTTTAATATGATTAGATTTTTGTCAAAAAATTTTGAACGATAATCTTCATATTATAGAGTGACTTAACACTTTTACATTACACAGTAATTTAACTGTACATCTCATCACCATTTGTTTTGTATTTGTAAACTTAGAAATATTAAATTTATTATATATAAAACAATTATAATATCATAGAAAAAAGATCAGTACCTTAATTAAATTATCATACTTGTATATAATATTTTATAATTTTAATATAAATAAAATATATAAATGAAAGGCCTCCTGCAACTTAATGATGTCAACAAGTTTTGAAGGCAGGGCTGCAAGATAAACTTGCTTCCACATAAGATTCTTTGGCTCTTTGACCAGTAAAATTCTTTCCATCCAATCACGATGGAAGTCTTCATACTAATAACTCAGATTCATTTATTATTTTACTAGATGAGCTAGCAAACATGTCACCAAGTGGATCGTGTTCCGCTCTTTCTTTCTCTTCTATTTCTAAAGAAATTGATTTCTTGAAAGAGTCCATTTTACTTATTATAATAGGAAATTTTATTGTGCAATTAAATGTTTTGAATTAAATTAAAGTTAAATATTTTTGTAAATAATATTATATAAAATATAGGGTTGTTTTTAATAATATGACATTTAATATAATTTATAAATAAATTTATAACATAAAAAATTATTAATTAAAATTCTACTGAAAAAAGATTCGTTAAATGTTTATCATGGAGGATTATGCATTTATGATTTTGTGATTTATAATAATTTAAATTATCAATAAAATAAAACATTACAATTTATTTTTCTAACTTTTTATTAAAATAATATTTTAAAAATAGTATATATAAATAATTTTATTTTAAAATAAATTTAATATATATAAAAATAAGTTAATTTATATTACTTTAAAATAGTAAATTATATCATTCCATTAATCAAGATAAACACCATACATAACAATAAATTTATTACTTTTGGTCTTAGATCCCAAGATTGTTCAAAGTTATCACTACTCAAGATTGCCGGAAAATCCAACAGGGGCATAGTGTTCAGCAAGTGTCCGACTGTTGGTGCATAAGCAAAATCCTCCAAAAAATCAAACACAGTATTGACAATGCCAGAGGCATATCATTCTCGGTTCTTAGGAGAAAGGCCAATAAGCTGGCGGACTTCCTAGCAAACACCAGCGTCAAAGATTCCAACAGATTCACCTCAACTGACTGGAAATCCATAGTGGTGCCATCTGTCAAAACAGAATGCCACTGCATCAGCATTCTAGATTTGCAGCAGGCCGAGTTGGCCTCTTCCTCGATCTCCCCTCCCAATCAATTTGTAATCATGAAACCCCCACTAGCCTACCTTCCCACGATTGAACCCTTCGACGGCTCGTCGATGATCTTCTCTCAGAAGTATGCACCCACTCCAAGCATTAATTTCTCGCATGATTCGGACAGCCCATCAGGCACGCTCCCCAATGGCTTACCTGGGCATTCTCACCCCTCGCCCACCTATTTCATCTCCTTCCTCCTTGTTCATACCTCACTCCTGTCTCTTTGGCATGTGAACCCTGCTTCCACTCGACCTCCCCAGAAGTTGTCTCATAGCGACTTCCCCCCTCATCTCTGCGCCTCACCCTCCATTCTTCCTCCTCGCCTCGCCTCCATGGCCCCTTGTCGATCTCACCCGCCTCCCCTTGCTCGCCGCGACCACCGTGCTTTCTGGGCTAACTCTTCTTGCCCTCCGGTTACTCGGGCTGAGACCATGGCCAGAAATTCCGCCAGCACCTATGTGGACAATACCGACCCTGATATGCAGAGGCGTATAGCTGACATGGAAAACACTGCCCACATCCGTCACAAAGAAACGCCTTCGGAGGCGATCGACGCTTCACTCATATGGATCCCGGATCCTAGGCTAACCAGGCAACGGGAAAACTTGTACATCAGGACCATTGACCTACATTGGCATACCAAGACGCTTCTGGCCATCGCCCTTCAGGAGCAAAAGGACAACAACAAAGACCTGGAGAGGAAAAATGATTCTCTTACTAAGAAATTTGTTGTGTACGTGAAGGAAGTGCACCACATGCGATTCATAGACAGAAGCTCCCCTCACTATGCCATTTTGAAAAGAAGCTCTGTGGCGCACCTCCATCAGAGCCCTAAGGTCGAAGAAGGCGCTCAACACCCCTCCAAGCCCGAATGCCAGGAAGCTAGTCCCTCCACTCATCACCGTCAGATCTTTTGTTCGGATGAAGGGACTCTGGACAGACCTATCAGTGTTGAAGAATATCTGAATGACGAAGCTGATGTGTAGCAATCCCCCAGCCTCCAGTTCTTCTATTTCGGGTTTGGCCTCTTTTTGTCTCTCTGTTATTCTCCTTGTGTTCGTGGCCAAATGGCCTTTTTCCTAGAGCAACAATGTATCATTTTCTCCAGGTTTTGTTAGCAACACTCTCCCCTCTATGCCTCTCCCTGTATTCTCCTTCCTAGAGGGCGAGACTAATATGCGTTAGTTGGTTGTTCCTCGGCCTCTTCTAGACTATCAGAATACTCACCTGTCAAGGCCTTGATGTAATCTATGTTTCTATAATGAATGTGAATAGACCCACTTAATTTACAAAAAATAGAAAAGAAAAGAAAGAAATATTGTTCAAGGATATTTCTTTTTTTCTTTTTTTTCTTTAGATGTCATTCCATTTCAAAGAGTTATTAGGAACGTATGTAGATGAGACAATGAAAATAATTATTTGAGGTAGTTCCACTTCCATAGGTTATGCGATATTTGTTGTTTCCTTTTCATTGTCCAATTGATATGATTCGTGGAAATGTTTATGTCCACTCATTGAGGGAGCCAAAATTATGGCCGAGTCTCTTTCATTTTCAGTCTAAGGATGGACTTCCTTTGCTAAAGGATGAGATAGCTCTACATGTGGCTAAGTTGAGTTTGAAGGAGTTAATTTTGCGGTAGGTGTATTCTAATGTTGTATGTTGTCCTACTGGCAAGCTAAATTATTCTTTAAGCCTTTTGTTCCCTTTGGATTTTTCCATCCACAACCCTTTTTCTTAGCATCTAGGTCTAGTAGGGTCGTTCTGAAAATGGGTAGGCGTTTTGAAGATGATCGGGTTGTTAACAAGTCTTGCAACATAAAGTAGTGTTTTCATAGTCCACTGGTTGCGAATAAACTCTACCCCTCCACTTGAGAAGGATTTTATGAGGCAACCCTTTACTGAGGTCCACTTTGACACATATGCGAACAAATGTGACAATTCCTTTCACAAGCCTTTTAGTGTCTATTAAAATTAAATGACCTAGTAAGTTTCCTACATCAGCTAAGATATATAGTTATGTCAAATGAATGGGAAGGTTAGGAAGCCTTACTCATACTAGAATTGCCAGAGCCGTCATGGAAAGAGGTTTAAAATTAGGAAACCATAATTGAAATGAGAGATAAGAATGAAGCCCGAACTAGGGTCCCTGATAAAAACCTTCTACCAATGCTCTAAAAAATTTAAGAGCATTATAAAGAATTCATTTGAACAAAAATGCAGCTCTATATTCTGAGGCCGATTCTGGTACACCCATTCTAGAAGAGTAAATGTTGATGGCCAAAATCCATTAAAATGGTAAAAAAATGTCTGTCATTCATAATATGCAGCAAAGAAGGTGGTTACACGCTTATCCAATTCAAGAGATGGAATTTTCACTACCTAATCCACAACAAATGTTGGCCCTAAGAGATATTTGGGGTTCAGAGGTGAAATTCCTTGCTTTAGGGCATCCTTAAAGGATTTGGGTTGAGAGGAGGAGGACACACCCCAACATTTGGCTCCACCTCTTAATCTTGAGACTAAATAAATAGAGGCATCCTTGGCTATGTCGTACTCTCTTAGGTATTTCTACCACCTTTTATGAGTTACATACTAACATATGGGATTCACATTTGATCCTGAATTATGGTTGTGAGTGAAGAGATGATATTTGTGGCTTTGATCTGCAGACAGAAGGAACCCTCTGAGAATGGTTTCACAAAGACTATAAATTCACCAGATCAGGGGTAATAACCTCATCGTGGATGTAGGGAAAACCCCATAGTAGAAAATATTTTCCCCGATTTTCCAGATCTTGAGGTAGGTCACGTTTCTACAAATCCTCCTTTAGAATCAAACTAACACCCTCTGAAATTACAGATACGGTCGACACTTGCTTGCGGTCTAGGGAAAAAGAGGGTTTTGTAATACATGATTCACAAAATTGGTTTTGAGACAGATAGTTAACCCGTCGAGCTCTAGCCGCCATTGTGAAAACTAGAGGCCGAAATGACCACAAACCTAGACAAGGGTTTCAAGTTGATTTCCCCAAATCAATCTTCCTTTAAACAAGCTTTCTTTTGCATAAAATTGGCTCTCCCATGTCTTATAGGAACCTCGCCGAGTGAAAATTCAAATCCAAACCTTACTCCCCACTTGAGTATGCCAAAATCTAAAATTAGCAACCCAAATTTTGATATTGACACCTATGATTTGGGAATTAGCACTCCCAAATTTGTCAAAGCTCCTCTAGGTCCAAAATTTGCAATGATCAGGTTATAGGTCAAGCCAAGAATGCAACTAAAGCATATCCGTAAATTCAAGCTACCAATAATGCTGCTCTCCATGGTAAGGCCTACTCCATGGACAATAGCTATCAAGATTTTGAAGGTTCAGTCCATGGAATATATATATATATATATATATATATATATATATATATATATATATATATATATATATATATATATATATATATATATATATATATATATACTAAAGCATATCCGTAAATTCAAGCTACCAATAATGCTTCTCTCCATGGTAAGGCCTACTCCATGGACAATAGCTATCAAGATTTTGAAGGTTCAGTCCATGGAATATATATATATATATATATATATATATGAATTCATTGTGTCCATAAGCACTCTATAGTTAAATATGAGGGAGATATTAAATTAAATAATAATAGAGTAATATTTACATTACCTAATATTAATAACAAAAAAATATATTTTGATCATAAATAAAATTCTTCAATTTCCACCTTAACTTTACATCAATATTTATATAGAGATGAAAGTAATTGAAAGTTAATATATATATATATGTGTGTGTGTGTGTTAATTTTTAGTATGAGGAAGATGTGTAATTCCCTCACTGCTTAATAGGGAGTTGATAAATAGCATGTAAAAATAATATTATTGATACTACAAAATATGTAACTCATTTTAAATTTAGTTGACATGTAACATTTAAAACAAAAATATATTAATAACAAAAAATATTTTACTCTTAGTTATAAATAACATAATCTTATATCAACTTTTTACAAAGAAATATATATTAATTTAAATTAATTTTTTTTCTTATATTATGATAGATATGTAATCCCTTTAATGTTTTATATGGAGGTGACATATAACATTTTAAAAAGAATAAATAACACACACACATATATATAAAGATATGTAACAATTTAAAAAAATTCAATACCAAAAATAAAACCTATATATTAGAAAATAAATGTACTTTTTTTTAATAGTTGAAACATTGTATTAGTGTGTTGCTCAAAACCAACATAGATTCATCTTAACTCTAGATCTTCCAAGAGGAGGGAGGAATCAAATCTCTTAAGGTATAAAACTTTCCTTGAGTTTTTCACTCAAAAAGAGACTTGCATTTTAAGAGATTTGATCTCTCTAAGCATTTGATAAATCTGGATTTAAAATGAATCTATATTAATTTTTAAATTATGTCTGTGTGTGGAGTTATATATATGCTCATAAATCTATATGTTAAGATATATTTATATGATCTACACTAAAGACATGTACACAATTTCATTAGTTCGTTTAATTTCACTTAAAGGTAAATAAGAAAATTG
This sequence comes from Pinus albicaulis, assembly GCA_034641835.2. Classification (NCBI taxonomy): domain Eukaryota; kingdom Viridiplantae; phylum Streptophyta; class Pinopsida; order Pinales; family Pinaceae; genus Pinus; species Pinus albicaulis. Next base: position 412,150,534 of record CM076577.1, read on the forward strand.
TCATTTAAGTTGTTTATTACAATGTGATTGAATCATAAAACTAGCTTAGATTCATGTTAACTTTGGATCTACAACTTTGGATCTCTGGATGCTTGGTATATCCGAAGTTAAGATGGATCTAAGTTGGTTTAATTTCCCCCTTTAAATAAGCTATAATCCACATGGATACCATGAACAATTTCTATTTTTATTATTATTTTAGTTTTATAGGGTTAATTTTATCTTTATTTTTAATTTTTTAATTTTATTTTATTTTGACCGGGTTAAAATGTTTACATTACATTATATTAATATTTTTATGTAATTTACTTTATTTTTATTTATTATGTTAAACATTACATTGCAACAAGTGGTTGGGAAGTGTATAAACTTGTACCTTCATGAGATATGATCATTGACAGTTAAACTAATAAAAAATGCTGAGAGAGACTTTAGCTTATACTCTTTTATTGTTTTTAAAAAGTATTAATAAAACACATACAGATACACAATATGTTAAAAAATATTAATAATAAATAAAAAATGAAAAATGAATTTTTTTTTATAATTAAAATATTTTATTGCTATGTTGTTTAAAATCAACATAAATTCATCTTAAACCCATATTTATCAATAGTTGAGACTCTGGAGGAATCAAATATAGCCAAATATAAATCTTTCCTCAAGTTTTGTGCTAAACGAAAAAGTTTTCATTTTAAGAAGTTTGATCTCTCCATGCTTGATAAATTTAAAATAAATATATGCAAATATTTAAAGAATATATATATATATATATATATATATATAATATATATATATATATATGTATATAAAGTCACCACCAAGTCATACACCAAATTGGTGTATGTTTGTGGGACAAGGGACCCACCTTCACGCAACGATTTGATTGCTAAGTCTATGAAGGCATACATACTCTACCCCCATGATGCAAGAGCATTAAGGCAGAGTCAACAATGTGACAAGTTGGTCACATATTGTGGCTTGGGAAGAGAACTAGCATTCCTAATAATTTGAAGACTTTACTTTTAAAGTATTTTGTTTAAAGTTAATTTAGGCTGACACAACCATTGTAATATGTAGGTTAAAAGAATAGTTCAATTATGATTAGTTAAGAATTTAGTTGAATAATCTGTTATGAAACTGAATAATAGTTTCTCAACCATATGGGGATTTTGGGAAAGGCATAAAACCGAACCAAATCCACCATTGTGGGGTTCTACCTTCCATAGAGAGAAATAGAGAACGATAGGGAAATAGGTGTAAGAGAGGGTTGAACAAAGAGTAGGAACAAATGTAAAAACCAGCCATCCCAGGGCTCGGTTATGTGTATTTTTCTTTATAAATAAATTCCAAGTGTTTTGGATTGTGATCGGGCTCTCTGTTTCACCCCATTGGTTTTATTTCCCTATCGAATCAAATATTGCATTTGTGTTATTGTATAAGTGTATTGTATTAATGTTAATGAACAAATAGGCTGAGCGAGAAAACAAAGTTTTTGAGTACTTCGTATAGACAAGTTATGGCAGAGACCGAGGGATGAGAGATGAAGAACAAGCTCAGGAGGGAATATGCGCGTTTGCAGACTGCACAAAGCTCAGGAGAGACAACGTTGAAGAAATTTGAACAGACTCGGAAGGATAACAAAGGAGTAGTGCGGAGGAATCAGTAATGCAGAGCGACGATAAATCAGTGAAAGACAGAATTACTTAGAAGAATTCCGAGAGAGAAATCGATGGCGTGGATTGAATCACAGATTCAAAAGTTTAAGGATTGATGGCAGAGATCAGAGAGGACAGAAGAGGCGAAGAAGAACCAAGAAGGTTGAGCGGACGATTGCGATTAAATCGCAGATCCAAAATAGACACGTGTCGACAGGGCGTGAATTCACATCGATGATTGACATATTTAAGAGTTAAGGATTTCGCAAGTTATAGACTTTAACTTGCGATGCGAAGTGGCACGAAGGAGAAGTTGCGCGGGCTGTTGGAGCATGCGACAGATCAACGACGAACGATGGCCCGTGATTTCGCATTTCGCAAATTATAGTGGATATCGTTTAAAGTGTTCGTGAATGAGCGCTGACCACATACGCACACGTAATATTGTATGTGGGGTTGGTTGGATGTCAATAGCTTACACGTTAACGTTGATTAGTTTGTTGTTATGCTTTGACACATCGTTCATTGGCACTACATTGTACACACAATAGACCATGATGTCTCGGTTCTTGTTCTCGCGTACCTTGAGCTACGCCGGTACAACTGCGTTCACTACGATAATCGTGTTACGACTCGATTTGATTTACCATTTCGGTTTTTCCGCCTGAGGTCTCGACAGTCGGTTCATTTGCGTTTTTGCTGTTGGTTTGAGCCTCCGGTGGAGGTCTGGTTCTCCTGCGCCGAGGTCTCGGCTTATCTCTGCGTTTTTACTGTGTCGAGGTCCTGTTTTCACTCTTCCGTTCGTTGCGATGGTGGTCGGCTACCTCTGTAGCAACTTCGTTTGCTTTCTCCACGTTTGGATGGGGCTTGAACTTGCCCACTGTAATTTTCTTGGCTCTCTGTCACTGGAAACTCTGTTTCAAGTTGTTCTTGGTCTCTTTTGATTTAATAACTTCGCGCTATGTAAGCTCTCGGATTAACCTTGGCTCTGGCTCGTTACGCAGGTTTTCTTCTCCGGAACTCCGTCTACAGGTTCACTTCGTCTTCGCCGGTTTCATGGGTAAGCTCTCACTCTCTGCTATATTTACTGTGCTCTCTTATTCATGCATTTAACAATCTTGGCTCCTTGTGAGCAGTTTGTTAGTTCGAGATATAAGGGCGTTTGTTCTTCTGCGGATTTCTGGACTCTGTCTCCGTTCCAGGTTCGTTCTCAAACCCCTCTCCCAACGCTGACTCTGATTCACCTCACGTTCTGGAGGATATGTGAACTGATTTAGTTTGCAATTGTTCTGTGCAGATGTACGAGGGTCTTCAACAACCCATCGCCCCCGTTGGCTGTCTCGTCGCCCTCCTTACGGCAGCACCGCGTCGACCTTCTTTACCGAAGCTTCGTGCCCCGTTTTGCTCGCTGAATCCGGGGCTCATCCTCCATTTACCAGTTTGTGCTGGCTATCCGGGTTTGCAACTTTCCCGGTTCCGAATGAAACCGTGTTTCATCTCTGTCCTCCCTAAGGGTTTCAATGTTATCGAACCCTTCATTTCGATGCTTAAAGTATGACTCCATTGTCTTTCTTTAAAATAATTTCCGTAAATTATTATAAATAGTCTCTGGAGATTCTGACCGTAAACAACGTTTTCTTATCTATTCAGCAGATTTTTGCTCATTTATGGGTTCAACTTACACAATAAATGAAATACCATATCCTAATGGTCTGTTTACCCGTGGGTTATAAGTCTGTAATTCTTCGTATGTCTAGTGTTCTTCTACACGTTTCTTTCCCATGAAACGCTGGACTTCTTGTGGAATGATTACTCGAACACCTGTTTGTTAAATAAAATCTCACAGCACTTTTATACACTGTTAGTTTATTAAAGTTGCACCATAAAACGATTTCTGTATTACTTGTCTGAATCAAAGTAGAACAACAATTTTTCTAGATTATGATAAAAATGAAATTCTTTAATTCGGGGCAGCTTCTACAATATTACAAATCATCAGTTTCAAAACTGGTACCCTACTCTATTACTCCACTGTGTTGGCATATTGCAGAACCTTTTTCCTGTTGTTACCCTGTCCTTTTTGTATTTCGGTCCCAACTAGTTCGTTGTCAGTTGGTAACCGTTCCTTGTTCGTTACACAGGAGCGTTATTCAGTTTCCTGTTTCTTTCTATTTTAATGCATAATGAACTGAAAAGTTAAGCTAATGACCTAACACAGTTTCTTATTGACAATGATTAAAAGAAATACTAACTAACTGGAAACAACTCCTACCGACAATTTACCCTCCTAATCAAAAACAAATTAATCCTAGACAGGTACCAAGACCTGTAAAAAAAACACATTCCTGAAAACATGAAAACCTGCTGACTGCTCGCCTCCTTAGTCGGATGCTCCTGCATCAGGCTCCCGGGGTAGCGAAAAGTCATGGCTCCGCTCCATGAGGTCATCCACTGAATAGCCAATGTTCTGGATCTGTGCCGCGTCAAGCCAGGAACTGTCCTCTATAGGATGGTTCTTCCACTTGACTAGGTACTGTAAATAATCCTTCCTGCGCGTTCTTCTGGCTACCTGTGTACCGAGGATTCCCTCGATCTCAAGGGGTTGCGCTGCAGGCATCTGTTTTAACCAAACGTCCTCATCATCTGGGGTATGCCGTTCTGACCTTGTTGCCTCTTCATCTTCTGAACTAACAGTGTAAGGGAACAGGTCTGCTACGTTAAAAATGGGCGAAATGCCTATTCCGGGTGGTAGTTGTATCTCATAGGCATTGGCTGAAAACTTGCGGAGAATTCTGCAGGGGCCTATTTTTTTAAACTTCAACTTGTTATACTGCCCTCTTGGAAACCGTTCCTTGCGCAGATGGGCAAGGACTTCGTCCCCAACATTGAACTGAACCTCTCGTCTTTTCAAATCTGCCTGCTGTTTGTACCTTTGTCCGCTGTCTATCAACTTCAATTTCACCTGTTCATGCAGATCACTCATGGCTTGAGCGAAATCTTCTCCATCTGCGCTCCTCTTCTCAAGTTTGCCCAAATCCCGCAGTTCATGCACTCCGCGAGGATGCATGCCATACAGAACCTGAAAAGGACTGTATCCCGTACTGCGATTTGGAGAATCATTATACGCAAATTCCGCTTGGGCAAGTACACGATCCCACATCCGTGAATTTTCTCCGATTAAGCTTCGTAACAGGTTTCCCAAACTCCTATTTACCACTTCTGTTTGCCCATCGGTCTGTGGGTGATAAGCAGAACTGAAATTCAGTTGAGTGCTCAGCTTTTTCCACAAGGTACGCCAAAAGTGCCCTGTGAAACGTACGTCCCGGTCCGAAACAATGGATCTTGGCAGGCCATGCAACCGAACAATTTCTGTGAAAAACAAGTGGGCTACGTGAGTAGCATCACTAGTTTTCCGACATGGTATAAAATGAGCCATTTTCGAGAACCTGTCCACCACTACCATCACGGAGTCAAATCCTCGCTGTGTTCTGGGTAAACCCAGGACGAAGTCTAAACTGACTGAGTCCCATGGCCTACTTGGTATGGGCAATGGTGTATAGAGTCCTGCATTCTGGCTGTGGCCCTTTGCCAACTGACACATTTTGCACCTGCTCACATATCTCTGCACATCTCGTCGCAATTTTGGCCAAAAATAGAAATGCTGTACCTGGGCTAATGTCTTGTCTATGCCGAAATGTCCGGCTAGACCTCCGCTATGTTTTTCCCGTATGATGTTTTCCCGCATCGAACACTCGGGAATACACAACTGTCCTCCCTTAAACAGCAACCCCTCTTGCAGATTGTAGTCCAACCATGGGCTGTGATTTCGCAGTAAAGGGTTCTGACATGCTTCATGTGCTTCTTTAAAATCTGGATCTGTGTGATATATATCCCTCAAATGGTCAAAACCCAGTACCTGTACTGTACTTTCTTGCAAAAGCAGAGCTCTTCTGCTTAATGCGTCTGCCACCTTGTTGGATTGACCACTAATATGCTTTAACACAAAAGTAAAACTTTGCAGATATTCCACCCACTCTGCGTGCTTATGATTTAGCTTGTGTTGCTGCATAACATACTGTAAAGCAGAATTGTCAGAAAATAAGACAAACTCATTACCTAACAAATAGTGCCTCCAGTGCTTCAAGGCTTGAACGACCGCATAAAATTCTTTGTCATATGACGAATACTTCTGTCTGCTTTCATTTAACTTTTCACTGAAATAGGCAACCGGTCTGTCTTCCTGGCTAAGTACTGCCCCAATGGCTGTACCGCTGGCATCACAACGAACCTGAAAAAGTTTGTTGAAATCCGGTAATCTCAAGATTGGCCTTTCAGTGATCTTTTTCTTCAGACTCTGAAAGCTGTTTTCCGCTGCTTCAGTCCAATAAAAAGGCTGATTCGCCTTCTTAATTGTGTCCAACATGGGTGCACAGATTCCACTGAAATTCTTGATGAATTTCCTGTAAAAACTTGCTAAACCATGGAAGCTTCGAACTTCAAATAGATTCTTTGGAGATGGCCAGTTTACGATTGCTGCAATCTTTTCCGGATCCATCTTCAGCTCATTCTCTGCAATCACAAAACCCAAATAAACCAGTTCTTTCTGAAAAAAAGTACACTTTTTCAGATTTATCAGCAGCTTGTTCTGCTGCAGACTTCGTAGTACACTTCGAACATGTCGAAAGTGCTCCTCCCTTGTTCTGCTGAAAATTAGTATATCGTCCAGATACACTATCACAAATTTTCCGATAAAGTCTTTCAGTACTTCATTCATCAGTCGCATAAAAGTACTGGGAGCATTACTCAACCCGAATGGCATCACCAGCCATTCGTACAGCCCTTCATTTGTCTTGAATGCTGTTTTCCATTCATCCCCCTCCCTGATTCGAATCTGGTGGTAGCCACTTTTCAAGTCAATCTTCGAAAAATAGGCTGCCCCACTCAAACAATCCATCATGTCATCCATCCTGGGAAGTGGAAATCTGTACCGAATTGTGATCTTGTTGATAGCTCGCGAATCTGTACACATTCGCCATTCGCCACCCTTCTTGGGGGCTAACACTGTTGGGACCGCACAGGGACTCATACTTTCCCTGATCAGTCCTTTATCAAGCAGTTCTTGCACCTGTTTCTGAATTTCTTCATGATCTTTTGGGCTCATACGGTAAGCTGCCTTGTTTGGCAAGCTGGCTCCCGAAATAAAATCAATGCAGTGGCTAATACTTCTCTTTGGGGGCAGTTCATCTGGGAGATCATCCACTATGATATCTCCAAAATCTTGTAACATGTCCTGAATTTCCTCCGGTAAATCTGAAATCGTGGTGTGCAGTACCACTGTCCTTGGCCTTCTCACGACAGTGAAATTCACCTCACTGTCTTCAATCTGTTTCAAAAATTCTTTTCCCCCCAGCAACAATGCTTTTACTCCACTTGCTTCTGTTGTTCCTTCCTCCTTGATGGGTACAAGTGTGTGCTTGACCCCATCTTTAACGAACTTGTAACAGTTCATTCTTCCATCATGCAACACTTTTCTGTCAAACTGCCAGGGCCTCCCTAACAGTATGTGACAGACATCCATCGGCATAATATCGCAGAAAATCTTGTCTTTATATCTGCCGATCTGAAACTCCACTTCGCACTGTTCATCAACTAACAATTGATGCCCCTTTTGCAGCCATGACACCTTGTATGGAGTGGGATGTTTCAGCTTTTTCAATCCCAGTTTCTCCACCATTTCTGTGGCCACTAAATTTTCAGTGCTCCCACTGTCTATGATCAGCTTGCAGCACTTTCCCTGTGATTTGCAAACTGTCTTGAACAAAGTCTTCCTTTGATCCGGGTCCATAACCTCCTTGGCTGGCTTCAACAACACCTTATTCAACACCAGGGCTTCTCCTGTCTCTGGTGCATCTTCCACTTCCTGTGGAGGTGCTTCTGCTTCCTCCGGCTGAGCGACATAAGCGCCTCTTCCACCTGCTGGTTCACCGTCAGGACATTCATACGATTTGTGCCCCCACTTTTGGCACCTCTAGCACTGGACAGTTCCTCTGCCCCGACCAGTTCCTCTCCCTCGCTGGGCTGGCCGTCCTCCTCTAGTGCTAATGTCCTTCTCTGCTGTTCCTGCAGTTTTGGAACTGCTACCTTCCTCGTTGGACCCCGTTCCTCTGCCTTTACCAAAGGCCTTTCCTTTCCCTCTGCGAGATCCACCTCCTCTTCTGGCATTCTGCTTCCTATTTATTTTCTCTTCAGCCTTTAATGCAAACTGATATGCTTCTTCCAAGGTTCTGGGCGAAAGGATCCCAATTTCATCTAATATCTCTCCCCTCAGCCCATTTACGAACCTTGCTGTCTTTTCTGGTGTGTCTTCCACATAACCTGCCCTCAAGTTTAGTTTGTAAAATTCTTCAGTATACTCCTTTATTGTCATCCCCCTTTGTCTCAAATTCTGTACCTGTCGATACAGCATTATTTGATAATCTTTGGGCAAAAATTTCTCTTTCATTTTCGCCTCCATTCTGGCCCATTTCCTTATAGGCTGTTTTCGCTGCCTTTTCCTTTCTTCCTGTACGCTGTCCCACCACAAGGACGCATGTCCTTTCAGCTTGGTGGCAGCGAACTTTACCTGTTTGTCCTCGCTGGTTTCCTCAAATTCGAAGTATTTATTTACTTCACTCAACCAGTCCAACAACACATCTGCCGACAAACTGCCGTCATAAGTGGAAAGCTCATGTTTCGGCTTATGACTGGACAACAGAACTGACTTCAACAATCTCAGTTCAGGTGTCACTCCTTCAAATTCATCTTCCGGTTCTGCAATATCCTCATCACTGTCATCTGCTGGGTTTCTCCCCGTAGAAATTAATAGTCAATAAATCACTTATTCACCGAGATTAACCTGTCATATATCAATTTCGAATTTCTACATAACATAACCTTTCTACAATTAATTGTCACATGCGGAACAATACAATTCACATCAATTCAATCACACATTAACTCGCATATGGGGAAAGCCTATAGCTGAAAAAACCCCGTGCCTATTGTGTATATTATAATGGAGAAATCAAGTAACCAAACAAGTACAATACTCCCCTCACAAGTACTCGCATCATGGTGAAGCTACTCACACCGACCTGCGCTTTGAACAAGTCTCAGGGTTCAAAACTTCCGCCAATTGCCTCGCTCTACGCGCAACTGCGTCTGGGAGCATAGTAGTTCAAGGTTCGAACTCTTCCTTGATTGCGTAATCATCCTGGACAATTTCTCCAAGTGTAATGCAAAACTCATCCAAAACAAATCTACCAACTGATAGCTTTACTCACCCTTTCATCTACCTCTTCCACTGGTCTCCACTGAACTGATCATGCACTGTAGTGAACTGAAGTGTTCTTGAGTTGACTAATGAGTTAATATTTAGTAAATTAAATATTATTTAATTTACTTCACTCATATCTAGTTGATTAGTTAGTTAACTAATCCCAACTAGTTCAACTAAAACAAACAGAACACAACTCCACTATCTGTCCCGTTAACTCCTCCAAAACTTCTGCCACTGAAGTCTAACTGAAGCTAACCATGCAAGATGCCATCAAACCCTAGGAACCACGTGATTCCTTGTGTCAGTTGCATGAGCCACCTCCATGACTCAAACTGAAGTGCGTCAAGAGAGTAAACTGCTGTTTATAGTCAAAATATTATTAAGGGTAAATAATATTTGACTTCCATATTTTTAGGAGATCAGTCTAAAAATAGCCCGGGTCCTAAAAATTAGGGTCTCATCTATTTTTACCAACATGTCGCATACTTCAAGAATCTCCAAGTAGAATTCCCAAATTATGCTCCGTATGTCTAAAAATAGACATAGTCTAAAAATAGACTTTGCGCCAGAATTTGCCTGCGGGCTCACTTAGTGAAGGCGACTTCATTTCACTAAGCTCCATCATCTTGCTGCATTTTCAACACTCCCTCTCAGCAAGATATGGATTATCTGCAACCCCTATCCTGCCTCCGTGGAATTCGAACTTGCTCCTGGTGAGCGCCTTCGTCAGGATGTCGGCATCCTGATCCTCCGTGGGAACATATGAAAGCATCATGATCCTCCGCTGAACACAATCTCTGATGTGATGGTACCTGATGTCGATATGTTTGGACCTATCATGAAAAACTGGATTAGCCGAGAGCTTGATGCAGCTCTGGTTATCACAGTAGATCACCGTAGGCTCCAAATGCAATCTGAACAAACCTGCGAGGATCTTCCTCATCCAAATAGCCTCACATGCAGCCAAGCTTGCTGCCATGTACCCCCGCCCCCGGTCCTGTATGCCGCGCCGATCTCTTTCTGTTTGCCGTACCGAGAAACCGCTCGTCGACCCGAATGTCGAAAACCTCCGTGGCGTTCGGTCTGCTGGGCCCTCGCCCGTGTTCGGCACGGAAACCGCAAAAGCTTCGCTCCATCCTCCTGTCTGTACCATAGACCATATCCCGATGTGCCTCTGATATAGCGCAATACATGTTTGCCCGCCTTCCAAAAGAGCTTGGTAGGCTTAACCATAGCTTGCGAAAGCTGGTTAACTGCATAGCATATATCGGGTCGAGTATTGACCAGATACATCAACGACCCCACCAACTGTCGATAGACAGTGGCATCCACTACCTCCTCCCAAGTAGCATCTCCCTTCCTCCAACCTCCAGGAAGAGGGGTATCAACAGGCTTGCAGCCTTGCATGTTGAACCTCTCCAGAATCTCCCGGGCATACTTGCCCCGAGAAACAAACAGTCCTCCACTGCGCTGCCAAATCTCCAATCCCAGGAAATAATGAAGGATGCCCAGGTCCTTCATCTCAAACTCTCGTGCAAGATCCTCCTTGCATGAAAGTACCAACTGCTCGTCGCCAGTCAAAATCAGATCATCTACATACAGTACGATGATCAACAGCTTCCCCTCCACCACAATCTGGTACAGGTTTGGATCCGCCTCACTCTTGGAGAATCCAAGCCCGTTGAAGTAGCTGTCTATCCGAGTGTACCAAGCACGAGGTGCTTGCTTCAGCCCGTACAGTGCTCTCTTGAGTCGGCACACATGCGACTCACTGCTGAAGATCTCGAAACCTTCAGGCTGCTCTATGTACACCTCCTCCTCAATAACTCCATTGAGGAACGCAGTCTTCACATCCATCTGATGAACGTGCCACCCCATCTGCGCTGAGAGAGCAAGGATCGTCCGTATGGAAGAGTACCTTGCGACAGGTGCAAAAGTCTCCTCATAGTCAATCCCCTCGATCTGTGAGAAGCCACGGGCGACAAATCTCGCCTTGCACTTCTCCACACTCCCGTCAGCCGCCTGCTTCACCTTGTAGATCCATCGCGAACCTACAATTGATTTCCCAACCGGTCTTGGGACAATCTCCCATGCACTGTTCCTGATGATCGAATCATATTCTTCGATCATGGCATCAACCCATGCGGGTTCCTCCACAGCTTCCTCAAAAGAGGATGGCTCTGTCACAACACATCGACTCATAAGAGCCATGTATCCAGTGTACCGATCCGGTGACTGTCTCTGTCTGCGCTGTGCTGTAGGTGGTCCTACAACCTTCTCTGCATCCCGAGCCAGTCGCTCAGCTTCCGTAGTGCGCATGCGCCCTCTGATGGTTGGCGCTGCCTGGGTGGTTTCTTCCACCTCCTGAACCTCCTCTTGTGGCTGATCCACATCCGGAAGCTCCTCCTTAGGAACTAACAGCTCCTCATCTGCATGCAAGTGTAGCTCCCTCTCAAGCGAACACTGCATGGCTTTCTCCTCCTGAAATTTTATATCCCGTCGCAAAATAGTCTTGCGACTGTCTGGCACATACACCCGATAGTTGTGAGGTGTATCAGTGTACCCCACAAATATTCCAACTTCAGCAGTTGGATCCAGCTTTCTTCTTGCATCCTTCGTCACATGCATGTAGACAGGAGATCCGAAAATCCGCAAATGGGAAATATCAGGCCTCTTGCCAGAATAAGCCTCCTCTGGTGTACTCATGCCAAGAACCTTGTGAGGACAACGGTTCTGCACATACACCGCTGTATTGCATGCCTCAGCCCACAAGTGAAGGGGTAGGCCCTGATCATGCAACATCGCCCGTGCAGCACCCACGATCGTTCTGTTCTTCCGCTCAGCCACCCCGTTCTGCTGTGGGCTATGGGGTGCGATGAGCTCTCTCCGAATCCCTTCTGCGCTGCAGAACTCCTTGAATTCAGCCGAGATGAATTCACCACCGTTATCACTCCTTAGAGCACTCACCTTCTTCCCCGACTCCTTCTCGACCAGTGCTTTAAACTCACAGAACTTTGCGAATGTATCGCTCTTCTTCGACATGAAGAAGATCCAGCACTTTCGAGAGAAATCATCAACAAAGATCACATAATACCTGTGCTTTGCTGTCGAAGCAACAGAGAAAGGACCACACACGTCCGTGTGAACTCTCTCAAGGATCGTCGTGGCGCGACTATCCTTCTCGTGAAAGGTGGCTTTCACATACTTCCCTAAAGTACACCCCTTGCACTGATCTGACTGCGCAAGGGTGCCCTTAGGAAGTCCAGTAGAAATCTGCTGCAGAATCTTCAAAGCTCCATGGTGAAGATGGCCCAATCTCCTGTGCCATAGTTCGCCCTCATCATCCCGGCTCACCACATCTCCAGCCTTGCATGCCATAGCTGCGCAGTCATCTACCTGCAACTGATAAAGGTTCTGAGTTCGAACCCCTATCTTCTGGGTCTCTCCAGTAGTCTTACTGCGCAGGAAAGCTTTTCCTTCGCTGAAGACAACATCATAACCCTTATCCTCCAACATCGCTACTGAAATCAGGTTCTTCTTCAATCCAGGTACATGCATGACATACTTTAAGACAAAGGGTTTACCAGACTCCCTCTGAAAGGATACGGTACCGATACCAGTCGCACTGTATCTACCGTCATCGCCCATCTCGATGTGCATACCCAAATCCTTGTCCTCCAGATTTGAGAACAACTCCCGATCTCCCGTCATATGAAATGACGCACCGCTGTCCAAGAACCACACCGATCCCATCACACTTGAAACCAAGCATGCAATCAGTGAAAAGTCAAGCTCGAACTGTGAAGCCAAAGCTTCTCCATCTGCAGATCTTCCCGCTTGCTTGTTCTTCTTCTTTGGACAATTGGTAGCATAATGTCCGTGATCATGGCAGTGAAAACACTTCACTTTCGCCATATCCTGCTTCTTGCCCTTAGTTCCAGAATGAGAGGTTTTCTTACCCTTCCCTTTCTTAGCTTTGGACACCAAAGCGCAGTTTTCTTCATCAGCTCCCTTTGATGAAGATCCATCTCGAGTAGTCCTCCTTATCTCCTCCTGCATGAGATCCGCCCAAAGGCGTTCCCATCCCGGCAGCTTCTCCCGACCATTGACACTATCTTGATATGAGTGCCAAGCCTTCGGAAGACCAAGGAGAGCCAGGTCGACCATATCCTCTTCATCGACAGTAACTCCCACACTTCCCAGTTCATCTCTGCATTGAGTGAACTTCGTGAGGTATTTAGCGATACCGTCGCCCTTCTCCATCTTGATGTTCCTGAGCTTGTCTTTGAGCGCCAGCTTCCTTTGGTCACTCTTACTCTGGAATAGATCCGTCAAAGCTTTCCACATTAAATATGGAGTAGCCTTTCCATGCAGGCTGGATACAATATGATCCTTGACGCCCTCCAACAGGATCCTTCGACATTTTGCGATCTTCTTTTGCCATGCATCGACCAAAGCTGCATCAGTGGGCTTTGGGACATCCGTATCTACGAACTCCTTCAGACCATTATCTTCTAACACTGCTTCCATGCGATCCTTCCATGCAACATAATTCGAACTGCCTTCAAGAGCATATTCGAGTCGCAAACCATTGAAAGAAGACATCTTTCAACACCGGCACCAAGAAGAACAACCTTCTGAAAAATTCGAATTCCAAACTCCAAGCTCTATCGCTTCCGATCTATACTTGAAAACAAATTATTTCCAAATCAGAGATTGACTGCAAAGGGCTTTCACCAGATCTTTCACCTTACAAAGAAGGATGAATATTCCGGAGGCTACCTGGCCCGCATGCAGACTCTGTCCGAGGAAATAAGTTTGTAATCACCGTAATAGATCTCGACAATTAATCTTGCTCCGATACCATGTAGAAATTAGCTGAATAAATCACTTATTCACTGAAGATTAACCTGGTCATATATCAATTTCGAATTGCATACATAACACATAACCTTCTTCTACAATTAATTGTCACATGCGGAAATAACAGAAGTAATCTCACATCAATTCAATCACACATTAACTCAGTATGTATGGGGAAAGCCTATAGCTGAAAACCCCGCAGCTATTGTGTATATTATAATGGAGAAATCAAGTAACCAAACAATTACAATACTCCTCACAAGTACTCAGTACTCTCTCATGAAGTTACTCACAATCTGACTCAGTTTTGAACAAGTCTGAGGTTCAAAACTCCCCGCCAATTGCCTTGCCTCTATTGCGCAATCATGGCCCGTATATGAAGAGGTTCAAGGTTCGAATCCCCTTCCCTTGATTGCGTAATTGTCATGGACAATTCCTCCAAGTGTAATGCAAATCTCATGCAAAACAAATCTACCAACCGATAGCTTTACTCACCCTTTCATCTACCTCTTCCACTGGTCTCCACTGAACTGATCATGCACTGTAGTGAACTGAAGTGTTCTTGAGTTGACTAATGAGTTAATATTTAGTAAATTAAATATTATTTAATTTACTCCACTCATATCTAGTTGATTAGTTAGTTAACTAATCCTAACTAGTTCAACTAAAACAAACAGAACACAACTCCACTATCTGTCCCGTTAACTCCTCCAAAACTTCTGCCACTGAAGTCTAACTGAAGCCAACCATGCAAGATGCCATCAAACCCTAGGAACCACGTGATTCCTTGTGTCACTTGCATGAGCCACCTCCATGACTCAAACTGAAGTGCGCCAAGAGAGTAAACTGCTGTTTATAGTCAAAATATTATTAAGGGTAAATAATATTTGACTTCCATATTTTTAGGAGATCAGTCTAAAAATAGCCTGGGTCCTAAAAAATAGGGTCTCATCTATTTTTACCGACATGTCGCATACTTCAAGAATCTCCAACTGGAATTCTCAAATTATGCTCCGTATGTCTAAAAATAGACATAGTCTAAAAATAGACTTTGCGCCAGAATTTGCCTGCGGGCCCACTTAGTGAAGGCGACTTCATTTCACTAAGCTCCATCATCTTGCTGCATTCTCAACATCTCCTACCCCCAGCTTCTACCGCTGCCAATCTTTGATTCAGAATCCGAATTTCATCACGCAGTCCCTCTTCTGCCACTCTTCGGATTGCTCTACCTCTCCCCCTTCCTCTACGACCAACTTCCATCTTTACGCAACTTCAAACTTCTGCTCCTTCAAACTTGCTCCGATACCACTTGACGAATAGGCGCCAGCCCACACTCCCTTTTACTGTAAATATTAACAAGGTTGGTTGGATGTCAACGTGGCTTACACGTTAGCAGTGATTGGTTTGTTATTGTATTTGACACATGTCGTTCCGTGGCACTACATTAACACACACAATGAATGTGATGTCTCGGATTCTGTTCTCCGTATGCCTTGACTGTCCCACCAGTAACTCGCATTCACTCTGATAGTAAATGTTACAGCTCAGTTGATTACCATTTCGGTTTTTCCGCCTGAGGTCTCGACAGTCGATTCATTTGCGTTTTTGCTGTTGGTTTGAGCCTCCGGTGGAGGTCTGGTTCTCCTGCGCCGAGGTCTCGGCTTATCTCTGTGTTTTTACTGTGTCGAGGTCCTGTTTTCACTCTTCCGTTCGTTGCGATGGTGGTCGGCTACCTCTGTAGCAACTTCGTTTGCTTTCTCCAGCCAATGGGGCCTTCTGAACTGCTCCACCCACCTTTTTTGACCTTTCTGCCACCCTAAAACCCCGTTTCTTCAGGTTGTTCTTGGTCTCTTTCATTTATCAACTTCGCCATATAAGCTTCCTGACAACCTTGTCCGGCCCACATGCAGGTGCTCTTCTTCCCAACTCCGTCTGCTGTGTTCACTTCTGCCTTCACGAAGCCACTAGTAAGCTCTCACTTTCCGCTATATTTACCGTGCCTTTCATCTGCACGCAACAATCTGGTGCCTGGGAGGCCGAGCGCTCGAGATATAAGGGCGTTTGTTCTTCTGCGGATTTCTGGACTCTGTCTCCGTTCCAGGTTCGTTCTCAAACCCCTCTCCCAACGCTGACTCTGATTCACCTCACGTTCTGGAGGATATGTGAACTGATTTAGTTTGCAATTGTTCTGTGCAGATGTACGAGGGTCTTCAACAACCCATCGCCCCCGTTGGCTGTCTCGTCGCCCTCCTTACGGGTAGCATCATGTCCATCTTTCTTTACTGTTTCTGTGTGTCCTCCGCTTTGCTCTGCCGAATCTGGGGTTTGATCCTCCGTTTACTAGTTTGTGTTTGCTATCTGGTTTGGTAAATTTCTCCCGGTAGTTCCGAATGAAACCGTGTGGGTTTCGTCCCTGTTGCCTCCGGAAGGGTTTCAATGTTATCAAACCCTGATTTCGATGCTTGTATGACCTGAGGGTCTTTCTTTAAAATAACTTCTGTAAATTATTACAAATAGTCTCGGAGAGATTCTGGACTGTAAACAAATGCTTTCTCTTATCTATTCAGGAAGATTTTGCTCATTTATGGGTTCAACTTACACAATAAATGAAATAATGGTATTCCAGAATAACTTGTTTACCTGTGGGTTATGTTTGCACTCTTCTGCATGTCCTGTTTGTTCTTCAGTCGACGTTTCTTTCCCATGAAACGCTGGACTTCTTGTGGAATGATTACTCGAACACCTGTTTGTTAAAGAAAATCTCACAGCACTTTTATACACTGTTAGTTTATTACAGTTGCACCATAAAACGATTTCTGTATTACTTGTCTGAATCAAAGTAGAACAACAATTTTTCTAGATTATGATAAAAATGAAATTCTTTAATTCTGGGCAGCTTCTACAATATTACAAATCATCAGTTTCAAAACTGGTACCCTACTCTATTACTCCACTGTGTTGGCAGATTGCAGAACCTTTTTCCTGTTGTTACCCTGTCCTTTTTGTATTTCGGTCCCAACTAGTTCGTTGTCAGTTGGTAACCGTTCCTTGTTCGTTACACAGGAGCGTTATTCAGTTTCCTGTTTCTTTCTATTTTAATGCATAATGAACTGAAAAGTTAAGCTAATGACCTAACACAGTTTCTTATTGACAATGATTAAAAGAAATACTAACTAACTGGAAACAACTCCTACCGACAATTTACCCTCCTAATCAAAAACAAATTAATCCTAGACAGGTACCAAGACCTGTAAAAACAACACATTCCTGAAAACATGAAAACCTGCTGACTGCTCGCCTCCTTAGTCGGATGCTCCTGCGTCAAGTGTTCACACGAAATGTTAAACGTGTTGCGATGCGATGCGAGGAGGAAAAAGAATGCGATGTGACAAGAAACAACCACGTGTCGGCTTTGCGCAATAACGCATTTCGTAAATTTTTGAAAGTTAGTGCATGGTTAAAAAATTAAATTTGCAAGTGAGTGTTGCGAGGTGCTGTGATTAGTTATTGAGATATGAGTCCCGAGAGCTCTCCCCATGGAACATTGATTATATTTCTATTAAAATAATGTTTCATTTCACTCACAAAGTGTTTGAATAAATATTTATTCACATAGTATTTGAAATAATGAGTCAAAAATAAATTTAATAATTTTTACAATTTGTGCTAACATATTTAAACTAAAGAGTATTACAATAATAATAGTGATAAATCAGTTTCGTCTAGCATGATAAATAGTGAAAAATATGTTTGCATTGGCATGATAACCGTACCACCGCTAATGTGACCACTCAATTATTATAGGTTTTCTCACTCATGAAAAATTCTACATGTTATATATTTTTATAATCTACACCATGGAGATCGATAAATGCATGTACTCCATTTCGTTCATTTAAGGAATTAAGAAATTGCCATTTAAGTAATTTAATCATGAAATGAAAGAGTGTATCATCTTTCGCTCTATTAAGCGCATTAGTTCTGGTACGACAATTAAGAACGATGATATAAAACCACAGCAAAGTTGTGGGGAAGTGTGTAAACTTGCATTTTCATGAGATACGATTGACAGCTAGGCATGTTTAAAATGTTGAGAGGCTTGTAGCTTATACTCCTTTGTTGAAGTTAAGCTTTTATTGCTCAAACTTCTTGCAGTGAAAATCGAAACCTCGAACCGTAAGCATAACATTGTATATGGAAGTTGCTGAGGAAGTCGCGGAAACTGAAGCTGAATCGCAGGTTAACTCGCATTGCTTGTGGCCCGGACATCACTTTTCATTATAATTATTTATTAATTTTCCATTTCGATTTTGTTGTTTCAGCAATGTGTTGCTTTTCCTTTTCTTGAAATTTCAATTTTTTTTTCCTTTTCAATTTGCATTTTAATGGCAGAATATTAGTCTTAGTTTGTAAATTTTCTTTGGAAGAGCGCAAGCGATGCTTGTTTTTCTTTAATTAGTCTGTGGAGTAAATTTATGAAACTGATCACACGGAGAGAATTTATTTTCTTCAATTATTTTGTGCTTCTTTAATTAGTCTTTGGAGTAGAATTTATGAAACTGATCACGGAGAGCATTTCTTTTGTAACATATATAAAGATACGCCATATTAGTGGACTTACATATTAAATTTTGTAAAGAAGAGAGTTCTTATTGGACGAATTTAGGTACAAATGCAGCAGAATAAAATGATACACCTTAAATTTATTTAAAAGTATAGGGTAGAGAAATCCGCGTTAGGTTTATGATGAAATTTGGTGAAGATGAGAAATCAGCTTCAAATTTATACAGAAATATAAGAGAGGAGCATTCCTGTGTTCATATATGCTAAATGAGGAATTGTCTCGAACTTATCTATATATACATATATCGGCAAAATATAATAGTCTGCACATTTACGTAGCAAAAAATTAACCTGATTCAAATTTCACACCATGGGAAAGAGGAATCCGCTTAGATAAATACAACGGTGAGGACTACTGCTGGTTGAATTTGGCGATAGGTAAAGTTTGTACTAGAAAATTATTATAAATTTTACAAAATAGAGATTTCTGTTGAAGTGCATGTAGCTGAAATGGAATAAATGGACGATGAAATCATATCATTTATGTCTCGATTCTCAAATGAAATAAAATATTAAGATTTTCCAGCCATTTAGTATGCGATTAACATTTCTCACACTTCGTCATATGGTCTAGATTTGGAAAGGAAATATAGAATAATTTGACACGGTGACGTTCGTACCTCTTTAAAATTGAATAGTTACCAGTATAAAGATACATATGACTAAATGCAGTTTCCACGTCTAAAATTTAGGGTAGACACAACTTGTTTATACTATTCCAGAATCATACGCTGTTTCCATGCCTAATGTCGTTCTTTTGAAATATGTAAGGTGAGCTGCTGTACGGCAATTTGTGACCCCTGAAAAATCTAAGAAATAGCAGTACCAGAAATTCGTTTAGCGTAACAACCACCCATCGAATACTAGGGTGTAAAAATATACTCAAAATAAGCTAGGCATTCGGATCCACTCTGCACGCATACCTTTCTCTTGCAGTCATCAGTTATTTTGGTTCTTTTAAATATCTCTGACCTCGGATAAACTATGGTCGAGAGGAAGTTGCAACGTGGATAGGAATACCTTCAAGTAAGGTGCTGCGAAAAGTTGGATTATCCTCCGAAGAAATAACAAGTCAACCTGGTCTTTGGTTGACTTGCTGATGATGATGATTAAGGTTCTGCCAGACCAGGTTGACTTGATGATAATAGGTTCTGCCAGACCAGGTTGACTTGATGATAATTAAGGTTCTGCCAGACCAATATGGTTTATCAGGTCTTAAAAAGGTAAGAAGGTAATCGAATTCTTTAACATATAATTTCTATTCTTGAAGAGAAGTGAGAGAAGCGTTACCATATCACCATAGTTTTAAGAAGGTTAGTAGTGTCACAAATATTATGGAAATTAGAAACTATTTGACTATAAGCTGGGTAATCTAAGAGAAAGTACTTTTCATCTTCAACCCTCTTAGTATCACATAGGTAAAGACTCTTTCTTCCCATGGTTTTGTGGGAGTAGACCAATGCAGTTGACTTTGGTTTTAGGTGTTCACTAAATGGTCAGTTACACTTACATGTAGGGTCTTGCAAGGTCTCCGAGGATATATATATAAAACAATGTGTGGAGTTTGGTTTTCAATTTTTTTTTTTAATATGATGGTTTGGGATTGGTGGAACAGTATGGAGTCTTATTTTTCATGTTGCATGGGGTTTGTATTTGTGATTTTCATTATATAACATTTGTGATATTTTGTCACATGGATCAAGCTTGTAGGATCATATTACTAGATGTTTTGATAGACAAGGGGTGCATTTTTGTTTTGGCTTATAGATGATGCTATCTTGGGGTGGATTCGTGCTATGATGGTTGCTAGTATGTGTAGGATGAAATGATTTAGTGTGTTAGTGTTGCACCCTCATTCTTTCGTAGTGTTGGCATGTTTGGGTTGTTTTGGCTTAGCAATTATTTAGCATTTAGTGGATTTCATGGAGTGGGAACCCATCAACTTAAGGTCTCCTTAGGTTTCATGTGTTATTAATTTGCTTCATGGTATGATGGTTAAATTAAGGTTGTTTCACCATTGTTTGATTATGGTTAATCTTCATTAAGATTGATCACCCTAGCACTTTGGATGCTAAATTTCTATGGTTTGCACTTTTGGACATCATTCTTACTGAGGGTGCCTATCATACTTGCTCCTTGTTCACATTGTCATTCAATGGTTATTTCTTGATATGATGAATTTGAAAGCCTCCTAGTTAGAGTGTACTAGGAGTTATGAGCGAATTGCACACACAAACCACTTTGTTATGATGTGTCTAACACCCCTGGATGGAGTGCTTCTCTCATTGCCTATATTTTTATGGTGATTTGACAACTTAAATGCTTATTAAGTTGTAAATACATATAACATCCTACACATACAGATCTAAAATTGAATAACATGCACCCCTATAAGCCAAAAGCCAATGCATGAGCTCTACCCCATACCCATGGCCATCACCCTGGTTCCATAGGCCCTAGATAAGCCTCCTTTATCATTCAGAAACCTATGATTGACCCAACCCCTGGAGGGCAATGAACCGTCCTACCAAAAAGGGGGTATCCATTGCTATATATTACACATCATACTCTTATCCTTTGAGCCCTGAGCAGTCAATCGAAGAAAAATCATAAAAGGCAAAAGGCATATAAATAAAGGTGGAAAAATCAAGGTCGGGGCACCTCATGTACCACGATTTATCCCTCCTATACATTATATATGCAGGTGTCGGCTTCCCTTTTTTTAGCTACCCTTGTGCCCTGATATGTGGCCCAAGATTTCCCCTCTCATTCCTGATTCCATTCACGTATTTATCACATGCCACCACCATTTGAGGGGTGTACCTTGGACATACTATCCCATCTAAAGGTTGAAACCACCTAATAAGGTACTTGGCTAACCCCCTTTAGAGCTTGGAGACATTAACACATGCCAAATCCCACTATGGAAGGGCATGCCATTATGAAGTGTCCACTTGTTGTCCATGGTTTGTAAGCTCTTTTACCTAATTATTTTAATGACTTGTTGTGCTAGAGCGCTAGGGGACGCATTGGATCTTATGCAGGATTGCAGATGGTGTCCATTCTAGGTTTGGTCTTCCTATATGGGGTCCTAACCCTCCAAAGGACTACATTGGTACATGTAGGGTGTGTGTAGAGAGCCATGGGCCTCCACAGTAGTAGACATCACACCATGGATCCACAGAGATGTTCAAAGATTGATCGAGATCTACCTTATGGACGAGGAAGATGCATCTGGTACACTATGCCCAACTGGCCCCACAGGTGCACCACACACTTGGCAGGTGTCCCAGGACTTGTACGTTGAAATGGCATCATTAATTCCATCATCTGATCCATTACAGATGGTCTATAGGCATCTTCAACTTACTTGGAGACCCATGAGGTCATTGGTGTGACCCCACACCCGCTGGGAGCACTACAGGTCTATTGTTTGGAGAACAAGGGGCCACCCCCTTGCCCATCACTTTTAAGGGTCCTATTCATCATTATGGGACTTATGGACCTCATCAGGCCTCTTGGAGAGCCCTACGACATGCATATATTATCATTTGACCTCTTGAAAGGCTTATTATTTTATTTGTGAGCTAGTTTGGTGGGCTTGTCACCAAAAGTTAGTTAATTTGCACATTATTTTATTTTAGGGCTAATGTAGGAACAAATATTTTTTGGTTGGTGATGATAATGGTTGTTTGATCCTCAATCCCTCCTTGAAAATCACCACAAAGCTCTTCCCCTTCCTTCTCCAATACCAATAAAGAAAAATGACAAAAGAAAACCACAAAAATCCTTTTTGATAGCCACAACTGCGCACGGCCGATGATATTTTGGGTCGTTGCGTGATATTTCAGCGATTTTTTGCCAACATTTTGAAAATATCTTGATATTTTCACGGTGAAAATATCACTATATTTTCTAGGCGAAATATCTTTTGCTGAAAGAATCTCGATATTTGGGATATTTCGCGAAATATCAACGATATTATAAACACTGGATGTTTTATCTCATCTTCAAATTCTAAGACTCCATATGTCCAAAGGAAAATACACTCGTCCAAGTCCTTGGTGGTCAAACTTCCTCTTCTAGATAATTTTTCCTCTTAAAACTTGGTCCTTTAAGGCTAGGGCGAAAATCTAGGGCTTTTAGCGAAATTTTAGGGCAGATATTTTCAGAATTTGAGAGCCTAGACATCAAGCTTAGGGTCTAGGCTACCTATGCTCCAAGTTTGGTGGGAATCCATTTAATTTTAATCCATAAAATCTCTTGCCCTAGGCGTTACTCCAAGATGGAAACCCTAGGTTCTTCTCCTTCTACTTGAGGACTTCCTTGAAGGTTGTATGAGCTAAGTGCTTGTTGAAGTAAATCACAAGAAGTTTTTTCTCTCGGGCCTTAACCTTGTCAATACCTATTACCATCGAAAAACCTCGAAACCCTAGGTCCTGTGCCTTCTTTTTTAGGGATTTTCTTAGAGAGCAATTTGCTTCCTTGAAGCCTTGTACCTTTATTGAGTCTCTCCTTGAATGGGCTCTAGCTTCATCACCTTGTACTTGATTGGCCTCTAAATTAGACATAAAATAAGGCCCATCTAACCTTTCTTAAGCCCATCTACCTTCCTTATGCACATGAATATATATATTAAATCTCTCCTTCTGCACTTAATAATGTTTTCTTACGCTTTAATATTTTCTTAGGAAGGTTTAAAGGTAATTGCATATTTGTGCCTAATATTGGTTATTTTTGTAGAATATTGTGAGAATATTTGGCAGATTATGCAGATTTGGAGAAGGAGATAATTTAGGGACTTGCTCCCTGCCACTGTAAGATCAAGAGTGAAGAATATCAGGAAATTAGGGAGAAATCTTGGAGAGATTCAAGGGGGTTGTCCACCCTCAAAGGCAGCCAAACGATCCTCATGAGATCCCCTCCAGCAATTCGAATTCCAGAGGCAGCCAAGCAACACAAGTCTAAGTGCACTCAAGCCATACTTCACTTGGAGTCTCCAACAATTCGAGTTCCAAAGGCAACTAAGCAACTCAAAGAGGAGAGCACTCAATCTATGTTTACTGGGAATCAAGTGGACTCAATCACCATTTTCAAGGGAGTTGTTGGTAGTTGCCCTGTAGAATGAATAGATCAGGGCTAGAGCTAGGAAGGAGTTAGTTAGTCAGTGAGTTGATTCCATTCAGAACTATTGTTGCGAGCTATTGAGCTTTTTATTTTACTCAATAATAAAACTTTCAGATATGTATGAGGTTATTCTTTTTATGAAATGAGCAGACTGATTTCCTTTTAATGATTTAAGTTTCAGAGAGTGAGGCTCGTGGGTTAGGGCCCAATCCATGTGCCTCAACTTCTTTGCTGTTTTCATTCTTTCCTTTTTGTCATTTAGCTAGTTTTGCTTCTGCCATTTAGTTAGATTTGCTTCTGATAGTTTCATTGCTGCTTAGTCTTTTCTTTCAGTTTGCTGTTGTAGTTTTTCATTTGCTTGTGAGTAGTAGAATAGAGGATAAAACTCTAAAAGTTGTAGATCTAGACTTCCCTTCTCAGCTCTGTCGATAGAGCTCGAGGAGGGTAAACCTTCTCACAGACCAAAAACATTGATTTTTGTTCTCTATTTACATCTCTGCGTTATGCCTCTAAACCTTGCTTTTACCCCTTCATTCCCTTCTGTCTTCTGCTTATTTTAACTGCTGCACCCACCTTTTTTCCCTAACAGCACTTAAACCCTTCAGCTGCCTTATTCCTTTGTTTCTATTGGTTACGGTCGCCATACTCGTTTTAACGCAAAAACGCTAGAAAAACCATCAAAGTTTGACCTCCGCCCTTTTCTTCTCGGTTCTCCCGTTACCGTACATCGCAATCGCACTTCGCAACATTTACCCTTTTCTTTTAAGACTTACCGCTCCGATCTGCCGATTGCGATATTGCGATCGCGCTCCACTGTCGGTCCCACTGCCACGTCACCTGTCACATTTCGCACTTCTCACCGTTTAATTGGTTTTCGTTAACACTTAACGCTTCCAACAGCCAATTGCGATATTGCGTATCACACTTCACAACATTTACCACATCGCAAATCGCAATGTTTACCCCGTTGCACTTTGCACTTCACAGATTTTACATTTTCGCAAATCGCACTTTGCTCTTGCTCCCGAATTGTACTCCCGCTTCTCCGCCATCGCACTTTTCAAAACATTCCGCTCCAAAGCCATTTCTGCGCTATAATACAGATTTATAAGGTTTAACCCCGCTCTTTCCACTTCTAAGCCTTGTTTCATGCGTTAAGCCCTCCATTAGCCTCTTTAGCTCTTTTTCCTCGAAACTGCAAGCACACTTCTTCAAATTAGAATTAGGTCATGAATAACTGCATAGATAGGAGCATGATAGATAGAGTAGGGTGTGTTTAGCTGATTGGTCAAGTTAAGTGTGGTCTAAATTAGTTTCCTTTCTGCAATTCAAATTAGTTTCATTTCTGCCATTTCCTTTCTACAAATTGAATTAGTTTCATTTCTGTCATTTCCTTTCTGCAATTTATTTTAGTTTCATTGAAGTGTGACAGACTTCACTGAGAACCCCTAGAAGTAGCACCCTTTCGTAGAGCGGAAGAGGATGACATGAACAGAATGCATCTGCTGTGTATATAGCACTGCCACCTCCAAGTTTGTACGAACCTCGGGTTGATAAAGTAAAGTAGGGCAGCCCCTGGGAGTTGCAGCACTCTTGGTGCATTACTAGGGCTCACTAGTACCTTCAACCTTAGAAAACCTATCATAGGTGATTATTCTCCTACCGGGACTTCGCCCATCAGTGAAAGTTTGTAAAGAGCAGGGGACATTGGCTGTGGTGAAAGTGGCCATTGTCCCTTTGTTATCACTTAGTCCAGCTCTTTGTCCTATAGGATTTCCCTCCTTAGGGCCAACTAGATTGTGTGGTAACAGTACCCCCACTAACAGAGGGGTAACGGGGGGCATTATAGAGATATAATTAATTATCAATTGAAAGAAGCTTCCTTTCTCCTATACACATAAATGAAATAAATTCATAATTGAGGATGAAGTGATTATATAGTCTTGTCCTTTGCCAGTAGTAGATCATGTCTTAATGTTATGTAAGTTTTCTTTTTAAGGGGTCTTAGGGACATTTATAGGAAAGGAAAGAACTTTTTTCCCTCTCTCTGGAAAAAATAGAAAAAAGACTCATGTTGTTTGTTATTATTATAGTTGATTTCAATGGTATTGATTCTTAACAATTTTATTGTTGAAGGAGCTATAACATGTTCATGCAAAAAGTAAGCAATGCTTTCTAATTATGTCAGATTGGTTTAACATGTTTATCTTTTGATTTTTATTTTTCCTGCAGATATACATGGCATGTATCATGCAGAACCACAGGTAAATATAAATGGTTACTCCTTGTTTTCATATTGAAGAAAACTAGGCTTATACATCATTTTTTTGGATTAAAGCTAGTGCCATTATAGGACTTGTCATTCTATTAAAAGAGAAATTGAACAATAAATTAGTATAGAACAGTAATTAGTAGTTGAAGAAATTACCAAGGAAAGAGCAAGAGTACTCCTTTCTTAGAGGAGTAAGCAAGCAAGATATTCTAACTATCAACAAGATTTTAACCCTATTGTATGAAGTCATTATTTTTGTTTATGTCAAACATCATTTGGGTCCTTGAAATGTTACTAAAGAAATCTAACTAAGATTAGTTTGCTATTCGTTTGGAGGTTTTGCATTTTTTTAAAAGTAAGTATGGCCTTGTGGCATTGATGTAAAAATATTGTTTGTTGAACAATATGGTTATTGCTTCTTACTGAATTTTATTTGGTTGTGTAGTTTTGTCATGTCTTTTTAATAATTAAATAAATCTTTTTGAATTTTGAACTATATTTCCATATTTCTTTTTGGCAGTGAGAGAAATGCTTCCTCATATTCACTTATTGCATGGAATACACCAAAATAGAGTGGGATAAGCCACACATTCCAATGCTAAATCCTATATTATTTCTCTTAGCTTATACATAACATTTTGCTATTAATCCAAGAAACATGGTTTATTTTTTTCTTATAAATAAATACCACAACAAAGCATAGCCCAGGGTTGAATTTGCACAAAAGCAGTGTTGCAACCATAAGTACCTTGATCGAGTTTATCCCACACACTTATCACTCTATACAAGCTTCCTAACTACTAGGACAAATGACCAGGTCTATGGTAAGGGCTTCTCCCTTGGCATGATGTGGCTTAAGGTTTGGGAGGACGATATATTGGTTGTAACGTGTTATTGATCAAACTCTCACTCAAGGTGTTAAAGTACCAACCGCAATGTGAAAACCCGAGGAAAACTTGGAGAGGTTATGCCATGTCACCACAATAACCTTCTCCTACTCTTTATGTTGGCTCTTCTTTAACTCAATGAGGGGCTTCCCCAACTTAGGATTACTAAAGCTTGTTACAAGAAGGCTGAAGGTGATTGAGAAGAGTTAGATTTGGAAAAACAAAAATAGAAAAAGTGGTTTTATAAATTTAGTGATGGGAGGATTAAGACTAATGTGAAGTCTATTACCATACAAGTTCACACTGAAGGTGCCAAAAGTCCCAAATCACAAGATGTGAACCCAAGGACAACTTGGAGTGGTTACCCACTGTCACTTCAGTGATACACTCCCATGCTCAATGCTGGAATGATTTACAACAAAAGGGGGTTTCCCTAAGCAACTAAGTCTCTAGCAAGATAAAGAATTGAATGGGTATGAAGACTTGGACTGAATCTGGTTTCTTTGATGGCTGAATTTTATTTTCCAGATTTGAGGTACAATAATAGAACCAATGGCTGCAAACTTGAAGTATTTTAAAGGTTCTATATAAATGCTGGAAATTGAACGCTGAACTTCGGGTATATTCCAGCTTCTATATATTTCATAAGGAATCAGATTTTAGCATGCAAAAGGGTTAATTTTCTGAATATGACTGAATTTACCTTTGCTAAAACAGAGGGTATGAAATGTAGATTATTTAGAGGGTAAAGAAAAGGTCTTTAGGTCTCAAGTAAAAGATCGATATTAGAGGATTTATTGGTATGAAACTTTAGGTCTTTTCCAGCCAAAAAGTGGCTATAAGATGGTTGAAAACTTATATGAAAATCAAGGGTTTGCAGTATGTATTTACAGAATTTAATTACAGCTATAGAAAACGTTAAGAGTGATATTTTGCAATGTTTGAAAAGGAGATCAGTGTGAAAATTACTTGGGCTATGGGGCCTTTAAAACAAATTTTAATAGTGCTAGTATCATTTGTTTTAGAGCTGTAAGTCACTTGATAAGGCATGCTACATCCCACCAGTTACTTGCTGCAATGTAATTTCCAGAATATCTTTTGCACTGTAATGAAGAAGAAAATTACCAATTTATTGGGAAAAAATGGCTTTTCATAAATTTTTTGAAGTATCCAACATAGCTAATGGGAGAAAATCATATCTACTTCAATATTCCAATTTCCATATGCATTAGAAAATTAAAGAGATAATAATTCATAATAAACTCACAATCTAGATTAATGATTCCCAGATTGTGTTCTCCCCATATGCTTGAAATATTGAAGATATTACTTCCCTTGTATTTAGCAAATATAATCTATTACATCAATGCTCCAAAGCTCCATGGAATAAATAACAAGTATTATAGTTTCTCCAACTCTTAACAACTGTTACAATGAGAAGTGCTCTCTTTATATATAGAGAGAGCTAGAGCCTCTTACAATAAAATATTATTTTCCATACAAAACCCCTATCCAACAAAAATAATAAAATAATCAAGGGTTACAACAGATATTTGGAATGGTCAACTGAAGAGGTTGATTTTGTCATGAGAGGCCCAATCTCTCTCTAAGGAGGTTGAGCCATGCCAAAAATAGTGATAAATATCCAAATATGGCATGTGTGAGCTACAAAGAGGTCATTTTATGCTTGCCAAGTGTCCAAGTGCTGAATCAGTTCATCAAGAGAAGAGTGTGAGCTTTCCACATGTTATTTTCTGTCCCACATGTATTGTAACAACTATTCAACTTGCTAAAAATAGTTTCTAGCACAATTTTTTATTCAAACAGCTAGTCAAAGATGCTCCAACAACTAGACAACGGTCAAAAGTCATCCCAAAAGTGTGCAAGTGTCCACATATGTGAGATAAAAGATAACACATGCTCTCAAGGGGTATGATCCACCATAAATCTAAAAATAATAATAAAATAATTCCATTTTGTCTCCACATCTGTGCCCAAAAAGGGGTGCGCTCCATCTAAGGTCCCAACATCATCATGAAATAACATTTCCTAGTGAAAAAATTCACTATATATATTATACACTAGGGAGAATTATTTTAGGGTCCCGTGTACAATGATAACAACAATTATAAGATCTTAACCATCCTCAAAATGTGCGCCACTTATATGTGAAAATTCTACTGTAGTGTATTGGTTTATTTCTCCTATTTGATTTAATTAATACAAGTTACTTTCAGAATTAGATTCAGAAAATACCGAAATAAACACAACTACAACCTACACATGCAGATCATTTACTGAATAATATGCTCATGCAACAAAGTGACACATGGATTTTTGGACATAAGTCCCTCGAAAAACCCAAAGCGGGAAAACCGGTGCAGCAGATATGAGGGTTTATTATTAAGTAGTTCTGAGTACAGTAAATTTGGGTTCCAGATCTGGAAAACCCGACAGAAAATAAAAGAAATCAAATCTGCAGCAAACCTGAAGTTCTAGTGCAAAATATCTGACTGATCCACACCCTCAAACGGGATTTACAGAACTCAACCCGGATCTGGACCTAGAAACCCTCAGCACTGCCCTTGAAGCCTCAGCGTCAGCCCTGCTAGCCTCTGAATGCCATTGCGCTGCCCAGAGAGGGACTGTGTAACCCCTGGAAGGGTGACGCAGGCCTTACACTGGCATGGAAGCCCTCCTGCGTAAATCTGAAACCCTCTAGAGCCTCTACGCTGTCCTGTGTTGAGATTTTGTGTATTTGGGGTAGCATTAGTTGTGCTCTAGCTCCCAAATTTTGTGTAGGGACTAGAGTACACTTGATCTACAAGACCCAGAAATTGATTTGGGAAATTTCATCCGGTTTAGGAGATATTAAATTAATTAAATATTTTAATGTATTTCCTAAGTTAAAACTTAGGGAACTTAAATAATTAAAGTGAATTTAATTAAACTTGTGATGAAATTGTCTTAAGTCACACGAATCAAGATTTCTTTTAATCTTAGCCATTGATTCAAGGTCTGATCATGGTCGTTGGTTTCCCAGCGAGCAAAGTATAAAGGAAAGGCTTGGGGTCATTTGTAAAGACACAGAGGCAGAGCATTGAAGCTAAGTTGAGATTCTAGGGCAGGGTTTGCTAAGAATACTCAGAAGTGTTTCAACTGCAGAGAGGGGAATTTAGGCCAAGGGGATGATCTGATCCTAGGGTCTAGAATACACAAGTGGCAGAGATCAGCTCAAGGACATTGGAGAGGAGAAGGGAAGTTGCAGCAGCAAGGACAACGCAGTCCCTCCAAGGACAACGTGATATTCAGCAGGAAACCCTCAGAGGGTTACACAGAGACCCTAAGGGGTAGCGTAGGGCCCATGTCACCTAGTCTGGGGTAACAAAGACCTTTTTGGAGTAGCGCTGAGGGTCAGAGGGGCTTCAAAGGCTGACGCAGAGGCTTCAGGGGCAACGCTGGGGTTTCTAGGCCCTAATATTGGCTGAGTTCTGTAAATCCCGTTTGAGGGTGTGGATTAGTCATTATTTTGGCCCTAGATCAGCCAGTGAGTTATAGATCTAGTATTTCTCTGTCGGGTTTTCCAGATCTGGAACCTAGGCTTATTGTATTTCGAAAATTCTTAATAATAAAACCCTCCAGTAGGTAGAGACCGGTTTTCCCGCATTCGGTTTTTCTGGGGACTATTTGTCCATAAATAACTGTGTCACTTTGTCTATGTGTGCATGAACTTGTTCTAGATCTGGATTGGTGGAGATCTGTTATGTGTTTTTTTTCGCTTTTAACTTGAATTTATTCAGTTAATAACTTGTCTAAGTAGGAGGAGCATGACCAAATTAACAGTAAATAATTTTTGCATAAAGTGTAAAGATTCAGAAATCACCACATGGAATCAGAGAAATTGCAGATCTAGGAGGGTCACCAACAAAAGACTGAAGGTTCTAGTTGCAAGAAGCAGCTGGAAAAGCAGCAAAAACGCAGATCTGAAGGGACAACGCAGTTTTCAGAGGAAGATTCACGCCGAGGGAAGGGTGACGCTATCTAACGCTGTCTCCTAGCAAGCCCACGCATTTACTGCGCAGAGGCAGCTCAGAAACAACGTTGGATTGGTTTGAAGCCAGCCAGTGTGATGCAGATCTGAATCTATTAGATCCAGAAAAGACTGCAGAAAAGCTGCAGAAATTCAGAAGGTGCTGGTGGGGTTAAATTTCTAAAGTTTTCAGATTTTTAGCCTTAGCACAAGTGACAAAGAGCAGGAGGAGATCAACTTCTTAGAGAGTTTCTAGCCAAAAGAAACTTGCAGTTTGATTAGAGGATCAAAGAAGAAGCTGAATCATAGTTGATTTGGTAGATTTCCAAGGAGGGAAATCAGTTGTTAGAGGGCGCAGAAGGTGCCTGTTTCACCAAGGGCCTTAGATCCATTTCTCTAGCAAAGAGAAAAGGAAGTTCTGACACTTTCTGAGTAGATGGCTCCTCATGGACTGCGTGATCAGGATAGGTTGGATGGCCTCTCAAACTTTTCAGTTTGGAAGGCAAGGATCCTGATAGTCCTTGAGGCATACAATCTTAGAGACGATGTAGAGCAAACTTTGGCCACACCGACAAATCCGGATCTCCTTCGGAAGCATAAGGAAGCTGTTGAGATTTTGTGTATTTGGGGTAGCATCAGTTGTGCTCTAGCTCCCAAACTTTGTGGAGGGACTAGAGTACACTTGATCTACAAGACCCAGAAATGGATTTGGGAAAGTTCATCTGGTCAAGGAGATATTAAATTAATTAATTATTTTAAGTGTATTTCCTAAGTTAAAACTTAGGGAACTTAAATAATTAAAGTGAATTTAATTAAACTTGTGATGAAATTGTCCTAAGTCACACGGATCAAGCTTTCTTTTAATCTTAGCCATTGATTCAAGATCTGATCATGGTCATTGATTTGTCAATGAGAAAAGTATAAAGGAAAGGCTTGGGGTCATTTGTAAAGACACACAGAGGCAGAGCACTGAAGCTAAGCTGAGATTCTAGGGCAGGGTTTGTTAAGAATACTTAGAAGTGTTTCAGCTGCAGAGAGGGGAATTTAGACCAAGGGGATGATCTGATCCCGGGGTCTAGAATACACAAGAGGCAGATATCAGCTCAAGGATAGCGCAGAGGAAGGCAGCAGCAGCAACAGTAAGGACAACGTGATTTTTAGCAGGAAACCCTCAGGGGTTACGCACAGACCCTTCAGGGGCAGCGTAGTGACTGCATCACCCAGTCTGGGGTAACGTAGTCCCTTCCGGAGCAGCGTTGAGGGTTTGGAGGACTTCCAAGGCTGACGCAGATGCTTTTAGGGGCTTTAGAGGCTGACGCAGAGCCTTTTAGGGGCATCACTGGGTTTTCTAGGCCCTAATCTTGGCTGAGTTCTATAAATCTCGTTTGAGGGTGTGGATCAGTCATTATTTTGGCCCTGGATCAGTCATTATTTTGGCCATCTAGAATTTTCTCTGTCAAGTTGTCTAGATCTGGAACCTAGATTTGTGTATTCAGAAATATTCTTAATAATAGAACCCTCCAGCAGCCAGAGACTGGTTTTCCCGCATTGGGTTTTTCCGGGGACTATTTGTCCAGAAATAACTGTCACTTTGTCAATGGGTGCATGTGCTTATCCTAGACCTGAATTGGTAGAGATCTGTTATGTGTTTTTCTTCGATGTTAACTTGAATTTATTCAGTTAATAACTTATCTAAGTAGGAGGAGCTTAACCGGATTAACAGTAATAATTTCTGCATAAGATATAAGATTCAAAAATTTCTACAGAAGCTATTGGGCATGCCAAGTGGCTAATTATGGATGGAATCAAGGACCATATTGTATCACACTTAGCTGAGAAGAAAACATCTAACGAGATGTGGAAGGCCTTGATCTCCCTGTATGAGGGAAAATCTGTCCAAAGGAAGATGCTGTTGAAGACTCAGATCAAGTCATTCATGATGGCGAAGGGAGAAGACATGGATCATTTCCTCTTCAGACTACAGTCGATCAGAGATCATTTGACTGCAACTGGTGCTAAGGTGGAAGACGATGTGATGGTGAGGACTGCCCTCAATGCAGTCACGGATGAGTGGGAAACCTTTGTCCAAAGTATCTTTGGCAGAGCGGATCTCCCAGATTGGGATAGCTTGTGGTCAGTTCTGCGTCAAGAAGAACTCTGTAGATTCACCAAGAAGCAGTATAGCTCTGGATTGAGCAAAGTGAAGAAGGAAGATGAGGAAGATGCAGCCTTGGCATCTAAGCAACAACCAAAGAAGAAGAAGGATCTCTCAAAGATCATGTGCTTCCAGTGTGGTGAAATGGGACATTTTGCTAGCAATTGTCCTCAGAAGAAAAAGAACAAGGAAGCATCTTCTTTCAGAGTAGCTGTGGTAGATGATGTGTCAGAAGATGATGCAGCCATGAGTGCTCATGAACCACGGAGGTGGGGAGACATGGATATGTAGAGGAGCTACATAGTGTAAGGCGGGATCCTTGAGTAGCTCATCTCTTGGATCACATGCGAGCTACAACAGCGTTAAGACAGTAGCTAGACAAGAAGAACAGTGGGTGCATAGATCACATATGAAGCAGGCAGAGGCAGATCTGAAGACTGGAAGGAGCAGCGCAGAGCAAGGCAGCAGCAGCAGCACAAAGGCTGATGTGATTTCAACAACGCAGAGCAGAGTTGCAGCAGCGCAAAAAGCTTCAAAGGGACAGCACAGTGCAGCAACAACGTGATAGATTTGAGCACAAGGGGCTGATGTGACTTCAGTAGTGTAGAGGGAGTCTGACTACGCAGACAGAACTAGCCTATGGAGCTTCAGTGATGAGGATGCAACCCATCTGACTTGTCTGTCAAAGATTGGGCAGGAGATTCAGTTGTTTCTCTCAACAGCTGAAGTTACAGTGCAGCAGATCAACAGTGGCAGTGCTATGAGCAACACAGATTCAACATATTGAGAGGGAGCTATAGTACGGAGGTTGCAGTGGTAGTGGTAGGGTCATGGGCAACAATACATACCTGGAATGGCCGTGATGGGGTGCCTCGAGTGGCGACGGAGCCAAACATTTCAGAGTGTTCCGATTGCCCAAAATCATGTAATGCATAAGTGTGATGTATTGCTAGAGCACACCCTTGATGCTAAGAGGGAGTGTTGAGATTTTGTGTATTTGGGGTAGCATCAGTTGTGCTCTAGCTCCCAAATTTTGTGGAGGGACTAGAGTACACTTGATCTATAAGACCTAGAAATTGATTTGGGAAATTTCATCTGGTTTAGGAGATATTAAATTAATTAATTATTTTAATGTATTTCCTAAGTTAAAACTTAGGGAACTTAAATAATTAAAGTGAATTTAGTTAAACATGTGATGAAATTGTCTTAAGTCACACGGATCAAGCTTTCCTTTAATCTTAGCCATCGATTCAAGATCTGATCATGGCCGTTGGTTTCCCAATGAGAAAAGCATAAAGGAAAGGCTTGGGGTCATTTGTAAAGACACAGAGGCAGAGAACTGAAGCTAAGCTCAGATTCTAGGGCAGGGTTTGCTAAGAATACTCAGAAGTGTTTCAGCTGCAGAGAGGGTAATTTAGGCCAAGGGAATGATCTGATCCCGGGGTCTAGAATACACATGAGGCTGAGATCAGCTCAAGGACAACGTAGAGGAGAAGGGAAGCTACAGCAGCAAGGACTTCGTAGTCCCTCCAAGGACAGCGTGATTTTCAGCAGGAAACCCTCAGAGGGTTACGCAGAGACCCTAAGGGGCAGCGTAGGGCCTGCGTCACCCAGTTTGGGGTAACACAGACCTTTCCGGAGCAACGCTGAGGGTCAGAGGGGCTTTAGAGGCTGACGCAGAGGGTTCAGGGGTAGCGCTGGGGTTTCTAGGTCCTAATCTTGGCTAAGTTCTGTAAATCCCGTTTGAGGGTGTGGATCAGTGATTATTTTGGCCCTAGATCAGCCGGTGAGCTGTAGATCTAGTATTTCTTTGTCGGGTTTTCCAGATCTGGAACCCAGGCTTGTTGTATTCAGAAAATTCTTAATAATAAAACCCTCCAGCAGGCAGAGACCGGTTTTCCCGCATTGGGTTTTTCCAGGGATTATTTGTCCAGAAATAACTATGTCACTTTTTCTATGTGCATGAACTTGTTCTAGATCTGGATTGGTGGAGATTTGTTATGTATTTTGCTTCGATTTTAACTTGAATTTATTTAGTTAATAACTTGCCTAAGTAGGAGGAGCATAACCAGAATAACAGTAAATAATTTCTGCATAAAGTGTAAAGATTCAGAAATCACCACATCCTGCGTAGCACCTGCGTAGCTGCTACTCTGCTTCTCTGCGCTATCCTTGTTGCTGCTTCTCTGCCTCTTACTGACTCTTGGCCCCAGAATCAGATCATTCCCTTGGCCAATACTACCCCTCACTGCAGGAAATTCCTCTGGAAATTCTTAGCAAACCTGCCCTAGAATTCCAGATCTATTCCTCAGTTCTGCAATTGCGTGTCTCTTCCAACTGAACCTCAAGCCTTTCTCTTATACTTTTCATTGAACCCTTCAACGGACGAGATTAAATCATTCATCAACTGCTGAGATTAAAAGATTGCTTGATCCATGTGACTTAAGACAATTTCAGCACACATTCTAATTAATTTACTTTAATTGTTTTATTTTCCTTAAGTTTAGACTTGAGGAAATCCATTAAAAATAATTAATTATTTGAATAACTTGAACACTAACTGAAATTTCTAAAATCCCTTTCTGGGTTTTGGAGATCAAGTGTGTCCTAGCCCCTCCACAAAATTTCAAGGCTAGATCACACCCGATGCTACACCAACTTCTACAAAATCTCAACACTCCCTCTTAGCACGGAGTGTGCTCTAGGAAAGTGTACTTTAGCAATGCATCCACACCATGCACTACAAGATCTTGAAGCTAGATTCTGTACTGCTGATGCTTGGCCTGTTGCCCTCCATCCACTGCATTGTTGCTCTCTGTACTGCAGCCCATGTCACTGGCACTGCCACATCTGTACTGCAGCTCCCTTTCAAATTGCTGCATCATGCCGCCCAAAGTACTGCCACTGCTAACTGCCGCACTGCAACTCAGTTGTTGAGAGGTAAGCAACTGAAAGGACTCTACCCAACTGTTTGACATATGAGTCAAGTTGCCCTCCACCACTGAAGCTCCCTGGATGCTGATTCACGTTGTACTCCTGGAAGTACGATCATGCTGCAACACTGCACTGCGTGAGCACAACCTCTCTGCGCTGTTGAAGTCCCATCAGCCGCTTTGCGCTGCTACCTCTGCATTACGCTACTCCCTCTTTAGCTCTTCAGCCCCCTCTTCCGCTTCAATGTGGCCTCCTGCAACCATCTCCTGACTCATCCCGCTACCGTCTTAAGGCTCCTGTAGCTCGTATGTGATCCAAGAGTAGGGCTGACTCAAGGATCCCGCCACTGTCTGTAGATGCTTTACAGATCCATGTCACCCCACCTCTTCTCTCGAGGCACATGAGCAGTCATGGCTGCATCATCATCAAAACCATCATCCTTTGCTGCCACAGCCTTGGAATCAGAAGATCCTTTGTCCTTCTTCTTACGACAACTGTTGGTGAAATGTCCAAGATCACCACAGTTAAAGCATCTGACCTTGGAAAGGTCCTTCTTCTTCTTCCCTTGATGTAAGGGATGCATCCTCCTCCTCTTCCTTGGCTTTGGCCTTTCCGCTTCCTCCACTGATATTCTGTCGCTTGGTGACCCTCCTGATCTCCTCTTGGCAGAGGATAGCCCACATGTCA
This sequence comes from Pinus albicaulis, assembly GCA_034641835.2. Lineage (NCBI taxonomy): Eukaryota > Viridiplantae > Streptophyta > Pinopsida > Pinales > Pinaceae > Pinus > Pinus albicaulis. The sequence goes on from CM076577.1 coordinate 412,187,088, forward strand.
GCCCAACATGGTAATGCTGCCCTTCCCAGAATGCTCTAGACAAATGTTTCCCAATCTTTTGAGATTGCATTTAGAGCAGTCCTCACTAAGAGACCCTCATTCGGAGTAGCACTAATGCCAACCAGTTGATCTCGGATGGCTTGAAGCTTGAAGAGGGATGGATCTATCTCTTCACCCTTCACCATTTGGAACAACCGCATCTGGTTCTCAAGAAGCATTCTTCTTTGTACGAAGCCTCCTTGGTACATCGTGTCCAAGGCTACCCACATGTCATTTGTTGTAGTATTCCCGACAATATGAGGTATAATGTGGTCCTTGACTCCGTATATGATCAAACGCTTCGTCTGCGCTTGATTTTCTTCATACTTCTTGAGAGGATCTGCATCGGTTGATACAACAAGAACCTTCTCTGCCTGTTGTTTGAGACCATACTCATCCAGAACTGAGAGGATTATGGCCCTCCAGATAACATAGTTGGACATGTTGTCCAATCTATCTTGATCCCTCAGTCCATATCTAGCCATCTTTGCACAGATCTGACAGAAAGAATACTTCTCCCTGCGGATCTGGGTTTCTTGGTGACTAGAAACCCTATAGTAGTTGCTTCTGCTGAAGACTGATTTCCCTCTTGGAAATCTTCCACCAAAAACACAAACGGACAGTACTCTCCAATTCTCCTGATCAAATCTCAGATCTGTTTGGCTCAGATTTGCTGAGTAACTGTCTTCCTACTACCTTTGTTGCCTTAGCTAGGCACAATTCTGCACCTGCAGAATCTCTACCGCACTAGCACTGCTGAAGATCTGAAGCACAACTTCCGGATCTTGGTGAAATTCTTTCGCAACTGGAGAAATGACTGGACTGCGTCTCACTGGCTGGTCCAGCGCAGTCCCAGTGCTGCTCAGAAGTGGACTGCGTAACCCCAGACTCAGTGACGCAGTCCTTACGCTGCCCTGGGAAGGGTCTGCGTAAGCTTGAAGGCCTTCTGCAGCTTCAGTGCTGTTCTTTTCTGGATCTATATTCTCCTGCTGTCAAGATGCCCTTTTTGGATCTGTTGCTTCTTTTTCCCCTGTAGAAAAATATTTCTTCAGCTGATTGGAGATTCAGCTTGATCTGCTATCGCTCTGATACCATGTGAAAATTCTACTGAGTGTATTGGTTTATTTCTCCTACTTGATTTAATTAATACAAGTTACTTTCAAAATTAGATTCAGAAAATACCGAAATAAACATGACAACCTACACATGCAGATCATTTACTGAATAATATGCTCGTGCAACAAAGTGACACATGGATTTTTGGACATAAGTCCCCAGAAAAACCCAAAGCAGGAAAACCGGTGCAGCAGATATGAAGGTTTATTATTAAGTAGTTCTGAGTACTGTAAATCTGGATTCCAGATCTGGAAAACCCGACAGAGAATAAAAGAAATCAAATTTGCAGCTAACCTAAAGTTCTAGTGCCAAATATCTGACTGATCCACACCCTCAAATGGGATTTACAAAACTCAGTCCAGATCTGGCCCTAGAAACCCTTAGCGCTGCCCTTGAAGCCCCAGCGTCAACCCTGCTAGTCTCTGAATGCCACTGCGCTGCCCAAAGAGGGATTGCGTAACCCCTGGAAGGGTGACGCATGCCTTACACTAGCCTGGAAGCCCTCCTATGTAAATCTGAAACCCTCTGGAGCCTCTGTGCTGTCTTGCGTAGCACCTGTGTAGCAACTGCGCAGCACCTGCGGAGCTGCTGCTCTGCTTCTCTGTGTTGTCCTTATTGCTGCTCCTCTGCCTCTTATTGACTCTTGGCCCCGGAATCAGATCATTCCCTTGGCCAATACTACCCCTCACTACAGGAAATTCCTTCGGAAATTCTTAGCAAACTCGCCCTAGAATTCCAGATCTATTCCTGAGTTCTGCAACTGTGTATCTCTTCCAACTGGCCCTCAAGCCTTTCTCTTATACTTTCCGTTGAACCCTTCAACGGTTGAGATTAAAAGACTGCTTGATCCTTAAGACAAATTCAACACATGTGTTAATTAATTCACTTTAATTATTTTATTTTTGTAAGTTTAGACTTAGGAAATCCATTAAAAATAATTAATTATTTGAATAACTTGAACACCAACTGAAATTTCTCAAATCCCTTTATGGGTTTTGGAGATCAAGTGTGTCCTAGCCCCTCCACAAAATTTCAGGGCTAGAGCGCACTCGATGCTACACCAACTTATACAAAATCTCAACATTATAAGTAACCTGAAATAACTATAGTAAATATGACAATTAATTGAACAAAGTGCAAACACATGCCATATTCACTAAGATGCTCACATGTTCTAAATATCACCATATAATGTAGAAACAACACCATGGAATGTTGAAGCATGAAAAAGGTGATGATTACACTAAAATAATAAAAGGGGGTAATGTGACATGTACCTTCCTAACTAAAAACACCACCTTGTCAACACCAAAATGTTGAATACACTAAAGCAAGCTCTCAAAATCATTACCACGGACATGAAATGATCACTTTGCACATGTCACCTTTCTTGAAGACACCACAATGCCCGCCTTTGATTAGCAATCAGTTACTTGGAAATCCTAAGATTTTTTAATCAACCATAAGGGTAATCAAACTTTAGTTTAGACCCTGTTGTCGCACACATTGTCAAGGTACCGCGACAATGGCTCAGATCGGGGGCTGTCACTCTTATCCCCAATCTCTCTATTTAAGCTGTCTCCTTGCAAGCTAAGGGAGGTAGACCCTATTATAAATGAGAATGACAAATCCAGGAGACACAGCTAAAACATCAACTACTTGATAAAATGAACGAGATTCCACAGATCTAAATTAGATTTCACGTTGAAGACCAGTGCCTTATGGAGTCAAACAAAATCCTGTTATGCGATTATAAACAAGTAAGTGATGATTAACTGTTGCTTATCAAAACACGATTGCTCACAATGATATTTAATTGAAAACGCCACAACCATGAATAACAATAACATGAGAATGCCAGAATTTAAAATGTTTCAATTAATTTCGATCCAGACAAATCAAAGATTTTATATAGTCACTCTTAAGATAAAATTTCAAAAGCTCATTTGACTACAAAAGATATTTTTTGAGAATTTTTTATAATTTTTTATAATTTTTTTTTATTTTTGTATTTTCTAGATTTTTAGAATTTCTAGGATTTTTTTTTTTCTTTTCTTTAATTATCTAAAATCCTAAAACTAGATCTAAAATTAAGATCTAAGCTAAACTAAATCAAAATTAAAATGAAAGTCTATAATTTAAGCACTAAATTAAATCTAAGACAATTAAATGAGAATTAAAACTAAACTAAGGCTATGCTAAAGTTAACATCTAGCTAATTTAAAACTAAGTTAGAATTAGGCTAAACTTAAATCTAAAAGATTAAAATCTAAATCTAATTTAAACTAAAAGTGAGTTTTTCATTTTTTATTTTTATTTAAAAAAGAAGAAAAAAAAGAAGAAGAAGTTAAATTAAAACTAAAAGGAATGAAAATTAAGACTAAACAAACTCTAAGAAAAAAGTTATATATATATATATATATTTTTTTTTTTTTTGAATTTTTTTTTATAATTTTTTGTTATATCCAAATTAACACTCTAAACTAAAACTAAACTCAAAAATCTAAAACTAAGAGTCAAACTAAAACAAAAATTTGAAGTCTAAAATCTACTAAACTGAAAATCGACTAAGTTAAAATCTAAACTAAAAATTAATGAAGTTAAACTAACACCTAAAGCTAAAGCTAAATCTAACTAACTAAGCTAGTCTAATTAACAAAATCAAAATAAAATTAAATCTAAACTAAAACTAAAAAAATCGAATTACTAAAATGAAATTTTAACAAATAAAATCTACGCATTAACAATACTAAACCCTTTACAAAAAATCGATGTGAGGATTTAACACGTTTTTTATGTGTGCATATGCTTTTTTTTTACTGCGTGCCGGCTGGAAATTTGACGTTGTAGGTTGAAGTCGACGGAGCGGACGGTGGAGCAGATTTGAAGTCTGATGCAAATCGAGGGACGACGCAGACGGCAAGGAGATGGATATGCGCACGCGTGAAGGTTTGAGGGTTCGAATGGCAGAGGGCTGAGCTTCAAGCGCGACGGCAATGGAGATACGTGGGCAGAGAAATACGTAGAAGCCAAATGTATGCAGAGTGCTTAGTGATTGGGCAGGACGGAAGGAGAATAAAATAGATTGAATATGTAGTGATGAAGGGACGGGCTTGGACGGCTAAGGGAGCGGCTGCAAATTGAGATGGTGAACGCAGATAGAATCTGATGCAGATGGTAGAGGTATGGCTCGAGCAAAGCGCTGAAAGATGGATCAGTGGCTAGCAAATGAAGAAAGGTAGGATGGCAGGCAGACTTGGAGGGAAGGCAGCGTGGAAAGAATTGATGAGCTTTTTGATGCAGATGATGAGAGTTGCAAAACAGATGGCTCAATGGTAAAGACAGCCTGAAAGCTGAGGGATGGTGAGAGCAGATCAAACGGGAATGAACAATGAATAAACCCAGTACATACAAAAACGCCCAACAATCTTTAAAATTTCTTCAGTTTAGGCTCAGATTTTATGCTCTCTTCAAATTCAGATTTATCAAATATCACCTAGATTTGATGCTCCCTTAAATCGAAACAATGTCCAGATTCGTCCACAATGGTGATTTGAGGCCAGATCTGGCCTTTGGAGGCTAGATCTGCCTCAGATCTTAAAAAAAAATTCGATTTGAACCTCGAGTCTGCAAGAAACCAACCAGATCTGAAGATACACACCAAGACACGATTAAACCCTTACAGAAAAATTACAAATTTACAACTAGTTTACAGATTTAAAACCCTCATGGTCAGATTTGAAACATTTTAGCACAGTTTAGAAATTAAAATTTTTAAATGAGAGGCACAAGCCTTCGAGACCCTGCAAAATCACAAATATCGTAAGATAGACCTGGAATTTAACAAATAAAGAGCTTATCAGATTTATGTTTATTGAGAGTCGGCTGGTCCAACCGAAGACTTCCCCAGACGCCCAATCTTTTAAAAAAAATTGCCCTGCACACTTGGATCTGAATCTTAGATCGATAGAGATTTAAGAAAACAACATGAGACTTTTGTAGAAAAATCAGAATGTTATTTTATAAACCCAGAAACCTGCACAAGATACCTGTATGCAGATTAATCCATGAAGGCCATCAACCATAAATTACAAGAAACAAAGTAGCAGAGTTTAGAGACAATTCACCACATAGATCTGAGAAGGAACATCCAGATTTGTAACCCCAAAGTCTTTATGCTTTATTCCTAAAAAATTTACAAGAGCTTCTAAGAACAAGTGCACGATCCTGAGATCGGATCGGATGACTCAAGAATGACAAAGACTTCTAAATTTATAGGACAAAATCTCGAACGGCTAGTTTGGATGATCCTCGTCAAAATAATCTCAACCGTCCAAAAGATTTAATTATCTTTTAATCCGGAGCATTGAAATTAAAATTTTGGGAAAAAACGAATTTATCATTTAATTCAATTTTAATTAACTCAAAAATATTATTTTTGAGTTAATTACTCCAAAATTTTGACCTTGACTTAACCACCAAAGCCCAAGTGTCCAATATTTCTTAAAATTTTCAATATTCCCTTGGCCTGGGGCTTTCAAAAATCATTTTCCAAGGACCCACAAATTTTGCCTTTAAAGATTTAATCTTAACTTAGGACCCTAAATTAATTAAATTTTTGGTTTAAGATTTTATTAATTAATTGACCAGAAAATTTAATTAATTGACTAAGAGGGGATTATAATTATTTTTCCAACCCTCTTTTACATGAGATAATACATTTACATACATGAAGGGAGAATACCCATTTGTATAGACCCTCAAATAAATACTCAGTTCTACGACTCAAAATATGATCTAGTAGACCAAGTAGCTCAAACTACTTTTACAAGGACTCGACAGAAACACTAGGACTCACTTAGTATGCTGATGAAAAAATCCACCCTAGCTTTGGGGTGAGGCTGGAGGGAAAAACTCTGCCGACCACTTTCGTGAATCAGTGAGACAAAAAACCTCCTAGGATAGAGATCATCAACAACATACTAGGCTTACCTAGGTTGTTAAATACATTGACGGTCTTACTTAGATCATTTATATCATTACATGCAGAATGGGTTTACAATGTACATCATTATAAAACTGTCGATCGACGATGAAATCTGGATGCCACGAGCCTCAAACATGATAAGTCCCTATTTGAAAAAATGGGCGTGTACTGCTATGGGGTCGTTGACAAAATGTGGTCAACATCTGGCTCTACTTGGGGACACGTTGCTTCATCGAAGGAATGTGAGAATCTAGAATCTGCATCCAAGCAACACACAAAATTATAAGTAGCGTCCATCCAAATATCATTATATAACATTAAGCTCATGAAAAATAGCAGCTCTTCTTTTATTTATTACTCTACTTAACATGAAAAATAAATCTACTCTAACTACAAAATGAAATGCTGAAATAACAAGGAATAAGGTTAGAAATACGATAGAAAGGATGCCCTGTGGCATCAGATGTGCTCAATATAGTGTATGCTGAGCATTTGCTTGCTTTCAGGCAAGTCTGTAGGCTGCTTTTCAGATGTGCCATGTCCAATCTTGCTAATTGTAGGATTCTGTCTTATCTGATTGTCAAGCTGCTCTCGACCATCAAACGAATCAAACCACTTCTTTTTTGCTTCTTTCTCTTCTTCTGAGTGGGTCGTGATGTCAGCAATGAGATCACTGTATATTTCATGTCCTCATCTTGAAGATGTTTGTACAAAATATCGGAAGAACCTGGAGCGTGACCAATATTATTCTGGATATACTCTGTCAATGGTGAAACATAAGCTTGGTCTTTCTCAACATCCTTTGAAACCATAGTTAAATTCTCCGTATGATGAGATGGGAATGGCTTTAGCAGACAAGAAGTCTCATGATCTGTTGATGAATCTTCATAATCAAATTTCGGTTGAAATTTTTGTAATTCTTCCATTTTTTCCAATTTCTTTTGTATGGAACTCATCTCCCTGGCATGCCTTACTATTAATTTCGTCTGATTTGCCTCCATATTTTTTATTTCCAACAAATGATTTTCCTTCATGGCAGTCATTTCCTGGGTGTGTCTTGCTTCCATTGCAATCATATGATTCTGTATAATGGACATCTGATTAGAATGATTAACTTCCATTATCTTTAACCTGTTTTCCATGACATTTATTTCCTAAACATGACTTTCTCCCATGGAAGTTATCTTATTTTGAAGACTGATTTGGTTAGATTCCATGTTTTGAATTATTTGCATATGATTGGGTTGCACATCCTTAATCATCTGAGCTGATTCCTTAACCGGACCTTCATGATCTTCTATATGCATGTGATAGTCCTTACCAACAACATTAATTTGATGACTTGACCTTGCCATTCTACTAGCTATGATCCTTTTGACAATGGGACAAGTAGCCTCTTCATGAAGATCATTATAGGCTCTACAATAAGGCGGAGCTTCATCCACAAGATTTGCAAACTCAAATTGATTTGTCGGTCTCTGCTCATAAGATAGGTCTCTTTTCTGCAAAGCATTATTATTTCTAGGTTGGGAATTCTGCGTTTGAGCTCTTTCCATTTGGACCAACCTAGCCTGTAAGACACTTATTTCCTTAGCATGATTAAGCTCCATGCTTTCAAGCTTTTGCATTAACCTTTTCACAGGGTCATCATCATCTTCTAGAGGTTCTTTTAACTTAGTATCTGTCAAAGATCTATCAAAATCTGGAGTTTTGGACATTCCAGATGCTTTCTTATCCTTTTCAATCTCCTCGGCTAAAGATTGACAAGCCTTATAATTTGCAGTTTTAGCCCGCCTTAACTCATATGAAGTATCAGAATCAAAAGCATCAATGTAAAAATTCAGAAGAGATCCATCAGGAGGTTTATGAGTTTGAGATATTTCTCTAAGGATACCATTAAATCTCCTGTTAAATTCTTCGGTCGTTTCATTTTCTTTCTTTTTTATGGTACTGATTTCTCTTACCAAATGCCTATCTTCCCTTTTATCACCATATTTTTCCTTAAAAGCAGTTACAATGGAATCAAAAGTATTGAATGAATTATCAGGATTTTCCATAAACCATTCAACAACATCCTCACCAAAAGTAAGAACAAAAGTTTTCATCTTTAAATCCTCGAAATTATTTTTTGCAACTGCAAATCTATTCCACCAGTTAGTGAAAGCAAACAAATGAGATTTAACACTGACTGCATCATTTCCTTGAAAAGATGGTAATTTATCCATTTGAGAAACATCATGGGGATAACCCTGAATATTAGCAAAATTACACGGGGCAAAAACATCCATGATATCGTTTTTAAGATTTTAGAAATAGATCTGTGTTCAAGAATAGTCAAAAGGTCCTCAAGAAGTGAACTTCTTAGCAGGAACTCTTGTAAGAAATGAAAGAGTTGGAGTCGCCACTTGAACATGAAACTAATTCTAAAACGAAAGAAATAATCGAGAGACAACAGATGGATATTAGGGGGGATTCTTGTCTGGAAGTAAAAAGATGAATAAGTGGAGTCGCCACCCAAACAAGAAGCCAACCGAAATGTCCAAGTGCTAAAGATGAAATGATCAGTGATATGACGAAAGATACGACGATGAAAAGATGAAGAGATGAAATGACACCAAAAAATGTGATCCCTTGTGACAGGCGAAAGAAGATTCGAAGATTAGAAAATGTTGTTAAGACCAAGGACATAAAAACTCTATCCCCGGCAACGGTGCCAAAAATTGTTGTCGCATAGATTGTCAAGGTACCGCGACAACGGCTCAGATCGGGGGCTGTCACTCTTATCCCCAATCTCTCTATTTAATTTGTCTCCTTGCAAGCTAAGGGAGGTAGACCCTATTATAAATGAGAATGACAAATCTAGGAGACACAGCTAAAACATCAACTACTTGATAAAATGAACGAGATTCCACAGATCTAAATTAGATTTCACGTTGAAGACCAGTGCCTTATGGAGTCAAACAAAATCCTGTTATGCGATTATAAACAAGTAAGTGATGATTAATTGCTGCTTATCAAAACATGATTGCTCACAATGATATTTAATTGAAAATGCCACAACCACGAATAACAATAACATGAGAATGCCAGAATTTAAAATGTTTCAATTAATTTCGATCCAGACAAATCAAAGATTTTATAAAGTCACTCTTAAGATAAAATTTCAAAAGCTCATTTGACTACAAAAGATATTTTTTGAGAATTTTTTATAATTTTTTTTTTTATTTTTTTATTTTTGTATTTTCTAAATTTTTAGAATTTCTGGGATTTTTTTAATTTTATTTTTAATTTTTATTTTTTTATCTAAAATCCTAAAACTAGATATAAAATTAAGATCTAAGCTAAACTAAATCAAAATTAAAATGAAAGTCTATAATTTAAGCACTAAATTAAATCTAAGACAATTAAATGAGAATTAAAACTAAACTAAGGCTATGCTAAAGTTAACATCTAGCTAATTTAAAACTAAGTTAGAATTAGGCTAAACTTAAATCTAAATCTAATTTAAACTAAAAGTGAGTTTTTTCATTTTTTATTTTTATTAAAAAAAAAAAAAGCTAAAAAGAAATGAAATTAAAAAAAAAGTTAAATTAAAACTAAAAGGAATGAAAATTAAGACTAAACAAACTCTAAGAAAAAAGTTTAAAATATCTATATATATATATTTATATATATATTTGAATTTTTTTATTTTATTTTATAATTTTTTGTTATATCCAAATTAGCACTCTAAACTAAAACTAAACCCAAAAATCTAAAACTAAGAGTCAAACTAAAACAAAAATTTGAAGTCTAAAATCTACTATACTGAAAATCGACTAAGTTAAAATCTAAACTAAAAATTAATGAAGTTAAACTAACACCTAAAGCTAAAGCTAAATCTAACTAACTAAGCTAGTCTAATTAAAAAAATCAAAATAAAATTAAATCTAAACTAAAACTAAAAAAATCGAATTACTAAAATGAAATTCTAACAAATAAAATCTACGCATTAACAATACTAAACCCTTTACAAAAAATCGATGTGAGGATTTAACACGTTTTTTATGTGTGCATATGCTTTTTTTTTACTGCGTGCCGGCTGGAAGTTTGACGTTGCAGGTTGAAGTTGACGGAGCGGACGGTGGAGCAGATTTGAAGTCTGATGCAAATCGAGGGACGACGCAGACGGCAAGGAGATGGATATGCGCACGCGTGAAGGTTTGAGGGTTCGAATGGCAGAGGGTTGAGCTTCAAGCGCGACGGCAATGGAGATACGTGGGCAGAGAAACACGTAGAAGCCAAACGTATGCAGAGTGCTCAGTGATTGGGTAGGACGGAAGGAGAATAAAATAGATTGAATATGCAGTGACGAAGGGACGGGCTTGGACGGCTAAGGGAGCGGCTGCAAATTGAGATGGTGAACGCAGATAGAATCTAATGCAGATGGCAGAGGTATGGCTCGAGCAAAGAGCTGAAAGATGGATCAGTGGCTAGCAAATGAAGAAAGGTAGGATGGCAGGCAGACTTGGAGGGAAGGCAGCGTGGAAAGAATTGATGAGCTTTTTGATGCAGATGATGAGAGTTGCAAAACAGATGGCTCAATGGTAAAGACAGCCTGAAAGCTGAGGGACGGTGAGAGCAGATCAAATGGGAATGAACAATGAATAAACCCAGTACATACAAAAACGCCCAACAATCTTTAAAATTTCTTCAGTTTAAGCTCAGATTTTATGCTCTCTTCAAATTCAGATTTATCAAATATCGCCTAGATTTGATGCTCCCTTAAATCGAAACAATGTCCAGATTCGTCCACAATGGTGATTTGAGGCCAGATTTGGCCTTTGGAGGCTAGATCTGCCTCAGATCTTAAAATTTTTTTTCGATTTGAACCCCGAGTCTGCAAGAAACCAACCAGATCTGAAGATACACACCAAGACACGATTAAACCCTTACAGAAAAATTACAAATTTACAACTAGTTTACAGATTTAAAACGCTCATGGTCAGATCTGAAACATTTTAGCACAGTTTAGAAATTAAAATTTTTAAATGAGAGGCACAAGCCTTCGAGACCCTGCAAAATCACAAATATCGTAAGATAGACCTGGAATTTAACAAATAAAGAGCTTATCAGATTTATGTTTATTGAGAGTCGGCTGGTCCAACCGAAGACTTCCCCAGACGCCCAATCTTAAAAAAAATTTCCCTGCACACTTAGATCTGAATCTTAGATTGATAGAGATTTAAGAAAACAACATGAGACCTTTGCAGAAAAATCAGAATGTTATTTTATAAACCCAGAAAACTGCACAAGATACCTGTATGCAGATTAATCCATGAAGGCCATCAACTATAAAATACAAGAAACAAAGTAGCAGAGTTTAGAGACAATTCACCACATAGATCTGAGAAGGAACATCCAGATTTGTAACCCCAAAGTCTTTATGCTTTATTCCTCAAAATTTTACAAGAGCTTCTAAGAGCAAGTGCACGATCCTGAGATCGGATGACTCAAGAATGAGAAAGACCTCTAAATTTATAGGACAAGATCTCTAACGGCTAGTTTGGATGATCCTCGTCAAAATAATCTCAACCGTCCAAAAGATTTAATTATCTTTTAATTCGGAACGTTGAAATTAAAATTTTTGGGGAAAAAACGAATTTATCATTTAATTCAATTTTAATTAACTCAAAAATATTATTTTTGAGTTAATTACCCCAAAATTTTGACCTTGACTTAACCACCAAGGCCCAAGGGTCCAATATTTCTTAAAATTCTCAATATTCCTTTGGCCTGGGGCTTTCAAAATCATTTTCCAAGGACCCACAAATTTTGCCTTTAAAGATTTAATCCTAACTTAGGACCCTAAATTAATTAAATTTTTGGTTTAAGATTTTTTAAATTAATTGACCAGAAAATTTAATTAATTGACTGAGAAGGGATTTTAATTATTTTTCCAACCCTCTTTACATGAGATAATACATTTACATACATGAAGGGGGAATACCCATTTGTATAGACCCTCAAATAAATACCCAATTCTGCGACTCAAAACATGATCTAGTAGACCAAGTAGCTCAAACTACTTTTACAAGGACTCGATAGAAACACTAGGACTCACTTAGTATGCTGATGACAAAATCCACCCTAGCTTTGGGGTGAGGCTAGAGGGAAAAACTCTGTCGATCACTTTCGTGAATCAGTGAGACAAAAAACCTCCTAGGATAGAGATCATCAACAACATACTAGGCTTACCTAGGTTGTTACATACATTGACGGTCTTACTTAGATCATTTACATCATTACATGCAGAATGGGTTTACATCATTATAAAACTGTCGATCGACGATGAAATCTGGATTCCACGAGCCTCGAATATGATAAGTCCCTATTTGAAAAAATGGGGGTGTACTGCTATGGGGTTGTTGACAAAATGTGGTCAACAGACCCATTTGTAATGTCCCAAAGGGTGTGCATTTGTAATGTCCCATTCTGGAGAGGGATATTGATTTAATTTTTCATTCTGACTTAAGAAGAAAAGAAAGATTATAAACATTCCTTCAAGGCTTCCGATCCTGCTTCCTTGGAATGTTGAAAAAATAGGTGCAACAGGACAACTTTGCATTGGGAAACATGAACTTCGTAGGGAAGCATGAAATGTTGCTGACTGTGAGACTTCCATGTCCGTGAAACCAGATCCAAGGCCACCTACAGACTCTATAGAATCATAAACATGTTGAAGGACAGGTGCACCTGACATGGACCACTAGTGATCACCCCTACAAAAGGAAGGTCCCTCCAAAACCATGAGTCCTCATATAAGCCCATCCAAGGTCCTCCAGTCCTATCCATTGATACATAAGAATCCCACCATGTAATCATCACAACTGAGATATATCCGTTGTGCTAGGAGGCATCATTGTATAGTAAACCTCATTATAAATCTCATCTCACCATATCCTATGTAAATAATCAATCTGAAGTGCTCATATCAGGTACCGACTAAAATATCACATCACTGGAATACTGGCGCTCATACTGGAAATCGGGGATATAAACATAAATCGCTGCACTCCTACTCCCCTTTAGACACCATAGCACCTGCTATTGAGCACTAGTCTATAATTACATTACCATAAAAACAATTAAATTACCATAAGGGTAATGTCAAGGGAAGTGTGTGCATCCATAAAAATATACCCCATATTTTCTCAAAGCCAAATGGATATTAATCATAGGCTATCATAGGGATCTGGAAATCTCCACGTATGAGGGGTAATAGGAAGCATATCTACTAATTATTGACGGGGATTTGTTCCCTTTCAAATTGGAGGGATTTGCATCAATATCCCTGCTAGCACAGATAGGACTTTTTCTAGTGTAGCAGTAGGAAGGCAGCCATGGGTTCAACACAAAGAATTGGATAAACTAAGGAGTGAGTTCCATGTGCACCAATGGATGAATAATACAAGGAGAATGTGAGCCAAAATCAATATCGAATTTGTTTGAATATTTTGTTATGGCGGAGTCCCGAGATACACTAGAAGCAGCTTATTGCCATGGAGATGGATCCACATTTCATCTGCCATGAACCAAGAAAGAATAATAAAAAAGAGAATGAGAACCACAAAGAGGGAACTAATAATAGCCTTCATGATTGAAGGGGAAATGATTTTCTACACTAATGAACCTCATAACTCTCATCCATTGATATGAGCTATGAGCTCCATACAAGACCATTATTTTCCTTTTGAATGCAATGTAACTATTTTCGTTTTCATTTTAGGCATGCTTTTAAATGATATAATCACTTTTCTCTCTCTTTTTAACTACATGTGATAGCATCATCATGTGCCGTAGACTTCTGTATATTTATCATTGACTGCACCTTTGTGCTTTAATCTTTAGTTTGAGGAACTGTTCTTCACTTTTAAGTGCTAGTGTTCACCTCTGGGTGTTGTGATTTAGCTTCAAGTACTATTTTTCACCTTTGGGTGTGATCAATCTTGAAAATATCATTTTGGGGAATATATCACCAAGGGCTTGGGAACAAATTTATCAAAAATATCAGGGAAAATATTGGCAAGAATAAATTTGGACTTGAGAAACTCAGAAAAACTGACAACCTGAAGCCCCCTCTCCCCTCTTGGGGTTAAAAAAAAAAACAAGGAGAAATAAGAGATATCTGCAACATTAAGTGTTAGTGTGCATTATTATTCAGTATCACCTAAGCTTTGAGTAATAACAATCATGCTAGGGAGTGGATCCATATATTACTGAACCAAGACATCAACAACACAAATGCAAAAGAATATTGCATCATCCATTTCAAAACGTGTGCCCCCTCAAGATCATCAAAGACGGGACAATTTCTCTTCGCATGGAGGAAATGATGGGAACTTGTAGTTAGATTTATGCTTTTCTTTCTATCTTTTATCTTCTTTTTCATCGTCATTCTATTATCCATATTTGGCTGTGTTTTATTCAACAGTCAAGTCTGCAAGCATGGTGCTTGTGCTAATCTTTTACATGCTAAATTTACACCCATTATATTCGTATATACTATATATACACGTACCTGGTAGAAGAGTGTACAGATTATCATTCTACAGGCAGACAATCAGGGGTTATGTTTTGCATGTGTGTTCTTGTTTTCTTGCTTTCATTTTGATTTCTTTCCATGTTTAAGCTATGAGCACATATCAAGGTTTGTTTTTGCTTCTTTAGAGCTAGAACTATGCTTTTTTTATTATATCAAACAAGTTTTTTGACTTTGTAAAATGTATGCAGGCTTGGGATTGCATATTATGATGCCAATGATCATCGGCTTTATGTCCTAGAGGCTTGGGAAGATGAGTTTGGAGATTTCCCTATTGTAGAGCTGGGTTTGTCTCATATTATTATACTAAATGTGTTTTAATTTCCACAGCCTATATGTAAATTGAACTTACACATCAAGATGGACATATAAAAGGAAAAAAAAACATTTAATTGTACACTTGTATATTGTTAAACTTGACTATGATGAGATTTTTATCATACCGTGTTGCAATCTGAGGCCATTTGTCTACTTTAGTGTATCACTGAGATTGCTTAACAAATCAGTGATTTATTAGTGGATTGCTATGTGTCTGTTCAGTCAAATATCAGGCAAGACCTCTTGTGATTTACACAAGTACAAAAGTGGAGGAATCTTTCTTGGCTGCACTCAAAAATAGAGGCAAGCAATTTCTTCTTGAACAGCATTTTGTGGTCAGCACTTTGTTCTGATAAATTGTTTACGGATAACATAAAATTTCTAGTTTTGTTTCCGTGTTAGGAAATGAAGAACTTGAAGATACTGAAGTGAAGCTTGTCAAAAGCTCAATATTTAGTTACGAACAAGCGCGGCATAGGTATGAATACATATATATCACATTTAGTTTCACTAACAGTTTTATAGCCCCTTGTATATTAAGATAGTTATTTCCTTTGAGCTCAAAATGTCACATGAGACAGTAAAAAGGCGAAGTGGCCTTCAAAGATATCTGAATATATAACAATCACAAACAAAAGATCTTGAGTTATGATTGCACTTTTGCTGAGATCTTTCCTAATTGCTATTATATTGAAGAAGTGGGAACTTATGTTTAGAGAGTGCTATTGGAAATGTTACCACTCAAACTAGCAGGGGACCTAAAAGGGTTTCCCAAGAGGGCAAATTCTAGGTTAAGTGCAACGGTGGAGGCTTAGCCCACTGTCATCACAGCTAAGTCTCCCTACTCTTTACAAACTTTCACCAATGGGAGGAGTCACGGTGCTTTTGGGAAACCACTTATAAAGGATATATCAATGAATAGATGGGAAGTGACCCCTTAAACCCTTTTCCTAGGAGGAGGTGAAGAATGGAGATTGCTTTCTCTTTAAGCAAGGGCCTTGACTTTCCAGGGAGAGGGGGTGAGGATGAAGGGTATAACTTGTACAGATGCTTCCCGATCCCTAAAATCCTATAAGAGCTTGGCTTCCCAAATAGTCCTTGATGAATAGTCTTTGACAACAAATGGGACCACACAGGGCCAAGTGGACCCAGCCCAGGTTCGGGGATAGAATTTAGCAACCAATGATGTTCCTATCCTGGACAAGGTGAGAGAAAAGGTTCAAACAATAATTTATACTTTAAAAGGTCAAATTGATCCTATCAAGTGCTAGCCTTGGGAAACATCGGGAAAAACTTGATCCTAGAGCTAGGGCTTCGGATATCTCGATATTCCATCGTCGTAATGTATTCAAAATTTGAGGAGACCTGGGAGATCCACCAACGCAGTTGACCCTAGGAGATCGAATTTTTTCTATGGTCAGATTTTTGAGAAAGTGATGCCCTATGTGACCTAATGGGCTAGACCTGGGAAAAATGGAGAAAAGTAAAAAATAAGCGTTAAAATGATCACCCTGTGAAGGATCAGTGGCTAATTTCACTTGGGGATATGTAGTCAAGGATAATTAAGAAGATGGAATGTATTTCTATCGTTCAAGGAGGCTTCAAAGTCAACTTCGTCCAATGTCAAAGGCTAGAGAAGAAAAATGACTTTAAAACATTTATACTTCTTGCAAATGGTGAAGGATTATCAAGATAACATGATCTCTAGGAAATTTCATTCATATAACATGGCCCATACACATATATATGCTAAAATAAACACATAATTCCACATTTAACATATGCAGCATTTAGCCCTAATCATAGCGAACTTCAAATGTATGCAACAACAAGAAAAATGACATCAAATTTGCACTTACACGTTATAGAATTTATCCAACCATCATAACATTCGCAATATAAGAAGCTTCAAGATAGAGAGAACCCAAATCCATACATCAATATTCATTCATCATCCAAAAATCTCCACCAAGGAAAAAATGTGAAATTCTCTTAAGAGAGAGAAATCCCAATCCAAGTGATGATACAAATGAATCCATCCAACTCCTATTTATACACCAATTAGGAGTTTGAATTACCTAATGGGCCAACGTTAGCCCCTAAAAATAAAATAATGTGCAAATTAACTAACTTTTGGTGACAAGCCCACCAAACTAGCTCACAAATGAAATAATAAGCCTCTTAGGAGGTCAAATAATAATCTATGCATGTCGTAGGGCCCTCCAAGAGGCTCGATGAGGCCCATAAGTGCCGTAATGATAAATAAAATCCTCAAGAGTGATGAACAAGGGGGTGGCCCCTGTTCTCCAAACAAGAAACCTGTGGTGCTCCCAGTGGGCGTGGGGGCACACTAATGACCTCATGGGTCTCCATATGAGTCGAAGATGCCTGTAGACCATCTGTAAGGGTTTAGATGATGGAACAAATGCTGCCATGTCATTGTACAAGTCCTTTGACACCTTCCAAGTGTGCGTTGCACTTGTGGGGCCAGCTAAGCACAATGTACCAAATGCATCTTCCTTGTTCAAAAGGTGGATCTATAGCCATCTTTGAACATCTCTGGGGATCCATGGAGTGTTGTCTACTGCTGTGGAGGCCCATGGCTCTTTACACATACCCTATATGTGCCAATGTATCCCTCCGGAAAGTTAGGACCCCATATAGGGAGACCAAACCCAAATGGACACCATCTGTGTTGATTTGGGGTAGCATCAGATGTGCTATAAGTTTCAAATTTTGTGGAGAGGCTTAGACACATGTATTCCAGATAACCCATAAATAGTTTGGGGAAATTCCACCCAAAAATGGTTTTATTTAATAAATTAATTATTTTTAATGAGACCCTAAGTCTAAACTTAGGTAATTAAAATAACTAATGGGTATCAATCTAAATTGTGGGTGTAACTTCTAGAAGAAGATGAGGATCAAGCCAAAATGATCTTAGCCATTGATTAGCTTCTAATCTGGGCCATTGAATATCAGCGAGAAGATTATTTAAGGAAGGCTTGAGGGCCATTTGGAAACATATATATTCATGTGCATCCATATGAATCCAAACCATTTATACACAAATATGCAAAATTTCTCATTTATATAGCAAGTAATAGTGCATATAACCAAAATAACACTTAGTGCAAAACATCATTGAACCAAAAATGTTACAAACATCAAGAAGCAGGTTCTAAAAGGCCTTTATAGTCCAAAATAATAGCATAAATCATACTATTATACTACAACCTACAACACTGCAAGCTACAACTACAACAAATCAATGATCAAATCATCAATCATCAATCATCATCAGAATCATCATCCTGATCATCCTCGTAATCCTCATCTGAAGAATGAGTAGCATCCAAGTCTGCAATGGGATTATGGCTTGATTCCCCTGGCCCTTGATTTACCCTCTAAATTTTTGGAGAAAATTAGCTCCAAAATCCTCTGAAATCAACTATGTAGCAACCCCAACAAAATAAAAAAAAAAACTTCTACCAGTTGCAAAAACCACTGAAGAAAACCCAAAGATCTCTGGGAAAAAAAATCTTTGAAGTAGCTCGAAAATCTGTTAACCCAACAACTCTCCAAGACTCCAATCAACTCTTCAAATCTGCAAAAAATCTCCCTCAGAACAACCCTACAAAAAAACTCTCTAAATTCTCCTCACCGAACTCAGCTCAAGAATTGCAAGAGACTCGAATGAATAGCGTGAGTGAAATAGAGGGGGTGGGGGTATTTAATAAGCAGCTTTAGGGGGCTGGGGGCTAGGAATCGGTCCGACACCGAACCGATCGGGAGCTGAGCACCAACCGGTCATTTCGGTTCTGGAGGGTTGGTTCAAACCCGCTTGAGCCCAAACCTGGCCGACTAGCTCGTTTTCCGTGGAACTGCTCCGGTTCGATAATACTCAAGCAAATGCCATTCTGGGCTTCCTCGTCATAATTTTTTATTTCAAACTTATGACATTATTTATAAGATACTTGTTCTTTTCCTTCAACTTTGTATTCTTCTTATTACATACACCTAGGTGCAAAAGAATGTTATCATTATGGGTCCTTTATAATTCATTTTATGCTTTTAAGGTCTCATGTTCTTTTTTCAGATGTTTTTGCAATATATCTAATTCATAGATTTATTGCTTTAGAGTATTGATGATTGGAGGCTCTTGTGGAAAAACAGATTGAATTCCTTCTACTAGATTTGAATCAGATGTTCTCTTTTCCAGAGACTCAGTATGATCATATATTTGTTGTTGTACTGGGTCAATTTATGGTGACCTTCTCTTTGGCGATGAAACAGTAGGTGAGGGAAACTTTGATTCCTCTTTCACTTCTAAATTAACATACTTTGTGCATGGTTCCTTTATTGTTTTATGAAGCCTTTCACTTCTCCTTATAGTGGATGAAGGAGGTACTTGTTTTTTAATGTTTCCATGTTTTGTTTTAGTTGCTTCTGTTTCTTTTGTGGATATATTTTCTTCTTTTTGGATAGCTTTCTTTCTTCTAACATTTTTCTTCCTTATGTTTTCCAAAATATTCACCAAAGAAGTTTCATCTTCTGAAGTTTTTTCTTGTTATGAGGGTTTTCAAAAAAGCTTTCAGGCATTTTACTTCTACTTCTCCTTATTTTGTTACTGTTGGCTATGTCTTGTTTTTCTTCCTTAAAGTGGTTTATGACTAGAAAAGCTTCCCATTTATCTCCTAATATCTCTAAATGAGATTCAATGAGCATTTTAATAAGACTGTGGTGGTATATAGTGTTGTCAATAAATTGTATCTTCCTTTGAGTATTACCACACATTTTCCTTAAGCTATTTAGTAGGAAATAAGGTAAATTTGCTTCATGCCCTTCAAGAAAGTGCATCATGGGACGAATATGGTAGAAAAACACACTACCACAACTACCCTCGCATGTAATAAATTTAAGGATAACTAGAAGCAAATTCCTCCATTTAGTTTTAAAGGTTGTGTTAGGAATACCTTTATCTAAAACATTGATGTCCATTCCTAGATTCTTTAAGAATGTCCTCGATTCATCCCCTTCAATTCCTCTATTTTTAAACCATCTTTCACCAACCCTTGGGAGCCTAGAAACATCAGCTATGAAAGGCTCTATCACCACTATTCTAATATCTCCAATTTCAACCTTTGTTCCATGAAAATATCAAGCAAAATATTTGGTCACATCTCTATCAAAACCATCAAATTTTTCTATAAATTCCCACCATTTCCCGTGCTCCAAAATTTTCTTGATTTGTGGATATCCTTCCATAAATTTCTTCCCATTAGGTTCATTCTGAACAATTACCCTCATGGTGGTATAGCCTCGTCTCACAATTGTTTTTGTGACAGGGTTATGGAAATGGGGTATGGTTGAGAGAGATATGAGGGATATAAGAGAGGTCGAAAGTTGAATGATAAATATGAGTAGGGTTGAGATATGAGCAAGGGCGAGAATGAAATAATTTTTCAAAAGAACAGAGTATAAATGAATGAGCAGTGGAGTTAACAATAAAACTGGGTTTTCAAATGGAGTGGTAATGTAATGATGGATGACATATGGGCCTCTATGGCTAGTTTTAGATGACATGACATAATACTTACATTTTAACCCGTACTAATAATTAGCTTGAATGGTGGTATTAACGTCTCTATTATTTCATACTTCTAATGCTTTACCTGTATTATAAATCTAATGGTTACATACCTCTAAATTGATAATTCTGATGATTGGTTGTTTCTTGTGATTTTTCCTCAGGTACCTTCATTTTCTGGTTTGATCATTCTTATTTTGGAGTCTTCAATTGTTCCAATCAATAATCGCTGTAGAAAGTTGCCAAAGCTGCAGATTCTTAGCAATTATGTAGCTATTTATTTTGAATGTGTTATTGCATAGAATGTCTAGGCACCGCGACAACGGCTCAGATTGGGGGCTGTCACATTTATCCCCAATCTCTCTATCTAAGCTGTCTCCTTGCAAGCTAAGGGAGGTAGACCCTAATAGAAATGAAGGACAAGAATTGGTTGCAAATCAACCAATCTAGGAGACACAGCTAAAACACCAAATACTTGATAAGATTAACGAGATTTCCAAAATCAATTATATTAAAACCAGTGCCTTATGGAGTTAAAAGATCTCGTTATGCAATTAAAGCCAAGTAATAGATGTATAACTGCTGCTATGAAAATACAAATGACCACAATGATATTCAATAGAGAGCACCACAACCATTTATTAAGATACTTAAGCCCACAACATTAAATCATGAGATGACCATTAAATATAAACGCCAGATGCTTGAAATATTTCCAAATTTATGATGTCTCAATTATAACCCAATCCAGAAAATTAAAATGCTCCTATATAGTCAAACTTTAGATAGAAATTTAAAATTCATCTGACTAGAAATATTTTATTTATTTATTTTTATATTTATTTTTCAAATAAAAAATTAAAACTAACTCTAAAAAAAAAATTTCTAAAATTTAAAATTAAATCTAAAAAAACCAAAAAAAATCTAAAACTAAAAAAAAAAAAACTAAAATTAATTAATTCTAAATCTAACAATATTAAAATCTATTCTAAACTAGGACTATCGTTAAACAAAACTAATCTAAAAATAAAACCTAATCTAAAACTAATGCTATCCAAACTAGACTAACAAATTGAATTCAAAATTAAATTTAAAACGAAACCTAACTCTAAACATTACAAAACTTAAAAAAAAATTAAAACAAAAATTTAAAACTAAGTCTAAAACAAAAAATCGAATCCTAATTAAACTAAACTAAAACAAATCTAAAAAAATTCGAATTAAAAAAAACCTAATGCTAAACATGACAGAATTAAAATCTAACAAAGAAATAAATCTAAAATTAATCTAAACTAAAAGCCTACGCTAAACTTGACACTATCTAAAAACTAAAACAATCGAATTTAAAACCTAACATAAAACTGCACTAACTAAAGTCTAAAGCTGATTAAAAAAAAATCGAACTAATATATATACATCCTAACCTAACGCTATAAAAAAATATGAATCCTCATTTAAAAAAAACGAACGCTGGCTTTGAAGAATTCAACGCGATTTTTTTGTTTTGTTTGAGTTTGCAGGTTGGACGACAGACAGGATTGAAGCTCGGACGACGGGAAGACAGCTGCGACAGAAGAGGAAGGGAGGTCGACGATGGGTAAGGAGATGGTGCTCAAGAGGTTTTTGTAGGTCGACGCAAAGAAAGGAGTCGAGGAACTGGCACGAGAAGAAGCCGACAGTAAGAGAAAAGGTGTAGCGTGAGGAGGATGAAGGGACGGCGGAGAAGAGGCTTGGACAGGACGGTGGACAGGAAGAGGAAGGCAAGGTCGACGAGGAGCTGGGTAGCAGACAAAGAGGAATGGAAGTGAGCTCGACGGAAGGGTAGGTAGCGTGGAAGGTTGAGAAAATCTATTTTGAAGCAGCAGAGAAAGATCGATTGATGCAGATCGATAGGTTTGCAGAAATCGATGGGAATTGACAGCATTTTTTGCAGTGAGTAAGGATAGAATAACCTAGTACAATTGAAACGCCCAGAGATTAAAATTTCTCCCATCAAATTCAGATTTAGATGCTCCTTCAATCATATAACGTTTAGATTTGCCCACAGAGACGATTTGAGGCCAGATCTGGCCCTTGGGGGTTAGATCTGGCTCAGATCTAAAAAAAAATTCTGAGTAAACCCTGCAACCTGCAAGATCAGTCAGATCCTGAAAATATATACACCAAAAAAAATTATTAAACCCTTACTGCCCTAATACAAATTTACAAGCTAATTTACAGATTTGAGGCCCTCATGGCCAGATTTGAACTCATTTCAGCACAATTTTTAGGAAATTTGAAGTTTTAAAGAGAGGCACAAGCCTTAAAAGACCCTATAAAAAAAACACTAATTCGTAAGATAGATTCAGGAAATTAGAAACAATGGGCTTTTTCAGATTTACGAATCTGAGAGTCGGCTGGTCCAACTGAAGACTTCCCCAGACGCTCAAATCTTAAAAAAATTCCCCGCACACTTAGATCTGAACTTTAGATTGATAGAGATTTAAGAAAATAACATGAGATCCTTCAGAAAAATCAAAAATGTCATTTTATGAACCCAAAAAACTACACAAGATACCTGTATGCAGATTAATCCATGAATGCTATCAACTATAAAAATGCAAAAATAAAGTAGCAGAGTTTAGAAATGAATCACCACAGATTTGGAAAAGGAACACCAAAGTTTGTAACCCCAAAGTCTTTATGCTTTATTCATCAAAAGAAATTACAAGAGCTTCTAAGACAAGTGCACGATCCTAAAGATCGGATGACTCAAGACTGACAAAGACTTTTAATTTATAGGACAAAATCTCCAACAGCTAGTTTAGTTGATCCATGTCAAAATAATCTCGATTGTCGATAAGATTTGATCATCTTTTAATCTAGGTCGTCAAAATTATAATTTTGAGTAAAAACGAATTTATCATTTAATTTCATTTTAATTAACTCAAAAATACTATTTTTGAGTTAATTACTTCAAAATTTTGACTTTGAATTAACCACCTAGGCCCAAGGGTCCAAAATTTCTTAAAATTTTGAATATTCCCTTGGCCTAGGGCTTTTAAAAATTTATTTTTTAAGGACCAACGAATTTTGCCTTCGAAGAATTTTATCTCACCTAGGACCTAAAATTAATTAAATTTCTGGCTTACGATTTTTAATTAATTTGGCCAGAAAATTCAATTAATTAATTGAGAGGGGATTTTAATTATTTTTTCAACCCTCTTTACAAAAGATAAATACATTTCGACACATGAAGGGGGAATACCCGTTCGTATAGACCCTCAAATAGATACTCAATTCTGCGACTCAAAACATGATCTAGTAGACTAAGTAGCTTGTAATAAAATAATCTAGCCAAATAGCTAGAATTATTCCCAAACTACTTTTACAAAGACTCGATTGAAAACACTAGGACTCACTTAGCATGCTGATGACAAAATCCACCCTAGCTTTGGGGTGAGGTTGGAGGGGAAAACTCTGCCGATAACTTGTGTCGAAAAACACAAGTAAATCAGTGAGACAAAAAACCTCCTAGGATAGAAATCGTCACCAACATACTAGGCTTACCTAGGTTGTTACATACATTGACGATCTTACTTGGATCATTTACATCATAAATATGCAGAATGGGTTTACATTGTTTATAAAACTGTCGACTGATGATGGAATTTGAATGGCGCGACCATGTCGAACATGATGAATTCCATTTGAAAAAATGGGGGTGTACTGCTATGGGGTCGTTGACAAAGTGTGGTCAACAGAATGAAAAAGAGGGATATAAAGAAAAATGGGAATTAGATTGGGTTTGAAAAATAAAATTTAGGATGCCAAGAAAATTTGGTTTTCACCCTAGATTTTTTGTATAAACATGCCAACATTTGTTGGTTTTCATGTGTATACAATTTATTAAATATTTTATTTTATTTATTATTATTATTATTATTATTTTTTTTTCGGAAAGAAAGAAGTTTACAAATCAAGTTGGAGAAGGAAAATCCTTCTCAACCAACTTCAAATGAATACTGTCTTGCAAATTTGTAACAAATTCTTCCTTTGTCAATGACTTATGATAAATTCTTAATCGATGGTCATTTACAAGGAAGGTGACTTTTGCTTCATCAATGGTCTTGATTCTGACTGTACGATTATCAAAGATTGTTTCAATTTCATAAGGCCCAAGCTAGTGAGTTTGAAATTTTCCTTGAAAATCTTTGAACTTTGAATAAAAAAGTAATGCCCAATCTCTTGGCTGAAATTTCTTTTTTTTTTTAATGTATTTGTCATGCCACCTGGATCTTTGTTGTTGAACTAAGTTGGTTCTTTGGATAACATCTTGTCTTATTTCATCTTTTTCATTTAGTTGGTCCATTCTTTGTCTTTCTGCCTCTGAAAGATCAAGACCCAATTTCACTGTTTTTTTGAAATTTTTTACTTGAAACTCAATAGGAAACAAGACTTGCTTCCCATAAACAAGTTCATAGGGAGTATGTTTTGTAGTATCTCTCCATGTGGTATGGTATGCCCATAAAGCTTCTGGAAGTTTTTCTGCACAATCTCTTCTGTGCAAATGCACAATCTTGGTAAGAATGGCTTCAATTACTTTATTAGTGGACTCTACTTGTCCATTTTCTTGTGGATGATATGGAGTAGAATTCCGATGTTTGATTTTGTATTCCTCCATTATCTTCTGTACCAACTTGAATGTAAATTGAGTACCTTGATTTGTCACAATTTCCCTTGGAACACCAAAATGAATAAAAATGTCCTAAAAAAGAAATGAAACTACAACATTTTCAGTGGCAAAAAGAAGTGCTTTAGCTTCTACCCATTTTGTGACATAATCAATGCAAACAAGAATGTACATTTTCTGTTTTGATGGTGGATTAATAGGGCCAACTGTTGAGTTTTCTTGAGTGTTGGGGTAGCATCAGATGTGCTCTAGCTCCCAAAATTTGTGGAGGGAACAGAGTACATGAGATCTCCAAGACCTAGAAAGGGTTTTGGGAAATTTGATCCGGTTTGGGAGATAATTAATCAATTAATAATTTTAATTATGGACCCTAAGTTTAACTTAGGAAAATTAAATTATTAAAGGTAATTAATTAAAACATGTGATGAAATTGTCTTAAGTCACACGGATCAAGCTTTCTTTTAATATTTGCCATCGATTCTAGATCTGATCATGGTCATTGGTTTCCCAACAAGAAGAGTATAAAGGAAAGGCTTGGGGTCATTTGGAGAACACACATGGAGGTAGAGCACTGGAGCTAAGCTGGAATTCTAAGGTGTGGTTTGCTAATAATTTCCAGAAGTGTTTTAGCTGCAGAGAAGGGTAGTTTAGGCAAAGGGGATGGTCTGATCTCAGCGGTTAGTATCAGCAAGATGCAGAGAGAAGCATCTAGAGGCAGCGCAAAGACGCAAAGAGGGAAGCAGCTGCACAATGCAGAGGCAGCTTCAGCTACGCAGGTGCTTTGTAGTCTCTCCTAGGGCAGCGTTGGGCAGTAGGAGATCCATTTGGGTTACGCAGAGACCCTTCGGAGCAGCGTAGGGTCTTCTCACCCATTCTGGGGTTACGCAACCCTCTCCAGGCCAACGCAGAGGCACGCAAAGGCTGAAGAGACTTATGCAGGGGCTTTAGGGGCAGCGTTGGGGTTTTTAGGGCCAGAATTTGGCTGAGTCTTGTAAATCCCGTTTGAGGGTGTGGATCAGTCAACGTTTTGGCTTCAAAACAACAGGTTAGCTGCATTTTTCTCTGTCGGGTTAACCAATGTGGTGCCTAGATTTGTTTTATTCAGAAAACTACTTAATAATAAACACCCTTCAACAGCCAGAAGATCGGTTTTCTCGCATTGGGTTTTTCTGGGGACCATTGTCCAGAAAATCTTGTGTCACTTTGTCTATTGTGCATGTACTTTTCTGTTTTAGATCTGAATCAGTGAAAGTCTATTATGTGTTTACTTCAATATTAATCTGAAGATTTCAGCATTAATAACTTGTTAAGTAGGAGACGTATAACCAGATCTAACTGTAGATTTCTGCATAAAGTAACATTCTGAAATTTTCACACCAGCAAAATCTAAAGCCCATTTCTCGAAGGGTTCAATGAGTACCTAAGGTTGTATAGGCATTTCATTAGAGGGAACATGTTTCCCCATTCTTTGACAGCTATCACATCTCTTAACATATTCTTTGGCATCCTTAAAAAGGGGAGGCCAATAATATCCTAAGAGAAGAACTTTATAAGTAGTTCTTTTATCAGAGAAGTGCCCTCCACATGGCTCATCATGGCAAGCCTTTAGTATTTCTGGTACTTCATCTTCTTTAACACATCTTCAAATGATTAGATCTGGACCTCTCTTATACAATTATTCATTTATCCATGAGTAAGATGCACTAATTTGAATTACCTTTCTTTTTTCTCGAAGAGACAAATATGATAGTAACTTTCCCGTAGCCAAATAATTAGCAATATTTGCAAACCATGGAGATTTAATAGATACTACAAAAAGATATTCATCAGGAATATTACCTTCTACAGGTATATCGTTGTTCTCATTTTGAATCCTAGATAGAAAATCAACAATTGTATTTTGTTTTCTTGGTCAATCCAAAATAGTGATGTCAAATTCTTCTAACAACAATAACCATATTGTAATTCTGCCATTAGGGACTGGTTTATTCATTAAGTATCTAATTGCAGAATGATCTGTATGCCTAAAGGTTTCATAACTGATGATGCAGTGTCTAAATTTATTGATGGCATGGACAACTAAAAACGTATTGAAGAAATCTCCGGATTTTCCACAGTGTTATAAAACAATTGTCGATGTTTCGAATCCCAACGAGGATCCATCTTCAGGACGAGAGTTGAATTGAAGAATGAAAGAAGGCCGAAAGGACAGGGTTTATATATAGTGAAAAATGTGAGGAAAAGCGCTGACAGTAACTTGATTAATTAATTCTATTATTCAAATTGTATAATAAATTTTGTTTATTTTGAATTTTGCTTTAATAAGTACATTTTTATAAATTTAATGATAATAAATATAATAAATTATTATAAATTAATTTATTGTATGTATATTTATAATAAATTTATTTATAAAATTTTTAAAGTTAAAAATAACCTCTATTTATTAGTTTAATAATAATAATAATTTATTTAATTTATTAATAAATGTTAATAAAAGTTAATAAAATTAGAAAGTGTTTTATATGAATTTTTTATATATAAAAATTTTTACTAGCTTATTTTAAGTGAATTATTTTTAATTGAATTACTAAATTTTATTATTATTTAAAATATAGAATCATTAACAAAATTAATAAATATTAATTCATAAAATTAATAATTAATAAAAATAAATAATTTAATTAATATTAACATTATATATTTAATCAATAAATGTTAATAAAAATCACTTATTATTTATAATTATTATATATTAATTTAATAATCAATATTTATTTAATTAACTATTATTAATTTTTTTTTCAATCAATCCTAATTAACCTAAAATTAACAATGATCATTATTAAATATTTTAATTTTTATTTCATTTTAATAACAACTTTAGATACTAATGATAATTATTAATTAATTAATTCTTATTATAAAATAAAAATTAATTAATAAAGATAATTATTAAAGGTAAATAACTTAGTTAGTTGTTGCAACTACCAAACCCTAAATTTTTTTCAGAAGAGTAGCAAACTTGTGATGCTATACCTGGGTAGCTAAGTCCCCTGATACGGGGATACGGGGATACCGGGATTCGAAGAATCTGATACGGGTACGGTGACCCCGGAACAGGATACTTCTGGGATACGATACGTTATATATATATATATATATATATATATATTAAAAATTAAATATTTTTTGCACAAATTCATACAAGATTCATTGATTCAAACATAGATATTAGATACTCATGAGTCATACATCATCATTGATACTATAATACAAATTACAATGATACATTGATACACCATACATGATACAATCGTCAAATTTACTCAGAAAGACAAGATTGAAGATAGTAAGACATTGTAGTTTTTTCATTAAATCATCATAATCAAAATGTGTTACATAAGAACACTGCCAATTGCAAATAGAAATAGAAAATACAAAGGCAACTACAGTCTACAAGACTACAAGCCTGAAGCCTCAATGAGTCAGAGTCATCAATCCTCATAATCAACATCACTGTCCTCATCCTGATCATCATGCTCACCACTGCTCTCCTCTGCCTCTGATGCATCCTCCTCCTCTATCATCTCTGCATCTGTTGGTGTGGAGGATGACCCCTCTAATCCATCATCAAATGTGATAGGCTCTAGCACTGGCGCATTGAGATCCAAGTTGGCCAATGCCAACTCAACACTGCTGTCCAGACCCATATCATCAGGAAAGACATCCCACATCTTTGTCTTTCCCTTCAACCAATCCTCCCTCTTCCTGTAGATGAGACGAAGGTTGGTGTGCACATACACCATTGTCTCTGCCCTGGACTGCTCAAGCCTGCTCCTCTTCACACTATACAAATTCCCATATGTGCTCCAATTCCTCTCGCAACAAGAGGATGAAGTCACTTGAGAGAGGAGCCTCGTGGCTAACTGCTGTAGAGGAGGGCTTGCTGCCCCATGAGTTGCCCACCAAGAATGGGGCTTCTTAGCCCCCCTGTCTCGAATCAAATCATAGCCTCCAAATCGCCCCCTGCCAGTGGAAAAAGCTGCAAAGGCATCCTCCACCTCATCAAGGGATGCCCTATCCTGAAAAATCCTCCTCAATGCATCTTTCCTCCCCTGTGAGATTTCAGCATCCATGTGAGGAGGGAATCTGTGGGAAGGTCCACCATTCAGCCACTCATGGCTGTAGTATTTTGGGTTCAAGGAGTGAGCCAAACAATGTAAAGGTGTGCAATTCTTGTCCCATCTGCTGACAAGAATATCCTGTATGACGGTGAAGAAGCCCTCAGGTGATGTCTCATACATTGGGCACTGACTCTGTAAAATAATGGTCCTCACAGACTCAATCATGGAATCCCATCCCTCATAAACCTCTCCTAGGATGGGTTGGTCTATATCTGCAAATCTGAGCAAGGAAATGATAGGCTCCATGATCTGAATAATTAGATCTACCTTCTCCCACCATATATCATCCAACACTATGCCCTTCACCTTCTTTGAGGCTGCTTGATCCATCTTTCTCCAAAAAGACCAAAACTCTGAAATAACCATAGACCCAAGAGCGGTCTTGACCTCCCTCAACCTCTTCAACATGATGAATGAAGAGGCAAACCGTGTATCTGTAATCTTCAACAATGATAGATTGTTGTACTCCTTGTAGATAGTGAGGGCATTTGTATGGTTTGTTACAAAGTTGCGGATATGTCGTGCATCCTCAATAGTGGCTCCAATCCAAAGCACATCAGAAGCAATAGATTTCAGTGCCAAGTTCAATGAATGGATAATGCAAGGTGTCCAAAATACTTGTGGATATTTTGTTTGGTCAGTTTGTGCCAGTTAGCCTTCGAAAATGCTTGCATTATCTCCACGATTTACTATTGCAACAATCCACCTATGAACTTCAACAACTTTTGAGAAATAACTCACCACATATTGTATCCTTATGCTTCCAAGTGTATCCATCGTTTCAAGAAAATCACCATCGGAGCGATTACATGAAGTTAATGGGGAGTGGAAGTGCGTGGTTTGGATTTATCCATCCATCGAAACAACGTTTAACCCATACGGCGTCGATTTGTCAGCTCAACATTTTGTCCACCTCTTCGTCATCACTGTACCCAGTCAACGGAGGCAATACACCCCGATGGAGCCCCACAGCATTCACACATCTCAATAAATAGAGGTGACCGTGCAACATTAAAAGATATGAAGTTCTGATAGAAAAAAAATGCAATGGTGAGGTCAAGCTCTTCCCTTTTCTCTTTTTGGAAAATCTTGTCCATTGGACCAACCGCAGTTGCCTTTCTCTTTGCTAATTCTCCCCTGCTAGAAGTCTCAAAAGGGAACTTGCTGCTGCTTTTCCTCAAGAATGGAAGGGGGTCATCAGTCTTGGATTTTTTTGATTTTGCTGCCACATTTGCCTCACCAATACTCGCCTCTTTCTCCAATTTCTTCCTATCTGGCAATTCAATTGTTGTACAACATTTAACGCCACAACCTGGAATACCCAACAAATGAGCTTTCACACGGAAATATGTGCCATTGAAATGGCCATTGCAAAAATTGCATTTCCATGTATAATTTCCTCCTCCCTTTTTTGTTGCCCCTTCCTCTCTTGTTACATATTTCCACAATGGGTATTTGGGGTCAACAATTTGTTTTCCCTGCACATTTGAAGCTACTGTTGCAGCCCCACTTCCAATGGATGGAATACTTGCAGACTGTGATGAAAGAGGGACAGAAGGGGAATCTCCAATGGAGACATTCTTCCCCTTTCTTTGCCCCTGTCTTGCTGCCTTTGATTGAGCCATAAATACTGTAAAAAATAAACAAAAACAACTAAATATATAAAATATATGCACATGCAAACACTAACAACAAACTAAATGCAAAATATAGAGGGACAATGCACTTACCGGATGCTCGAATCTCTTCGAAAGAACACACTTGCTCCTTGCTCACACTAGCTCTCCTTCTCACTTCACAAATGAAATGGATGACAAAATAAGAAGGAAAAACCACACTTTATAAAAAAAATCGCGCGATTTTGCTTGCCGCGGGCTCGGCCGTACCCGACAGGACGGGCCACGGCGTATCCAATGGGGTACGATCGGGATACGGCGTGTCCATTTTCGGATACGCCGTATCCCAACCATACCTCGTACAGATACGTCGTATCCTTCGAATTGGGGCCAAATCCGGTACGTAGAGGTGTCCGATACGGGGATTCGGGGATTTGAGGGCATTTTAGGAGTATCCGGTTACTTAGCGACCGTACCTGGCTGTACGGGATACCGCGTATCCGATGGGGTACAGTCGGGATACGACGTATTCCTTTTCGGATACGTCGTATCTCGACCGTACCCCGTACGGATACGCTGTATCCTTTGAATTGGGGCCGAATCCGGTACGTGCAGGTGTCCGGTACGGGGATTTGGGGATTTGAGGGCATTTTAGGAGTATCCGGTGACTTAGCTGGGTAGAAGACGAACTCTAGGGGCACATTTGTCGAATTAGAGGCCGTCAACTATCACTGATCTCAAATCCTCCATCCCTGTTAATGTTATGTTGGTGCTTCATAATCTCGAGCGCTTCTCTAATTTTTCTCCTTCGAGAGTGTTCTTCCCTGGCAATGATTTTAGCATCTTCAAGTCGTAAGTGATGTTTAGTTTTTTTCCACAGTGTTATAAAACATTTGTCAACGTTTCGAATCCCAACGGGGATCTATCTTCAGGATGAGAGTTGAATTGAAGAATGAAAGAAGGCTGAAAGGACAAGGTTTATATATAGTGAAAAAAAAATTTAGGGTTTGGTAGTTGCAACAACTAATTAGGTTATTTACTTTTAATAATTATCTTTATTAATTAATTTTTATTTTATAATAAAAAATAATTAATTAATAATTATCATTAGTATCTAAAGTTGTTATTAAAATGAAATAAAAATTAAAATATTTAATAATGATCATTGTTGATTTTAGGTTAATTAGGATTGATTGAAAAAAAAAAAATAATAATAGTTAATTAAATAAATATTGATTATTAAAATTAACATATAATAATTATAAATAATAAGTGATTTTTATTAACATTTATTGATTAAATATATAAATGTTAATATTAATTAAATTATTTATTTTTATTAATTATTAATTTTATGAATTAATATTCATTAATTTTGTTAATGATTCTATATTTTAAATAATAAAATTTTAGTAATTCAATTAAAAATAATTCACTTAAAATAAGCTAGTAAAAATTTTTATATAAAATTTTTTCATATAAAAAACTTTCTAATTTTATTAACTTTTATTAACATTTATTAATTAATTAAATACATTATTATTATTATTAAACTAATAAATAGAGGTTATTTTTAACTTTAAAATTTTTATAAATAAATTTATTATAAATATAAATATAATAAATTAATTTATAATAATTTATTATAATTAATTTATAAATTAATAAAAAATTAGAAAAATGTATTTAGTAAAGCAGAATTCAAAATAAACAGAATTTATTCAATAATTTGAATAATAGAATTAATTAATCAAGTTCCTGTCGGCCCTTTTCCTCACATTTTTCCCTATATATAAACCCTGTCCTTTCGGCCTTCTTTCATTCTTCAATTCAACTCTCGTCCTGAAGATGGATCCCCGTTGGGATTCGAAACGTCGACAATTGTTTTATAACACTGTGGAAATTCGGAGATTTCTTCAATAAGCAATAACCACAGAAGCTTGAAAACTAAAAACTCCTTCTCAATGACAATATAATTTAACTTTGCAGGAGTCAAATTTTTACTGGTATAATAAATGGCGTAAGGAGTTAAATCGTTTTGTCCTAATACAACTCCCAAAGCTGTATTTGAAGCATCAATTAAAATGTGAAAAGGTAATTTCCAGTTTGGTCCTCTGAGAATGGGTGCTTCAGAACTTTTCTCTTTTGGTGTTTCGAAAGTTTTTTGGCAATCAGAATTCCAGATGAATTCACAATCTTTTGTGAGAAATTTGAAAAGTGGAAATGGAATTTTTGTAAAGTTTCCTATGAATCTTCTATAGTAACCAGTAAAACCAAGAAAACTTATAACATCTCGTTTACAAGTTGGAATTGATAATTTAGAAATAATTTCTACTTTAGATGTGTCCACCTAATTCCATTTCCTGAAATATGGTGTCCTAAAACAATCCCCTCAGTAAACATCATAAAACATTTTTCATGACTTAATGAGAGATTTTCTTCCTTACATCTAACGAGAACTTTCTCCAAATTCTTAAGAGATTCTTCAAAATAATTTTCATAAACTGTGAAGTCATCCATATAAACTTCCACACAATCATGAATTAGATCGGAAAAAATCCCTAGCACTGCCCTTTGAAATGTTGCAAGTGCATTAAATAATCCAAAAGGAAGTACTCGGTAAGCATAAGTTCCCCATGGGCAGGTAAAAGTGGTATTATCTTGATCTTTTGGAGCTACTTGGATATGGTTGTATCCACTAAAACCATCCAAGAATGAGAAATATTTCTTTTCTGCCAATGTATCTAGAACTTGATCTATAAGAGGAAGTGGAGAGTGATATTTTAAAGTCGCTTTATTCAATTCCCTAAAGTAAACACATACTCTCCATTTTCCATTCTTTTTTGGAACAATTACTAGTGGTGAAACCCACCGACTGTCTGATATTGGATAGATGAAATTCACATTTAACAATTTTTGTAGTTCCTCCTTAACAATTTCCCTCAAATTTGGATTCATTCTTATTTGAGGTCGTCGAATTGGTTTGGAATTTTCTTCAATATAAATATGATGTATACAAGTACTTGGATCAATTCCTTTCATGTCAGTGTATTCCCATACATAAGCAAAAGAATGTTCTTGTAATACTTTCATTAATTATTTCTCTTCAAATTCTTCCAAATTATTATTGATGTTCAAACTTCAAAGTTTTCCCTGGGAAGATTTCTATTGTAAAATTTCCAAATTTTCCAATGGAATGTAAAGATAATTGACGAGATGACAAATATTCCATGTTACATTGTTCTTGAAAACTTTGATTAGATTCACACTTTGAGGAAGACTCATTATTTTCCATTAAACTCAAAATTTGATCTTCTTCATCTATTTGTGAAGTAGCAAAGATTGGTTGTATATCAATATCATCATCTATCCATTCTTCATTTTCGACTTCTATTGTTGTTTTTGCTTGTGGATACAGTGTGAATTTATTTGTTGAACTCCCATTAGAGATAAACATGTCACCAGATCTACAACTTATAGAAGCATCAACTGTGGCTAACCATGGTCTTCCTAGGATCAATGGGTGTCCTAAATTATTCTTGGGTGTTAAAATCATAAAGTCAACAAGATATTCCCAAGTATCTAAGGATACATATACATCTTCTAACACATCATCAGGTTTGGTTACAGACCTATTTGCCAATTGTAACAATGTAGGTGTATATTGAAGATTAGGGAGTTTTAATTGATCCATAGTTTGTTTACTCATAATGTTTATGGCTGCTCCTAAATCAATCAATGTATTTGGTATTTCGACACCATTGATGTGTGTTTTCACAATGGGACTTCTTGGATCAATATATTTCCAAATTGTCGTTTTGCCCATCATGATATTTGCAATTTTTCCAACTAGTTGAATTCTTTTGACTTCTTTTCTTTTCCTTCCTAGTTTTTTAATACTTAACTCCCTAATTGTCTTTGCAAAAATTGGGATTTCTTTAATGGCCTGTAACAAAGGAATTTTTATGCAAACATTTTCCAGTTCATCCAACATATCATAGTCAGGCAATAAAATTTGTTTTTCTACCCCTTTATCAATTTTTAATCTTTCAGGAAAAGGTCTTGAAACAGACACTGAAGGTTATTCCATAATGGGAGTTGAGTTTATTGGAGTATCATTAAAATGTGTAGGAGTGGCTTGTTTTTGAATATTTTATTTCTGATGAAGAGACGTCCCTTCCTCAGAGTGATTACCCTTCTTTTGAGGATTTTGATGAAGAGATGTCTCCTTAGAATGATCATCCTTTTCACTTTCCTAAATAACAACAGATGGTCATTTCTTTTCCAACACTCTACCAGATCTAAGTTGAACATTGTTTGGATCTAATGGAGTTATCATATAGGTCTGGAAATTTTGCCCTTCTATATTGTAAACTGGTTGTGAATTTTTATTATTTGGGTTTGGAAGTGGTTGGGCAGGAAATTCGTTTGGTCTTCGTGGAAATTGTAATGAAAGTTATGGATTTGGATTCTGGAATTGAATTTGAGGTGGTTGGCTAGACTAAGGGAAATATTGTGGTGGAAAAGTAGGGTAAGGTTGAGGGTGTTGAGAGTACTGAGGATATCTTCCATAAGGATTTTGCCATCCTTGTGCCCAAGGTTGAGGCCAAGGTTGCCAAGGCATGGGTGCAGTCTAGTTATTTTGTGTTGATTTTTGGTAGCATCGGAAGTACTCTAAGCCCCAAATTTGGTGGAGAGGCTTAGACACTGGTATTCCAAAGAACCCAGAAACCGTTTGTGATAATTTCACTCGGTTCATGTTTTATTATAAAAAATAATTATTTTAATGGAGACCCTAAGTCTAACTCAGGGAAATTAAATAATTAAAAGGTATTAATAAAACATAGTGAGAATGATCTAGAAAGCGAAGCTCAAGTCATGTTATAGTTTTAGCCATTGATTAGAGATCTAATCTTGGCCATTGATTTTTCAACGAGAAGACTATAAAGGAAGGCTTGAGAGTCATTTGGAAAGACACGCACAGAGTGAATCTTGAGATCGAATTCTTCTGACAGAGCAGTGCTCGGACGAAGATCAAATCTAAATGATTCAGTGCAGTGAGGGGCAGAGATAACATCCAGAGAGAGTGAAAAATCCTAAATCTGTATCCCTACTGCAACAAATTTGAATTACTTCTCCTATTATTTTCCATAATTATTTCATTATAATGAAATATCGAAGTAATTACTGAAGTAGTCTACAAAAATAATGCCGCAGAATAAATCTAAGTGATGAAACAAACTGAACAAAATACAATGAAAAACATCCACATTTGACAGAGTTATTTTTTGGACTAAGTCCTCGGAAAACCCAACTTGGGAAAACTGGTGCAACAGATCTGAGGGTTTTGTATTATTAAGCAGCAAAATCTCGAGTAAAACTAGGTTGCCAATATCCGGCTCACCCTTCAGAGAAAATCTCGGCAACAGAAGAAATGTGAGATATACCTCACTCTGCAAGTCCCCGACTGATCCAGAGCAGCGCTGGTGAAGCCTTTCTTTGCCTCTGCGTGATGCCTACGCTGCTACAGCGGAAGCCTGCGTGGGAAAGCTAAGGAACCGCATCACCTCCTCCTCTGCAATGATCAAGTTGATCTGGAACTGAGTTTTGGCCCTCCTGGCTCAGAAACCACAGCTTCCAGCTATCTCTGGACTAAATCTAGAAGGCACTGTGTCACTTCTGCATGATCCCCTTCAAGGACTGCGTCACCCCTCCAGATGATTGCGCTGCCTCTATTGCGTCATTGATGCCTCTCTCTTAAATGTACTCCTGGTCCTCCTGATCAGTTACTGCATCTGCCCCTCTCTGGAATTGATCACTAGATCGAAATCACTTAGCCAACCCTGCCCTAGTAATTCGATCTTGATCAAAAGATGTGTTTCTCTCACAAGCTCGAAAATGCCAAATGCAGCTTTTTCAGTGACCGGATCAACCAAATTTTCCAATGACTGAGTGAGGTATTCTCACAATTTTTTCTGCCAGTATTTCTCTCTCTATAACTGAATAACCCTTGAGGTATTCAAAGATGTATTCAGAAATTGCTACTCCTTAATAATACA
The DNA here is from genome assembly GCA_034641835.2 of Pinus albicaulis. NCBI lineage: Eukaryota > Viridiplantae > Streptophyta > Pinopsida > Pinales > Pinaceae > Pinus > Pinus albicaulis. The sequence continues at coordinate 412,224,253 of CM076577.1, forward strand.
AACCATCAGAGCTGCTGCACTAGTTTTCCTGCATTAGGTTTTTCCGGGGACTTAGTCCTATGTGTGATTGATTTTTTGCTCAGTTTCCTTGTTTCAAAATCATATTTAATTAAGTGTAGGCTGCTTCAGTAGCTGCTTCAATAATTCATTCTGAATTAATTCTGTAAATGTAATCTACACAATAGGAGAAGTAAACTCAGATAGTTGCAGTAGGATTCCTAAGATTGTTAGATTTAGGAATTTTCACATGGTATTAGAGCATTTGATGTGAAACAGGAAGAGCAAATTTGACACTGAAAGTGAAGGCCAAAATGCTGCAGCAGCAGTAGATCGAATCCCCAAGGGGATTGCGCAGTTGTAGCCAGAAAAAATGATTTTTTGAGGTTGTCTCTCTCTGAGTGAGTCAACAGAGAGGTAAGACTTTCGGTTTGATATTTTTTCGAGGTAGAGGGAGCTACGCAAAGGCAGAGGGACACAGTTTTTCTACAGGTAGTTGTCGGGTAGAAAAGCGTTAGAAGAAAGAAAAGATCACATAGCAGGGAATTCTTCCTGTTGTCGCACAGATTGTCTAGGCACTGTGACAACGGCTCAGATCGGGGGCTGTCAACCTGATCCTCAATCTCTCTATCTAAGCTGTCTCCTTGCAAGCTAAGGGAAGTAGACCCTAACAGAAATGAAGGACAAGAATTGGTTGCAAATCAACCAATCTAGGAGACACAGCTAAAACACCAAATACTTGATAAGATTAACGAGATTTCACAGATCAATTATATTAAAACCAGTGCCTTATGGAGTTAAAAGATCCCGTTATGCAATTAAAGTTAAGTATTAGATGTATAACTGCTGCTATGAAAACACAAATGACCACAATGATATTCAGTAAAAAACACCACAATCATTCATTAAGATACTTAAGCCAATCAACATATCATGAAACGATCATTAAGATAAATGCCAGATGCTTGAAATATTTCCGAAATTATGATGTTTCAAATAACCCAGTTCGAAAATTAGAAATGCTTATATAGTCAAACTTAGGATGAAAAATTTAAGCTCATTTGACTATCAGATTTAAATTATTATTATTATTATTTTTTGAAAAATTTATTTTTTTATTTTTAAATCCTAAAATGAAAATTTAAAATTTAAAATCAAAACTAAAGCTAAAGTTAAACTAAGGCTAAATCTAAAGTCTGAAGAAAATGATTAAAAATTAAAATCTAGAAGTTAAAACAAACTAAAACTTAATGAATCATTAAAATCTAACACACTAAAGCTAATGTCTACTTTAAAATCTAAAACTAAACTAACTATCAAAATTAAAACTAAAACTAAGTTAGATTTAAACTAAATTTAAATTAAAATCTAATAAAAAATAAGTCGACTAACCAACGTTAATGAAATCCTAACTAAACTTACGCTCAAATTAAAATCTAAACTAAAATTTAAAAAATCAAATCCTAATGCTAAACCAAACTAAAGTCTAAAACTTAAAAAAGAATTAAAACTAAAATCTAATCCTAAAATCGAATTTTGAAACAAAAATGAAATTAAGACTAAACTTAACGAAAACAAAATCGATCAACGCATATACATGTAAGGGTTCTCAAAAATATATGTGCGTTTTTATTTGAATGTGCAGGCCGACGTGAGACGGCAAAAGAGATTACGACAGCGGGCAGAGGAAGACGTCGGATAAGGGCAGAGGCAAGGAGCTGGGCGTGACGAAAACATGAAGACAAGGAGGAATTTGTAGAGAGTCGACGACAGAGATAGAAGAGCTGGTCGACGGCAGTGAAAGGAGATCGGACGAGGAGATCGGATGAGGAGAAGGCGGACAGGTAAGAGAGGATGGATAGTCGGACGTCTTGCAGAGATGAGTTTTGTTGGATGGTGTGAGCGAGGAGCTGGATGGCGGAGCAAAGGGAACGAAGAGCAGGTTGGATGGCAAGGGAAATAAGACAGCAGACAGAGGGTTAATGTAGCAGAGAAATCGATGGTAATGATGCAGTGAGGCAAATGGCTCTGCAAAAATCGATGGGAGAAAACGCAGACAGAGCCAGCGTTTATGCAGTAATCAAACCCAGTTAAATTAAAATTTCTCCCTTCAAATTAAAAAATTCTCCCTTCAAACTCAGATTTAGATGCTCCTTCATTCATATAACGTTCAGATTTATTCACAGAATCGATTCTGAGGCCAGATCTGGCCCTCGGGGGTTAGATCTGGCTCAGATCTAAAAAAAAATTTGAGTAGACCCTGCAAACTGCAAAACCAGACAAATCCAAAACTATATGCACAAAAGTTATTAAACCCTTACAACCCTAAAAAGAAATACAAATTTACAAGCTAATTTACAGATCTGAGGCCCTCATGGCCAGATTTGAACCCATTTCAGCGCAATTTTTTAGAATTTTGAAATTTTAAAGATAGGCACAAGCCTTAAAAACCCTGTAAAAACACAATTTCGTAAGATAGATTTAGGAAATTAGAAACAATGGGCATTTTCAGATTTACGAATCTGAGAGTCGGCTGATCCAACTAAAGACTTCCCCAGACGCTCAAATCTAAAAAAAACTCCCTGCACACTTAGATCTGAACTTTAGATCGATAGAGATTTAAGAAAATAACATGAGATCCTTCAGAAAAAATCAAAATGTCATTTTATGAACCTAGAAAACTGCACAAGATACCTGTATGCAGATTAATCCATGAAGGCCATCAACCATAAAAATATCAAACAAAGTAGCAGAGTTTAGAGACAATTCACCACATAGATCTGGAAAAGGAACACCAAAATTTGTAACCCCAAAGTCTTTATGCTTTATTCATCAAAGAAAATTCACAAGAGCTTCCAAGACAAGTGCACGATCCTAACATCGGATCACTCAAGACTGACAAAGACCCTTAATTTATAGGAAAAAATCTCCAATGGCTAGTTCGGTTGATCCACGTCAAAATAATCTCGACCGTCGATAAGATTTGATCATCTTTTAATCTGGACGGTCGAAATTATAAATTTGGGGAAAAAACGAATTTATCATTTAAATTCATTTTAATTAACTCAAAAATACTATTTTTGAGTTAATTACCTCAAATTTTTTGACTTTGACTTAACCATCTAGGCTCAAGGGTCCAAAATTTCTTAAAATTCTCAATATTCCCTTGACCTAGGGCCTTTAAAATTTCGTTTTTTAAGGACCAACGAATTTTGCCTTTGAAGAATTTTATCCTAACTTAGGATCTTAAATTAATTAAATTTATGGCTTTTGATTTTTTAAATTAATTGACGAGAAAATTTAATTAATTGATTGAGAGGGGATTTTAATTATTTTTTCCAACCCTCTTTACATAAAATAATACATTTAGACACATGAAGGGGGATACCCATTCGTATAGACTCTCAAATAAATACCCAATTCTGCGACTCAAAACATGATCTAGTAGACCAAGTAGCTTGTAATAAAATAATCTAGCCAAATAGTTAGGATTATTCCCAAACTACTTTTACAAGGACTCGATAGAGAACACTAGGACTCACTTAGCATGTTGATGACAAAATATACCCTAGCTTTGGGGTAAGGCTGGAGGGGAAAACTTTGCCGATAACTTGTGTCGAAAAACACAAGTAAATCAGTGAGACAAAAAACCTCCTAGGATGGAAATCATCAACAACATAGTAGGCTTACCTAGGTTGTTACATACATTGACGGTCTTACTTAGATCATTTACATCATAAACATGCAGAATGGGTTTACATCATTTATAACAAAATGTCGTTTGTCAATGAAATCTGGATGACGTGAACCTCGAACATGATAAGTCCCATTTGAAAAAATGGGGGTGTACTGCTATGGGGTCATTGACAAAGTGTGGTCAACATCTAGCTCTACTTGGGGACACGTTGGTTCATTGAAGGAATGTGATAATCCAGAATCTGCATCCAAGCAACACACAAAATTACATAAGTAGTGTCCATCCAAATATCATCATATAACATTAAGCACATGAAAAATAGAAGCTCTTTTTTATTTATTATTCTACTTAACATGAAAAGTAAATCTACTCTAACTACAAAATGAAATGCTGAAATAATAAGAAATAGGGTTAGAAATACAATACAGAGGATGCCCAATGGCATCAGATGTCATCTTTGAAGAACAACTTGAGCTATTGGCCATTCAAAGGTAGCTGCAGTGGTTCGCCTTCCAACGTGCTCAAGTGGAATGAGTTTGGTCCAGCAATGCCTCTGATAATATAAGGTCCCAGCCACAAACTGTCAAATTTCTTGTGTTTTCCAGGCTTCTCATTTTTTCTGTCCCAAAGTAATACCATGTCTCCAACCTGCAAAGATCTAGATCTATATGATTTATCAAAGCTTTTCTTAATGTTAGACTGAATCTTGCACATATTATCTAAAGCTTTCCTACGAGTTTCATCCAACTCCACAATCTGATCAATTCTATTTTGAATAGCATCTTTATCAGTGGAAAAATGTTGAAGGAGTTGGTAAGCTAGCAATTTAAGGTGAACAGGCAAAGTTACATCCAAGCCATAAACTAATTCAAAAGGACTTTTACCAGTAACTTTCTTTTTAGTAATTCTATCTGCCCACAAAGCATACTTGATTTTGCTGTCCCAAGATCGCTTATTATCTCCTCCTAACTTCTTGATAATGGTTATACAATTTTTATTACTTGATTCAGCTAAGCCATTGCCCTGAGCATAGTAATTAGATGAATGAGATAAAGTAATGCCATACTTAAAACAAAAAGATGAGAATTCAAGAGAACTAAAAGCCTTGGCATTATCAGTAGTGATCTTGGTAGGGACACCAAATCTAGTAATGATTTGATTTTCAATAAAGTCCATAATGACCTTTTCATTGGCATTCTTAGCAGGAATGGCTTCAACCCATTTTGTAAAATAATTAGTCGTAGTTAAGATCCAGGAGTAGCCATTGCTAGAATTTTCATGGAATTTCCCGATGAAATCCAGACCCCAATGTTGAAAAGGTGCCTCAACAACCACAGGTTGTAGGGGTAGGGCAGCTAGCTTCTGCTTCCCAGTGAATAGTTGACAGGCTTGGTAACTTCTAACAAATTTATGCACAGCTGAAAAAATCGAGGGCCAAAAATAACCAGCTCTCAGAATTTTGTGGGCGGTAGTTCTAGCAGCATAATGACCACCACAAAATCCTAAATGAAACTCAGAAATCAACCTTTTAGACTCAACCTCATCAACACACCTAATTATTATCCCCTCAGGATTTCTCCATCCAAGGCCATCCTTCATGAGGCAATACTTAGTGGCTTTTAATCTAAGAGCCCTTCTTCTATGAGCAACTAAATGGTTAGGACATGTGAGATTTAACAAATAATAAATAATGTCCTTATACCATTCATGCTCTCCTAACCTTTGCAGCTCAGGTGAAGATGCATCATTAAGACAAATCAAACCAAGCGCTTTCTCGTTACCTTCGGTCAACATTTCAGCCAACCCTTGACCTTTGACTAACTTAGTGGGTCTAATCTCTAGATCATACTCTTGAATTTTAGTAACCCACCTAGCACGAGTCCCTAAGCAATCAGTTTGAGTTAAAATATCTTTAATTGCGGAATGCGGGACGAAAGCAATAATTTTAGAATAACCCACATAAGTCCTAAAATGCTTAAGAGACTTAACCAAGGCATATGCTTGCTTTTCCATAGTAGTATAGTTTAATTCAAAATTTTGAAGCGCTCTACTCATGAAAGCAATAGACTGCTCGTGACCTTCCTTATTCTTTTGTAACAAGACACCAGCAATAGTATCTTCAGAAGTGAAAAGCATAATCCATAGCCCTTTGAAAAGTAGCCCTAACATTAGTCAAACCAAAAGGCATTCTAATGTATTCGAAAGTACCCCATGGTGTGGTGAATGTAGTTTTGTGACGATCTTCTTTTTTAACCCAAACTTGATTGTATCCAGAAAAACCATCTAGCAATGACATCATTCTTGAACCTGTTACTCTTTGCAACATAGTCTCCATGTTGGGAAAAGGGTAATTATCCTTTTTACATGCTAGATTAAGGTTTCTAAAATCAACACAAAGTCTAATGGTACCATTATTCTTCCTAACAATCACCAAGTTGGAACACCATGTTGAATGTCTAGTTTGAGCAATGATTCCAGCTGCGAGCATTTTTGAAAGCTCTTTCTGAACCAAAGGGGCTAACTTAGGATTTATTTGCCTAAGATTTTGATGAAAAGGTGTAGCATTCTCATCTTTCAAAGGGATAATGTGTTGCATGACATCTTCCCTATATCCTTTTAACTCATCATATGAAAATGCTAAAACATCCCTGTACTCATGAAGTAAATTTGTTAACTTTTTCCTTTCTTCTTCACTAGCACCTTTACCGATTTTAACAATCTTAGGATCATCAAAAGTACCAAGATTTACTTCAATGAATTCACCTGGATCCATTCTATTCTCCTCTTTCAGCTTTGTGGCATCATGCCGATCAAAGTGTTGCTCTAAAGCAACAATATTCCAAGGAGTAGGATTTACAATATCATCATGATCCTCAGATCCATCCTCCTTAGAACTTATCCGAAAATCTTCAAACTCATCCAAATTATTAAGAAAATGAATAGCCCGCTTTTCATCATCAAAAACTTGTCAATGTTCTGAATTATCCGGGACTGAAGGTTTGAAAATAATTTCCATTTTTATCTTTTCCTCAATTAATTCATCATATAGTTGTAAAGTAGAAGCGGCCACAGCGAGCTCATCTGCTAAGGCATTGTTTTCTCTTGGGACAGCTTCAAGGTTAATGGCATCAAAGTGTTCCATAGCATCCCACACAGCATTTCGATAATTCCTTAACCTCTGATTTTTACATGTGAATTTATTCTTAACTTGCATGATAACCAGATCAGAATCTCCCTTGATACTAAGCAACTTAATTCTTAAAGCCTTTGCCAATTCAAAACCCAAAACAAAGCTTCATACTCAGCCACATTATTGGTTGCATCAAACTCAAGTCTATAGGCAAACTTTAAAACACTACCAAGGGGAGATTTCAAAACAATTCCAGCACCCTTACCACACTTGGATGCTGCACCATCAAAATGCATGTGCCAAACCTGATCCTTTAAGTCCTCAAAATTCTCATCAACCTTGTCATCTAAGGGAACTGTGAAATTAGACATAATAGCATAATTCCCCATGTCAGGTTGTTCCTTAATTATTTCATTATGAGGTCTTTTAGGATCTTCAACATGGAATCTTCTTTCAGGTTCTCTATTAAGCTTCACAAACCCTTCACCTCTAGGAGAAGGAATCATAGCATAAGACCAGTTCATCTAAATACTTCCTCCTAGATCAGAAGCCCACTTTCTTGATAACAACATACCCCAAGCATCCGGAACATCAACTACAACTATGTCCATAACAATCATGATATCAGGGTAAACCGATAAACGAACTTGTAAATCCTTGATTAACCCATGAACTTCAATTTTCTTAGAATCCATGGCACATATGTTGTAATATGGTCTAGAAACTCTTAAATTAAGCTCTTTCCATGACCCTCTTAGTCATGACACAAGCTGAAGCACCAGAATCTAGCATACAATTATTCAATTTATAACCATTAACCATCAAAGTAACAAAAAATAGCTGATGATCTTTGTTATCCGACTCCATTTTTTGCAAATATATAGGGGCGTCTTGATAAGAAATTTCAGGAGTTTCATTTTGAGTAACATTAACATGTGAAGCTCCAAGAACATCTAAAACTTTAGCTCTCTGATTAGGAAACTTTAAAACCTCAGTAATAGACAGCAAGATCTTAGCATTTTTCAACCATGCATCCAAATCAATATCCAAACCAGGACTAGGATTAAAAATTCGAGGGGGAGTTTGATTATGACCTTGCTCTTTATCCCTTCTTTGATAAGTTAATCCTTTGTCCTTAGCAATTTCCAAAACTTGATCAGGAGAAGGCTTTTTCACCAAATAATTCAATCATCAAATCACTCTCATAATCAAAATTATTGATACTATGCGAAGATGTGAAAGGCCTAACATCTTGACTATTTTCCTTAACTTCCATCCAATCTTCCATAGACAAAGAGAACTCCTTACCAACAACATTTATCTGATTACTTGCCCCAAACATTCTATTATTTATGATTCTTTTAACAATGGGACAAGTAACCCTTCATGAAGAGCATCACAAACTTTACAATAAGGAAGAGCTTCATCAACTAGATTAGTAGATTCAAGCAGACCCTGAAGAACCCTGAAGAACAGGTACCCCATACCCAGGATGTTCATTGACTAAGGGCCCTGAACAAGAAGACCCTGAAGAACAGGTACCCCATACCCAGGATCGATGAGTTGATGGATGAGTTGAGAGGAGCACAGTTCTTCTCAAAGATTGATTTGAGATCTGGGTACCATCAGATTCGCGTGAGGGAATGGGACATTCCCAAGACCGCCTTCAGGTGTCACTATGGGCACTTTGAGTTTTTGGTGATGCCCTTCGGGCTAACCAACGCCCCAGTGATATTCCAGTCCTGCATGAATCATATCTTCCGCAGTCACTTGAGGAAGTTTGTGTTGGTATTCTTTGATGATATCCTCATTTACAATAGGACTTGGGAGGAGCATCTCCAGCACATTGAGACAGTATTGCGCATTTTGGAGGAGCAGTAGTTCTATGCCAAGATCTCCAAGTGTGAGTTTGGGTTGACGGAGATGTTGTACTTGGGACACATCATAGGGGTGGACGGAGTGAGAGTCCACGAGGAGAAGATCAGGGCCATCAGAGATTGGCCGGAGCCGAGGAACGTGACAGAACTTTGGGGATTCATTGGCATTTGTACTTATTACAGGAAGTTCGTCAAGAGTTTCTCACAGCTTGCTGCACCCCTGACAGATCTGATGAGGAAGGGGGCATTTAGTTGGTCGGATACAGCGCAGCGAGCCTTTGACAGGCTCAAGGAGGTGGTGAGCAGCTGCCCAGTGCTTGCATTACCGGATTTTACGCAGTCGTTTGTTTTGGAGTGTGATGCGTCGGGAGAGGGGATCGGCGCAGTGTTGATGCAGGGAGGTCACCCTATAGCCTTTGAGAGCCGGAAGCTCCTTCCACAAGAGAGGTTGTATTCTATATACGACAAAGAGATGCTAGCCATTGTGCATGCATTGGCCAAATTCTGGCAGTATTTGGTGGGGAACAGGTTCAGGGTGAGGACTGATCACAACAGCCTCAGGTTTTTTTTGGAGCAGAAGCAACTATAGGAGAGGCAGCAAAAGTGGATTAGTAAGATCCAGGCATATGACTTTGACATTGAGTATGTCAAGGGGAAGAACAACGTGGTAGCAGATGCCCTTTCACGTAGACCAGCCACGTTGTCTCTTATGAGCTTGGATACAGATTGGAGGCCTTGACTTTTAGTGGAGTACTCCAAGGACAGATTTGCATGTGAGGTACTAGATGGTCAGGTGGTGGATGACAGGTATAGGGTGGTGGATGAGATCATCTACTACAGGGACCGGATCTTCTTGACCGAGGGGTCTCAGCTCAAGAAGAAGATACTTCAGGCATCACATGATTCACCATTGGCCGGCCATCAGGGGTTCACCAAAACCTACAAGGCCATTAGAGAGAGGTTCTCTTGGAAGGGTCTCAAGGAGGATGTACTCCAGCACATCAGGGAGTGTGATGTTTGCCAGAGGAACAAGGGGGAGATGAGCCATCCCGCAGGTTTGTTGCAGCCTCTTCCCATTCCGGAGGGGAAATGGGAGAGCATTTCAATGGACTTCATCACAGGGTTGCCCATGGTACAGGGCAAGGATTGTATCTTTGTCATCGTTGATCGACTGACAAAGTATGCACACTTTTTCGCCATATCCGCACACTACTCAGTAGCGCAGGTGGCCGAGCTGTTCTTCAGAGAGGTCTTTAGGCTACATGGTCTTCCTAAGACCATCATCAGTGACAGGGATAGCCGTTTCATGGGCGGATTTTGGCAGGAGTTTTTCCAGTTGGTGGGGACAAAGCTGACATCGAGTACCAGTTATCACCCACAGACGGATTTGCAGACAGAGATAGTTAACAAGTGGCTGGAGTGCTACTTGCGTAACTATGTCAGTGGGCAGCAGCGAGCATGGCTGAAGTGGCTGCATCTGGGGGAGTACTGCTACAACAACACACATCACATGTCCATTGGTATGTCTCCATTCTACGCTTTGTATGGATATCATTCGTTATCTTTTGTTGATGTGATGTTTGGTGCTAGCAAGGCTCCGAGAGCCAAGATTTGGATCCAAGAGAGTAAGGATATACTCCGAGCTCTCAAGGATAATATGGCTACAGTGCAAGACCAACAGAAGCTGTATGCCGATCGGGGTCGGGTGGAGAGACAGTTTGAGGTAGGGGACTTGGTCTACCTACGATTATAGCCATACCGATAGTCGTCACTGAAGCAGAAGGGAGCTGAGAAGCTCAAGCCCCGCTTTTATGGGCCATACAGGGTGATACACAGGGTTGGATAGGTTGCATATGAGTTGGAGCTGCCCCAAGGCAACAAGATTCATAACATTTTCCATGTATCATGCCTGAAAAAGACATTGGGGCTGCAGGTGACAGTGACAGATGAGCTACCACCCACGGATGATCAGGGGCATTTGGTGTTGCATCCAGAGGCCATTATTGATACCAGGGAGAGGCACCTACGGAGCAGGACGATCAGAGAATTCTTGGTGAGGTGGAAGAATTTTCCGGATGAGGATGCCACTTGGGAGAGCGAGAAAATTTTGCAGCATCCCTCACTTCAGTTGCTTGAGGACAAGCAACATTTTGCCGGGGGAGATTGTAATATTCCTAATTAGCAATGGCTAATTGGAATATTTGATTTTTCTCAATTTTGCCTTATACAGTTATTTTATAAATAAAAGGTGAGTAGAGGGGGACATAACTCACTTTAGAAATAAAAGTTCACTCCCTAGTAGCACAACGTTGTAACTTAAGTGAACCAAGGGGGGCAAAAGGACCACGTAGGGAAGGGGCCCACGTGAACACTTGGAGAGACAGTGCAGGTTGAGTGTGCAGCGTGGGGGCCAAGGAGGCTACGTTGGATGAGAGGCCTAGGGTTTGAGAGAGAGAGGCCAATGTTATATAAGGAGGGGAGCCTCCTCATTTGGAGCATTCGATGTTGTGATATTGAGCTGGTCATTCGACTTCTTGAGCATGCTCGCTGTTTAGCCTGTCTGCAGCACTGTTTAGTGCAACGAGTGTCTCCGTTCGGAGATCTCACCCTCAGCCCCAAGGGACTTCGAGTGCCTGCTTGGGTGAGGTTTTCTCTTAAGTATTTTGGTGGGAGGATCGAGTTTTTGTTTGTGGAGGAGATTCTCTTCTAGAGACTGCGCAGTCCTCAGAGGGAGGATGCAGTTCACTTGGTGGGGAGTTTGGTTTGATCTTGTTCGGAGGATTCAGGCTCTGAGATTGAGCAAGGGGCCGGCCCTTGCCCATTGGAGATTTTTGGTGGAGTTTGAGGCTGTATTTTGGAGTGTTCTCTTCAGGGGCAATGCAGAGCCTTGAGGGATAGCGTAGATCCCCAAGGAGGTGTTTTTCGGGGGTCGGCTATTTGCAAAAAGCTTTCTGGGCTTTTCTGGGTTTGATGAGTAGAGGCTGATTCCAGAGTTTAAGCATTTTCTGAGGTGAGGAGCAACCCCAAATCTTCATGTGATCCCAACAGTAGCAGCAGCACAACAGTTCTCCGGCAGTTTGGACGCAGATCAGTTTGCAGCCATTTCTCTATCATTCTAAGAGCTTTTCTTCACTTGCCTGGTGCAAGTCTAGGTGCAAGTCTAGGTGCCATCACTCTGATCACCTATTGTACTCATTTCTATTCTCAGTATAATAAAATGGCTTGGCATTCTATCTATATTTCTTGAGTATCTGTTTATGTCTACATTGCTATTATATGCTTGCACTACTGTTATTTTAATCTATCTGAGCATTACTGTTAGTATACCACTTGGTGTGTTTACCCCATACTCTTAGACAGAGTCTGGAAAGGGCCAGGTAGCCTCCAGATCTCACCCTCTTTCTAGAGGTGACATATCTGGTAAATGCCCTCCCAGTCCATCTCTGGTTGGAGTTTGTTATGTTTGAGAGATATCCCTGAAAAGGGATATTACACTTGGTCGTCAATTCATCAATGAGAATATTATAAGAAGAGGCTTGAGGGTCATTTGGAAATTAAGCCGAGGACATTCTCAGTACCCGAAGGAAATCGATTTTGAAGTAAGAGAGATCAATTTCAGTGGGTGAGTTTGTAGAGGCGGGATTGCAGAGGCATAAGGAGGAGGGAGAAGTCAGCAGACTGAGAAGCAGGAGGCTAAAGGGTGAAGGGAAGGGTGTGTTGAGCAGTAGCACCAACCCCACCACGCAAAGTTACACAGTCCATGGAGGGACTGTGCAGAGCAGCTACGCAGGATGACACAGAGGGTGTAGAATGTCACCCCGAGAGTCGGGAATACTTCCGGTGTGTTCGGAAAATTCATACCAGGTGTATGCTAATTTACTTTGCTCACCAAGACTTCTATAAAAGATCTTTTCATTGCTGAATGTAAATACAAACCCTCATCTGCTGCACCGGTTTCCCCACATTGAGTTTTTGCAGGGACAATTGTCCAAAAATAGCTGTGCTCATATGGTTGTTTCTATTATGCTACTTGTGTAATTTCTGATCTTTTGCTTTTGATTAGAGTGAAGTACTGCAATTGTGTTTATTTCAAAATTTACTAAAGCATCTGTAAATAACTTATCTACTAAGTAGGAGAAATAAATAAATCACTACAGTAATAATTTTAAGATTTGAAATTTTTACATGGTATTAGAGCAAAAGGTTAAAGACAGAAAGGGAGGATCTGCTATGGACCAAAGATCTGACATCCGGAAGGGTTCACGTAGTCTGAGGGACTCACATAGTCCTCCAAAGCACGCAGAAACGCAGGGGGAACATGACATGACAGTGCTGGCATCTAGACTAGAGGAGGATCTTGCTTGTGTGTCGAGCACAACTCCTCCAAGTGTTTGGTATATTGACAGTGGAGCATCTGCTCACATGACGGGGATTCGAGAATGCTTTTCAACTACCAAGAAGAACAAATGAATTTCCAAATTACTATGGGAAACAAGGCCAAGTGTACCCCCATTGGAAGAGGTACCATAACATTTCAGACAGAAGCTGGTAACAAGATTCATGCCACAAATGTTCTGCATGTACCGGGGTTGGGGATGAATTTACTCTCAGTGTCTCAGCTTCAGAACAAGGGTTATGACGTATACTTTATTAGAAACAAAGTGTATGTCAAACATCCTAGCTAGAGCAAGAAGACACAACCCCAGACTCTACTCACCAAACCCACAAAAACCCGCGAAGGAATTGGCCAGATGTTGACCCCGGAATTTTGGCCCAATTTCCTCTCGCTCCTCTAACTGCTGGCTACGTTAGGATCTCTGTTTGAAGCCTCAATCCTACCCAGAAAATTCTTCCTAATTAATCTTGGCTTCTCCTCAATAAACCCAGAAAGGGTTCGCCCAAAGCTTGACTTCGGAATTTGGCCCTCTTGGGCTTGGCTCATTGCACTGCTGGGTTAATCGAACCTCTCGATGAATCTGCTGGAAAATGCCTCTGGAGAGCTACCAAAACCCTTGGTAGGAGGTGGCTAACCTCCCCTCCAAATATCCTGTTGAAACTCCGCTACTCTCCCACTCCCGACCCCCACACCGAACTGAACTGCGGAATCACTCCGCAGCCTACTCTACCTCTGCGCAGTCCTGAAGGGGTTACGCTATTCCTGTTGCTACTGCTGTGTAATTCCCCCACCAAAATGTAGAACTCCTCTCCTGAGCGGGCACTCGAAGCCCCACGAGGTAGAGGTTGAGATCTCTGCTTGAAGATCTCGTGTGCTAAACAACACTACAGACTTGGCTCTTCGGCTCAAGCGTGCTTCAGTCAGAATGACCAAGAGTGATAAGATGAATGAATGAATGCCAAATGAGTCTTCCCTTCTTCCTTTTATCCATTGAGGCCCAACATATGTCTTGGGTCCCACCTTGGCATGCGTTGCCTCTCCTTGGCCAATCACATGATGCCTTCCTCTAGCCAATCCCACGCTGTCCTTTTCGTGCCTCTTCTACATTGCCACCTAAGGCCAATTCGACCCCACCACTAGAGCCGCAATTTTCCGTTAGGGACTTGTTGACCGCACTTTGTCAACTACCCCATAGCAGTACACCCCCATTTTCTGAAATGGGATTCGTCATGTTCGATGTGATTGCGCCATTCAGTTTCCATCATCAATCAACAGTCGACAGTTTTACAAATGATGTAAACCCATTCTGCATGTTATGACGTAAATGATCTAAGTAAGATCGTCAATGTATGTAACAACCTAGGTAAGCCTAGTATGTTGTTGATGATCTCTATCCTAGGAGGTTTTTTGTCTCACCGATTCACATAAATGATTGGCAGAGTTTTTCCCTCCAGCCTCACCCCAAAGCTAGGGTGGATTTTGTCATCAGCATGCTAAGTGAGTCCTAGTGTTTTTTATCGAGTCCTTGTAAAAGTAGTTTCAACTAATTGGTCTACTAGATCATGTTTTGAGTCGTTGTATCCCTTGAATCGTTGTATCGATATTTTTATTTGAGGGTCTATACGAATGGGTATTCCCCCTTCATGTATGTAAATGTATTATCTCATGTAAAAGAGGGTTGGAAAGATAATTAAGATCTCCTCTCAGTCAATTAATTAATAAAATCTTAAACCAGAGATTTAATTAATTTAGGGTCCTAGGTTAGGATTAAATCTTTAAAGGCAAAATTTGTGGGTCCTTGGAAAATGATTTTGAAAGCCCCAGGCGAAGGGAATATTGAGAATTTTAAGAAATTTTGAACCTTTGGGCCTTGGTGGTTAATAAATCAAAGTCAAAATTTTGGGGTAATTAACTCAAAAATAATATTTTTGAGTTAATTAAAATTGAATTAAATGATAAATTCGTTTTTTCCCAAAATTTTAATTTCAACGCTCTGGATTAAAAGATAATTAAATCTTTTGGATGGTTGAGATTATTTTGACGAGGATCATCCAAACTAGCCGTTAGAGATCTTGTCCTATAAATTTGGAGGTCTTTCTCATTCTTGAATCATCCAATCTCAGGATCGTGCACTTGCTCTTAGAAGCTCTTGTAAACTTTTGAGGAATAAAGCATAAAGACTTTGGGGTTACAAATTTGGATGTTCCTTCTCAGATCTATGTGGTGAATTGTCTCAAACTCTCTGCTACGGTTTCTCAGATTTTTTATGGTTGATGGCCTTCATGGATTAATCTCGCATATAGGTATCTGAGTAGTTTGGTTTATAAAATAACATTCTGATTTTTCAAGAAAAGATCTCATATATGTTGTTTTCTTAAATCTCTATCGATCTAGCATTCCGTATTTATGTATAGGGAATTTTTTAAAGATTGGCGTCTGGAAGTCTCTGGGTTGGACCGGGTCATCTCACTGAATGATAATATGATGTTTTTTATTTTGTTAAATTCTAGTCTTACGATAGTTGTGATTTGGTAGGCTCAAGGTTTGTGCCTCACCAAACTTAAATCTCCTCAAAATTGTGCCAGCCTTGATCTTGATCTCGAATTCATGAGGGTTTTAAATTTGTAAATTAGTTGTAAATTTGTAAATTTTTTAGGACTGTGAGGGTTTTAATCATTTCTTGGTGTGTATCTTCAGATCAGGTTGGTTTATTGCAGGTTACAGGTTCAAATCGGAATTTTTTTTTAGATCTAAGGCAGATCTAGCCTCCAAAGGCCAGATCTGGCCTCAAAACCCCCACTGTGGGAAAATCTGGGTGTTATTTTTAAGAAGCATGAGATCTGGGCATAAATGAAGAAATTTTTAAAATCTGAGTTTTGAAAAGAAATTTTAAATTTGTTGGAGTTGGAGGTACTGGGTTTATCATTGAAAACGCTGCCCTAGCTTCTCCATTCACCGATTTGCAAGTCGGCCCTCCTTCAAAACCATTCGCATTCCTTCTTAGCCGTCCTCCCAGCTCTTGGCCATCACTTTTTTCGAAACCTTGTGCTGCCTTCCTTTTCTGTTGACGTCCCTTCTTTTCTCAGCGTTCAACCTGACCACTGTACGAGCCCTTCTCCACGCGTGCCCTTCATTCTCCATCTCTCAGCGTTCTCTTGTACCGCCGTCCATCTTCCTGCCCTCGCGTCCAAGTCTGCAACCTTAGCCGCCGTCTTGCCATCCATCGATCTCCATTTGCCTGCCTGCGTTCTCATTGTCGTCTGCTCCTAACTTGCAAAACAACAAATCGCACCATAAAAAACGTTGACTGTATATGCTTTGATCGATTTCAATTTTTTTAACAGTTTAAGTCGATTTCATTTCGTTTTGCATCATAGTCTTAGATTGTATATTCTTTTTTTTTGTTCGATTTTTAAATGTGTAGTTTGATAGCATCGTTTTAATGTGTTAGATTTTAAATTCGATTTTTATTTTAATTTTTGTTATTTCATTTCTAGTTTTAATTCTAATTTAATTCGATTTTGTTGGCTTGGGTTTTAGTTAGGGTGTATTTTTATTTTTTTAAGTTTAGATTTAATTTAAAAAAATAAAATAATAAAAAATATAAAAATTTCAAAATCTTAAAAAAAATAGAAAATACAAAAATATAAAAAAAAAATTTCAAATTTTCCATAGTCAAATGTGCTAAAATTTTTCTATCTAAAGTTTTGACTATAGAAATATTTTCTGGATCGAAGTTAATTGAAGCATCATAAATCTGGAAATCTTTCAAACATCTGACATTTTCATGTTATTGTTATTCATGGTTGTGGTGTTTTTCAATTGAATATCATTGATCAATCGTGTTTTGATAAGCAACAGTTAATCGTCACTTATTAGTTTATAATTGCATAACGAGATCTTGTTTGACTCCATAAGGCACTGGTTATAAACGTGAAATCTAATCTGTAGAATCTCGTTCATTTCTATCAAGTATTTGATGTTTTAGCTGTGTCTCTTGGATTTATCATCCTCATTTCTAATAGGGTCTACCTCCCTTAGCTTGCAAGGAGACAGCTTAAATAGAGAGATTGGGGATAAGGGTGACAACCCCCAATTTGAGCCATTGTCGCAGTGCCCTGGACAATCTGTGCGACAACATTTTTTGGCGCCGTTGCCGGGGATAGAGTTTTTCTGTCCTTGGTCTTAACGACATTTTATAATCTTCAAATCTTCTTTCGCCATTCATTAGCCTGTTGCAAGGGATTGCATTTTCTGGCATCTTTTCATCCCTTCATATTTTCATCGTCTTATCTTTCGTCATATCACTAATCATTTCATTATTGTATCTTTAGCACCTGGACATTTCGATTGGCTTCTTGTTTGGGTGGTGACTCCACTTATTCATCTTTTTACTCCTAGACAAGAATCCCCCCGTGATATCCATCTGCTATCTCTCGATTATTTCTTCTGTTTTAGAATTAGTTTCATGTTCAAGTGACGACTCCAACTCTTTCATTTCTTACAAGAGTTCCTGCCAAGAAGTTCGCCTCTTGAGGACCTTTTGACTATTCTTAAACACGGATCTATTTCTAAAATCCTAAAAACGATATCATGGATGTTTTTGCCTCGTGTAATTTTGCTAATATTCAGGGTTATCCCCATGATCTCCCTCAAATGGATAAATTACCTATTTTTCAAGGAAATGATGCAGTTAGTGTTAAATCTCATTTATTTGCTTTCACTAACTGGTGGAATAGATTTGCAGTTGCAAAAAATAATTTCGATGATGTAAAAATGAAAGCTTTTGTTCTTACTTTTGGTGAAGATATCGCTGAATGGTTTATGGAAAAGCCTGATAATTCATTTAATACTTTTGAATCAATTGTAACTGCTTTTAAGGAAAAGTATGGTGATAAAAGGGAAGATCGACATTTGGTAATAGAAATCAGTACCATAAAAAAGAAAGAAAATGAAACGATTGAAGAATTTAACAGGAGATTTAATGGTATTCTTAGAGAAATATCTCAAACTCATAAACCTCCTGATGGATCTCTTCTGAATTTTTACATTGATGCTTTTGATTCTAATACTTCATATGAGTTAAGGCGGGCTAAAACTGCAAATTATAAAGCTTGTCAATCTTTAGCTGAGGAGATTGAAAAGGATAAGAAAGCATCTGGAATGTCCAAAACTCCAGATTTTGATAGATCTTTGACAGATACTAAGTTAAAAGAACCTCTAGAAGATGATGATCACCCTGTGAAAAGGTTAATGCAGAAACTTGAAAGCATGGAGCTTAATCAAGAAAAATTAATCTCTGACCATGCTAAAGAAATACGTGTCTTACAGGCTAGATTGGTCCAAATGGAAAGAGCTCGAACGCAGAATTCCCAACCTAGAAATAATAATGCTTTGCAGAAAAGAGACCTATCTTATGAGCAGAGACCGACAAATCAATTTGAGTATGCAAATCTTGTGGATGAAGCTCCGCCTTATTGTAGAGTTTGTGATGCTCTTCATGAAGAGGCTACTTGTCCCATTGTCAAAAGGATCATAGCTAGTAGAATGGCAAGGTCAAGTCATCAAATTAATGTTGTTGGTAAGGACTATCACATGCATATAGAAGATCATGAAAGTCAGGTTAAGGAGCTAGCTCAGATGATTAAGGATGTGCAACCCAATCATACGCAAATGATCCAAAACATGGAAGCTAACCAAATCAATCTTCAAAATAAGATAACTTCCATGGAAGCAAGTCATGCACAGGAAATAAATGTCATGGAAAACAGGTTAAAGATCATGGAATTTAATCACTCCAATCAAATAATTGCCATGGAAGAAAAACATGTTAAGGAAATGACGATCATGGAAGAAAATCATAAGAAGGAAATGAACTGTATGCAAAAGCTCTTTGTGGCCATGAAAGCAAATAATGATGAATCAATAAAAAACATGGAACATAGATTGTTGATGATTGAAGAGAGTCATGCGAAGGAAATGACTGTTGTTAATATTAAGCATTCTAATCAAATGACTGATATGCAAAAGAAGTTGGAAAAAATGGAAGAATCACATTTTTAGCCGAAATTTGATTATGAAGATTCATCAACAAATCATAAGACTTCTTGTTTACAAAGCCATTCTCATCTCATCACATGGAGGATTTCACTATGGTTTCAAAGGATGTTGAGAAAGACCAAGCTTGTGTGTCACCATTGACAGAGTATATTCAGAATAAGATTGATCACAGTCCAGGCTCATCAGATATTTTGTACAAACATCTTCAAGATGAGGACAGGAAATATACAGTGATCTCATTGCTGACATCACAACCCACTCAGAAGAAGAGAAAGAAGCAAAAAAGAAGTAAGTGGTTTGATTTGTCTGATGGTCAAGAGCAACGTGACATTTGGATAAGACAAAGTCCTACATTATGCAAGATTGGACATGGCACATCTGAAAAGAAGCCTACAGACTTGCCTGAAAGTAGGCAAATGCTCAGCATACACTATATTGAGCACATCTGATGCCACAGGGCATCCTCTGTATCGTATTTCTAACCCTACTCCTCGTTATTTCAGCATTTCATTTTGCAGTTAGAGTAGATTTATTTTTCATGTTAAATAGAATAATGAATAAAAGAAGAGCTTCTATTTTTCATGTACTTAATGTTGTATGATGATATTTGGATGGACACTACTTATGCAATCTTGTGTGTTGCTTGGATGCAGATTATGGATTCTCACATTCCTTCAATGAAGCAACGTGTCCCCAAGTAGAGCCAGATGTTGACCGCACTTTGTCAACTACCCCATAGCAGTACACCCCCATTTTCTGAAATGGGATTCGTCATGTTCGACGTAGCTGCGCCATTCAGATTCCATCATCAGTCAACAATCGATAGTTTTACAAATGATGTAAACCCATTCTGCATGTAATGATGTAAATGATCTAAGTAAGACTGTCCATGTATGTAACAACCTAGGTAAGCCTAGTATGTTGTTGATGACTTCCATCTTAGGAGGTTTTTTGTCTCACTGATTCACGAAAGTGATCGGCAGAGTTTTTCCCTCCAACCTCACCCCAAAGCTAGGGTGGAATTTGTCATCAGCATGCTAAGTGAGTCCTAGTGTTTTTTATCGAGTCCTTGTAAAAGTAGCTTGAGCTACTTGGTCTACTAGATCATATTTTGAGTCGCAGAATTGGGTATTTATTTGAGGGTCTATACAAATGGGTTTTCCCCCTTCATGTATGTAAATGTATTATCTCATGTAAAAGAGGGTTGGAAAAATAATTATAATTCCCTCTTAGTCAATTAATTAAATTTTCTGGTCAATTAATTAATAAAATCCTAAACCAGAAATTTAATTAATTTAGGGTCCTAAATTAGGATTAAATCTTTAAAGGCAAAATTTGTGGGTCCTTGGAAAATGATTTTGAAAGCCCTAGGCCAAGGGAATATTGAGAATTTTAAGAAATATTGGACCCTTGGGCCTTGGTGGTTAAGTCAAGGTCAAAATTTTGGGGTAATTAACTCAAAAATAATATTTTTGAGTTAATTAAAATTGAATTAAGTGATAAATTCGTTTTTTCCCAAAATTTTAATTTCAACGCTCTGGATTAAAAGATAATTAAATCTTTTGGACGGTTGAGATTATTTTGACGAGGATCATCCAAACTAGCCGTTAGAGATCTTGTCCTATAAATTTAGAGGTCTTTCTCATTCTTGAGTCATCCGATCTTAGGATCGTGCACTTGCTCTTAGAAGCTCTTGTAAACTTTTTTTGAGGAATAAAGCATAAAGACTTTGGGGTTACAAATCTGGATGTTCCTTCTCAGATCTATGTGGTGAATTGTCTCTAAACTCTGCTACTTGGTTTCTCGCATTTTATGGTTGATGGCCTTCATGGATTAATCTGCATATAGGTATCTTATGCAGTTTTCTGGGTTTATAAAATAAAATTCTGATTTTTCTGCAAAAGGCTCATGTTGTTTTCTTAAATTTCTATAGATCTAAGATTCAGATCTAAGTGTGCAGGGAATTTTTTTTTAGATTGGGCATCTGGGGAAGTCTTCGGTTGGACCAGCCGACTCCCAATAAACATAAATCTGATAAGCTCTTTATTTGTTAAATTTCGGGTCTATCTTACGATATTTGTGATTTTGTAGGGTTTCGAAGGCTTGTGCCTCTCACTAAAACTTTAAATCTCTGAAAATTGTGCTAAAATGGATTCGGATCTGACCATGAGGGTTTTAAATTTGTAAATTAGTTGTAAATTTGTAAATTTTTTAGGACTGTGAGGGTTTTAATCGTTTCTTGGTGTGTATCTTCAGACGTTATTTATTATGTTACAGTTCAATCTCTGTTTTGATCTGGGCAAGCGATCTAGCTCCAAAGGCCGTAGGGATCCTGGCCCTAACCCCCACCGTGGGAAAATCTCGCGTTATTTTTAATAAGCATGATCTGCATAAATGAAAAAATTTTTAAATCAGGCTTTTAAAAGAAATGCAATTGTTGGGAGTTGAGGTACTGGTTTGTCACAACACTGCCATAGCTTCATTCATCGTAAGTCTGCCCTCCAAAACCATTCGTGATTCCTTTTCTTAGTGCACTGCGTCAGCCCTCCCAGCCTCTTGCTCATCATTTTTTCAAACCTTGTGGCCGCCTTCCTTTTTCGTTGATCACCCTTTTCTTTCTCTCAAATGGTCAACTGACCACCGCATTGTCTTCCACGCGTGCCCTTCATTCTCCATCTCTCAGCGTTCTCTTGTACCGCCGTCCATCTTCCTGCCCTTGTGTCCAAGTCTGCAACCTTAGCCGTCGTCTTGCCATCCATCGATCTCCATTTGCCTGCCTGCGTTGTCATTGCCGTTTGCTCCTAACCTGCAAAACAACAAATCGCACCATAAAAAGCGTTGACTGTATATGCTTTGATCGATTTCAATTTTTTTAACAATTTAAGTCGATTTCATTTCGTTTTGCATCATAGTCTTAGATTGTATATTCTTTTTTTTTTGTTCGATTTTTAAATGTGTAGCTTGATAGCATCGCTTTAATGTGTCAGATTTTAAATTCGATTTCTATTTTAATTTTTGTTATTTCATTTCTAGTTTTAATTCTAATTTAATTCGATTTTGTTGGATTAGGTTTTAGTTAGGGTGTATTTTTATTTTTTTAAGTTTAGATTTAATTTAAAAAAATAAAATAATAAAAAATATAAAAATATAAAAATCTTTAAAAAAATAGAAAATACAAAAATATAAAAAAAAATTTCAAATTTTCCATAGTCAAATGTGCTAAAATTTTTCTATCTAAAGTTTTGACTATAGAAATATTTTCTGGATCGAAGTTAATTGATGCATCATAAATCTGGAAATCTTTCAAACATCTGGCATTTTCATGTTATTGTTATTCATGGTTGTGGTGTTTTTCAATTGAATATCATTGATCAATCATGTTTTGATAAGCAGCAGTTAATCGTCACTTACTGGTTTATAATTGCATAACGAGATCTTGTTTGACTCCATAAGGCACTGGTTATAAACGTGAAATCTAATCTGTAGAATATCGTTCATTTCTATCAAGTATTTGATGTTTTAGCTGTGTCTCCTGGATTTATCATCCTCATTTCTAATAGGGTCTACCTCCCTTAGCTTGCAAGGAGACAACTTAAATAGAGAGATTGGGGATAAGGGTGACAACCCCCAATCTGAGCCGTTGTCGCGGTGCCCTGGACAATTTGTGCGACAATAGGAGTTTAGGAAAAGACTTTATTTGGCTTAATTATTATTTGTGGGTCCCCTACCCACTTTATTTCCGGCTAACCTTAGGAAATGCCAAAATAAATCAAAATTAATATTCCAATTAGTCGACTTCTAATTTGGAATATTACATTGAGATCTCCACTTGGAAATCTCTGTGCTAAACAACACTACAAACTTGGCTAAATAGATCAACTTGCTCAGTCAATGAAGACAAAAAATTAGATAGATGAATGAATGAGGAATGAGCTGCTCTCATTCCCTTTTGTCAAAACTGAGCCTCCAACGTTTCCTTGGGCCCACAAAGACTGCGCTACCCCTTCTCCGACCTACCACTGCGCTGCCTACTTCGTGCCACTCCCACGTAGCCAACGAGGACGCTGCCTCCATTCGATGGGTGGCCACATGGACCCCACTAATGCCGCAATATTTCCTTAGGGACTATAGGGAATTGCTTTTAGCTGCTTAGTTCTATGTCACAGGGTTCGGCGAATTTCAACCTTCAGGTTCGAAATTCGGCGAACCTCAAAAAAAATTTCATATTCGTTCAGGTTCGGCGAACCTGAAAGCCGAACCTCAAGCCGAACCTCAAGCCGAATTTCAAAGCCGAACCTAAACGTCGAATTCGAACCTGAAGGGAAAAAATTCGTTTAGGTTCGATTGTTAATAAATTTATGGTTTTTGTTCCAGCGATTTGGTCCGAATGGTTTTAAAAAAACAGTGGGCGGATTTGGTGAGTGGTTTCTCTTCCCGCCACTTTTCCCTTCCCGCCATCGTGACCCGTGGATGATGTATTCATTATTTAATAGTGAGTCGGGACTGCGTGATTTATCCGCAAAGCAAATTCGTGTTTTATGAATTGTCTGGTGTTTGACCTTCGAGCAAGCGCTGGTTTGGCGATTTGCTTGTTGGCACACTCGGCTGTGCATCCATGTCGCTCTCCTCCCAAGGCGCAGAGATGGGTAGATTATAACCTTATCTTTTCTCTTCTTCTCACCCTGGTCAACATGCTCTACTTCGAACCCCGGGTGACCCAGGGATTTTAGAGAATATAATATTTTATTAGAATCAAATTTATAGGAATATTTTTATAGAGGCATTCATAAATTATAAAGCTTCAATTAGAATTTAAACTTAAAAAAAATATTTTTATTAAAATCAACATGAATCAGACTATTTGGATTTTTCTTAGAGTTTAGGACAATGTTTTTATTAGAATATAATCTTAATAGAATATAAATATCAGAATCGAACTTGATGGAATATTTTTATATTAGAGTCGAATAGAATATGTTTCACTCTATGGGACCATATGAAGAATGTCAAAAATTATTATTTTGACAACCAGTACATCCTTCTATCCTTCTAAAGGTGTTTCGACCTGGAATATGCGTGCAGACTTTGTTTACAATCTGAACTTTGTTTACAATCTGATACTTAGTTTACAATCTGAACTTTGTTTACAATCTGAACTTTATACTCTGTTATTTAATGGTATTGTTGGTCTACTATAGTCTATAAGTTATAACCATCCCTGGAGATTCAACAAGCACTTCAAGAAAAAATGCTATGATTAGAGCATGCTACATTTAAGTTTTAACTAATGTCATTGATATAATTAGAGCATGCTATGATTAAGTTATTCATGTGTGTTTACTAATCAAAATTTTTATTCATAGTTTTATAATTTATTAATTGATTTTGATTTTTAATAATTTATGACATATATTTTTATATTTATTGAAAAATATGTATAGTCGAACCTAATGTCGAACCTCATTACGAACCTCATCGGAAAATTCGAACCCGAATCGAACTTAATCGTTGCCGAACCCGAATTCGAACCCGAACCGTGTGACATAGGCTTAGTTATTATTTGTGGGTCCCCTTACCCACTTTATTCCTCCTCAACATTAGAAATAGCGAAAATTAACCAAAATTAATATTCCAATTCGCTGACTACTATTTTGGAATATTACAGTTCTTTGGAATACGCGTCTAAGCCTCGTCACAAGTTTTGAGACTTAGAGCACTTCTGATGCTTCCAAAAATCAACACTCCAGACACTGAGGATCAGGGGAAGGAGTGTGAAAAATTCTCCCAATATTGATAACTCCCGTATATTTTATAGAATGAATCACAATCAAGAAATCATGTTAAAGATGGAATACCTTTGATTAATATTATTCATGTTTCTTGTTTTCTAAGATATCATTCTATCATCCTGCGTTAGAATCAGCCCAATGGCCACATGGCTAGCATATGTGAACAATAAAGGTCTTAGATGGACCATATAGCATCAAAATAAATTCCTTCATCAATCTTTGCTTAAACAAAACAAGACTATATTGTGACCTTGTTGTCCATTAGAATGTTTTTTAATTTCTTTAATGACACGGTGATTGGGTTTCTATATGGCATTGAATATGGAATCTACTGTATTTGATGATGTAGGGTGATCCCACTAGATAGATTCTGTTTCTTTTTGGCAATTTAATCTTAGTGAAATCTTAATAGCATTTTTCTTTTACTTTTGTAGATTGATGTACCTTCAAGTTGTTGGTATGGATGAAGACTTAAACGATAAGGAGAGACTTTGCTATGTACGTTCCCAGATTGTTTCTAACTTCTTGTCAACTTTTCAAAGCACTATGCTTAATTAACAAATGTCAAAGACAACTATCATTTTTATAGATTTTAGAAAATAAATAGATTTAAGAAGACTTATTCGTTTGATTATAAATGCAAGATTGCTTTTCATTTCTAAACAAACAAATCTCAATGTGAGACTATTATGTGAAGCAGGAGGATTCTTTTCCTCATGGAGAATTTTATGAGTACCACCCCTATATGTTGAACTTGGAAGAGAAAGGGGAGGATACATGTGTGCATAGATAGGTCAAAATTCATTTGTAGCTCATCATTGTTTGCAAAATAGAATCACTGAAACACACTTACAATATGCACTAGATGGGTTCATCTTCATACATGCATGCTCAATGATTATTGTCATTAATTTTCGAGTACCCCATTCTCAGAACAAGGTGCATTTGTACATGAGAGACATTTTCAATTAACATGTATATAACTGGGGTTACTGTATGCTAATGCATTCTACTAAACATAAGGCTGCATGGCATATCAACCCATACCATTTGCATAGAAACTCACCTTCTGGACTGTTAGCACCAGAAATTGCACCATTTGTGATTTTGGTGCCAACTTTGAGATTTACTTTTATATATAGCAGTTTGCAGCAGAGGGGATTTTATGGAAAATTCATTTGGTTGTCCAACAGTTCCACTTGAGTATCTAGTGTCCTTGCATGCATGTTGATCTTTAGATTTACTGGTTTTAGCAGGATGCCTGTCCCATTTTGCATGCAATATATGATGATTCAGAGGTGGTTCAAGATGCATTCAAGTTTCATGTGTGTATGAGGGGGGTTACTGGTAGTTTGCATGTAACATGCATACTATACCAGTACACTACTATTTTTAGTAATTGGATTTTTCTGAGTTTTCATGTTTGATTTAGTGACATTTGGATTTTGTTACTGCTTGTGATAGCACCTGATAGCACCTTACTGGAAACTCTGACCACAGGTGCTAACTTGGAGCAACAAGATGGGAATTGCACCACTATCACCTCAATACAATATCCCTTTCACTTTAGGCAAGCTCATAAAGGATAAAGGGGGCATCCTTATTTACCAATGATAGATTTTAAGTAAACCTCTTTAGTGAATTATAACCATGCAAGCTTACAATTTAATTTAATGAATTCACAATATATGTAACAATATAGAACACAATGGTTCCTGTTACCCACCACCTATGGGTAGTGTATTGTTGTCACTGAGACAAACACCCTCCAAAAATTTTCTCATACTCGAATTTTGGAGCCTACCTAGATCTTGCGATTGGTCGTTCCATAGTCACTTTTCGGTCAACTGATGCTTTTTGAGCTACCTCTTGGATTGGAAGTGTTGAAGTCACTTGCACACATGCTCAGTCCGCAATAAGTTCATGAGTGCATTCTTCTACGCAAGCTTGGACAAGCACAACACGTTCCATCAGGACTGTGCCTGTGTGATTTCCAATCCATGTCAACAGTCAATGTGCACTGACAACGACAGTTTCTCACATTCTAGCTACGTTAGTACTTCCATTTCGGTGAGTTTTGAAAATTGTCGCTTTCACGCACCTTTGTTTTCGCGAGTGATGTTTTCGGATGTCACTTTGCTTGCCTTTACTCTAATTAGTGTCGTTTTCATGTTACCTTTGCTCTGGCATGTGTTACTTTCAGTGTCGTCCACATATCGCAAGAGTCGTTCACACTTTAGCAATTGGTGTCTTTTCGCATGTTAGATGTTGCACAATGTATGCATGCATGTTCTAGTGGTTTCAAGGGGTTATCTTTGTGTGGATGAGTTGGTCTAACCATGTAAACATCAGTCGTGCTCATTCCCAAAGTTTTAAGCACTGTCACACAAGTGTTGTCACGGTCGTCGCAAAGTATATCTTTAGTGTCGTACTTGTCCTGAATGTTGATTTTATAGCATCGGGAAGTGTTCCAGGTCTCAAATTTTGAGAAGAGGCTTGGACAACAGTATTCCAGAGAACCTAGAAATCGTTTGTGGAAATTCTACTCGGATCTTGCTTTATTAATATAAATAATTATTTTAAAGTGATCCCTAAGTCTAAATTTAGGGAAATTAAATAATTAAAGGGTATTAATAAAGCAGAGTGTGAATCTTCTAGAAAATGAATATCAAGTCATCTTTTAATCTGAGCCATTGATTAAGGACATAATCTGGGCCGTTGATTCATCAGCGAGAAGACTATAAGAGAAGGATTGAGGGTCATTTGGAAGGCAAGCCGGGCACATTCTCAGTACCCGAAGGAAATCGATTACGAAGTAAGAGAATTTGATTTCAGATGGTGAGGTTGTAGAGGTTGGGTTGCAGAGACAGAAGGAGGGGGGGGGGAAGTCAACAGAGACGAAGAGAAGGCAGGCAAAAGACGAAGGGGAGGCAGCGCTGAGTAGCAACACTAGCCCTCCACGCAGACTTATGCGGTCCAGCGCATTGACTACGCAGAGGGGCCATGCAAAGTGACACAAAGGGAAGAGGAGGACCTCTCGTGTGTTGGGAATTCTTCCGGAGTGTCCCGAAAAATCATCTCAGGTGTATGCTAAAAAGAACTGCTAGTCATGTATTCTATAAATGATCTTTTCACTACTGAAGATTAATATAAACCCTCATCTGTTGCACTAGTTTTCCCACATTGGGTTTTTCTGGGGACAATTGTCCAAAAATAACTCTGTTCATGTGGTTGTTTCTATTGTGTTATGCTTGTTCTATTGCCTTAAGATTAAAGTGAATACTGCAGCTGTATTTATTTCAAAATTTACTGAAGCATCTGTAAATAACTTATTATAAATAAGTGTAATATCCCAAATTGGGATTAACAGTAATAAAAATGCAAATAGACAAAAAACCACGTCAACATAAAATACATCATCAAAACATGCAAATTGGAGCCAAAAACAACTGCTGAGCCATTTTATTAAAATACTGGAGATGAAAAATAAGTACAACAGTGCTAACAAAGATAGCACTCTAGCCGGCTAAGCTGGCTGGAATGGCCCTTAGATTCTCCCACCCAAAACACTGCTCTACTATTGCTCTGCTGGACTCTCCCTTTGCGTTGCCCTGCTGGTAATGTTGTTGTTGGCTGACTTCGAACTGCCAGTTGGGCTGCTTCTACTGCTCAGAAAATTTTAGGAATTTGGGAAGGTGATCCTTGCCAAAAACCCAGAAAAACCCAGAAAGGGTTTCCTCTAATTCCAACCTTCAAAATCTGACCCTTTTTCTCCTAGCTCCTCGTTGAGTAGGGACTGCGTAAATGAGCTGATATGCTTCTCAAAAAATTCCAGAATTTTAACCACGAACTCTACTTAAAAAACCCAAAAAACCCCATAAAGCTTTCCTCCAAACTCCAATCTTCAAAATTTGGCCTTTCTATGCTTGACCCTCTTCTAATTTCGAATTCTGCTGAGTATGCAAAGCTATGGGCTGAACTGAAAGAGAAAATGTCTGCAACTACTCCCCAAAGCTCAACTATTGAAGGGCTGACCCCTGCACTGGATTCCAAGCGGGAATGCTATGGAATTTCACCCTCTCCTGGATCTCTCTATTGTTGGACTACGTAAGTCACTGAGTGACTACGCTGCTATAGAGGGGCTGCAAGTGGCCTGATGCCGGATAATAAAATCAGCTCACGACGGATAGTAGGAATCCTCTCTTGAAGCTCCATGAAACTCCTGAATTAAGTCTCCTAAAAAACTCCTCTCCTGAGCGGGCACTCGAAGTCCCTCGAGGATGAGGTTGGGATCTCTGCTCGGAGACACCCATGTGCTAAACATCACTACAGATTCGACTAAACAGATCAAGCATGCTCAAGTCGTAAAGACCAAAAAACCAGAATAATCAATAATCATTTCCATGGCTGCCCTCAGCCCCTACTTATTCTTGTGAAACCCTAACAACCTTGGGTCCACTCATTAACTGTGCTATCACTTGGCCCCTTGGCATTCACACATGTTGCGCTGCTTTCTTGGCCTCTCGGCCGCACAAGATGCCGCGCTGTTCACACTAGCTCTGGAAAAGAGGTTTTATTCAAACTGCTGGTTTTATGCGTCCCTTCACCCTTTTATTCACCTACTAAACTTAAGAAAATAAAATTGGAAAAATTTAATATTCTTAATTAGTTATCAGCTAATTAGGAATATTACAGTCCTCCTTGCAAAAAATTGCTTGTCCTCAAGCAATGCCTGAACAAGCATCCTCCCTGGCTGACACTCCCCCATGGTCACTGTAAAATTTTCCAGGGTCCCAGATGCGCCACTGTATAATCCCTGGTCTCTGCATCGCCCTGATATGAAGAGATCTTTCAATACCAGGATCCCAAGCCATCCTAATCAATGTGAAGCACACCTTGCTCCACTCGCTATCCAACTAGATATAGGTACCAAAAGCCTTCTGCATACCACCAGTAAGTAGAGCATCATAATCATATAAAGTACTATTTGTCTCCACGTGCAACTGCTCTACTAAGTCATCCATCTCATGTACTCCGAGGGTGAGAACCTGAAGATAAAATCTAATTCCTGTGGAAATAAATCCTTCCCTGCACAAGCTTCCCCTGAACTCCCCTTGCTGATCATCACTCCATGCCGGTGAAATCCCCCATGCGAACAAAGAATCACTAAAACTCACTGGAAGATCTAAATGATCTTCCCCTATAGGAACCAGATCACCCCTAAGGGTTGCCGAACTGTGAAATCCAGTGATGCCCGGATCTCATGCCAGTCTTAGAAGGGTGCCACCATGCTGATGTTGCACCACTGAGAACCTGAAGATAAAATCTAATTCCTGTGGAAATAAATCCTTCCCTGCACAAGCTTCCCCTGAACTCCCCTTGCTGATCATCACTCCATGCCGGTGTGTTAGGAAGTTTCTGGGTTTGAGTCCCCAGCGGAGTCGCCAGAAATGTTAGTTTCTGGTGGCTCAAGCTGGCTAATAAAGCAAGTGCTCTATGAACCCCAACGCAAGCTTTTTTTATGAATAGATTTGAAATAGATTTAAATGTAAAAGACTCTAAGTTGTTCCCCAGCGGAGTCGCTAGAAATGTTAGGTCTCTGTAACAAGCAAGATTGGCAAAGTCCGATCACAGAGTTAACATCATTTCAACCAACTTTGGGATTCTAGGATCTAGCCCTCCTGAATCCGGAGAGAGATCTCTCCAATATGTACAAAGATGGATATTGTCTTTGAGGTTTAGGGTGATAGTATTAGGCTAGTTATGAAGGCCAAGGGTTTTGTTTGGTTTTCTCAGATGGTTGAACATAGTTGCTGTCTGAGACGGAAAGATCTATATGCAAATAGGTTCAAAGGTGAGAAGTTGCAAGTGAACAGAATAAGCTTTGATTCTAAAGAAAGATGATGGCAAGTTTTCAATCCATTGGGCTATGGAGTCATAAAAGAATTTAATTGAAACATCCAGGTTCAAGAGTAATCTATGGGGCAAGTCATCTA
Source organism: Pinus albicaulis (assembly GCA_034641835.2). Taxonomy (NCBI): domain Eukaryota; kingdom Viridiplantae; phylum Streptophyta; class Pinopsida; order Pinales; family Pinaceae; genus Pinus; species Pinus albicaulis. The sequence goes on from CM076577.1 coordinate 412,255,195, forward strand.
GGCCTAAGGATCTCTTTAAGGTTTGATTTATGGAATGGGGTGATACAAAAAGAAAGGGAATTAACAGATGCAGAACAAAGAGTAGCCCAGGATCTGGTAAGTACTTTGAAACTAGCCAGCCTTTGACCAGGCACTTAAGAAAAACATAGAAGCAAACTAGGATCTGGTAAGTACTTTGAAACTATCCAGCCTTTGATACACTTCTGATAGAACACGGATTAAAAAACAAAGGGAAACTTGAAGGCAACCTTTGGAGCAGAAACTAGCGGGCAGGGCTCACCTTTCTCCTCATCTTAGTTCTTCTTTACTTAGTTAATTCCAAGACAATCACCGAGATAACACAGAATGGCCCAAGATCTGATAAGTACTTTGAAACTAGTCAGCTTTTGACACATCCTAAGGGAAACAGACAAATAGTTGAGCAAGCAAGAAAGGGACTCGGGGCTAACCTTTGATTTCCTCAATTCATTCCTTACACAACATATATGAAAGTAACATTTAAAAATAACATTCAGCAGTGACGAAAAGATGAGGGAACGCCAGCATCTCTGTGCTTAGATTGAATTAAATCATTTCTAAATAACACAATTAGAAGAAAACATTGGGATAAAGATTTTTCAGCCAGAGAAGGTCACTGATATGCAGCAAACTCTAACACTGTTTAAACTGTTCTTTATAGTGGAAAATGAAACAAATTGAAAACAGAAATAAAATGACAAGTTACGGTGAGAATAACATCACCATCAGCATAGACCAGGATCCCATAAATCAGCTTGTATTGATTGCTTCAAACCGGTTACAATCTTCAAATCCAATGTTTTAATTCACCTCTCTTCACAACCTAACCTATCTGTTACAAGCAGAGCTCCAAGGGCCCATGAAACCACTATTTACAGTCAAGATTTTTCCACTCAGAAACAGCTACAACGCTTCAGCAATTACATTGACAACCAACTAATCCAACCCCTCACTCATCTTCTTCTGGAGTATTTATAGAAGGATGAGGAGGTGAGATCTGATCAAAGGATCTCAAATACAATTAACATAGAATTAATGTCTTCCTGACCCCGTGAGGCTCGATGAAGAAATTCTACAGGTGTTACATTGCATTAATGTGTTTACACTTATGAAGTAAGCTCGAAGGGAGCTTTTGTTGACCTTTGAGGCTCTGCGTACTGTTAGGGTTACTCTGCAAACATTCTGTCATTAAATCTGGTGCAGTAATAACTTCTTTGGTTGTTCCGAGGCATAATATCTGATCTTGTTCAATAAATTCATCCTCTGATTGAGCATTCTGAGGCGATAGGTGGCACTGCGGTGGTTGAGGAATCAATTTGCCTCAAATTATGGCGGTGGAGGCAACGTCTGATGAACACTTTTAGGTTTTGCTTTAATCTGTGTTCGAAGCCGGGGATTAGGCTTTTGATAACCGTCTTAGCCGTAATCCCCGTCAATTTATTCATAAAACTGCTGCTCTGGTTCACTCCGTCTTCAAAATATGATACTCTTTCTCTGCTCTGATATCGACGGCATTCTTCAAGCTTTACAGGGATGTGCGGCAACCAAGGCTCATGAAACCTTGTTGATATCATTGTTCTTCACCGTATGATCGATTCCCTGGATTAATCGGAAGGACTGGAGTCGTCACCCTCATCCTTTAGATTTTCATAGAACACGAAGAAAAACCTTAAAAACCTGCAAAATACAAGAAAAACGAGGAAATCCTGCGTTATATGGATATACTGCATCGGAGGACGTGCGGGAAAATGGAGCGATCAGAGCGGTTGATCGTATTGCGATCAACAGTTGGGAGCATTTTGAACAGTCAACGGGGAAAAAGGTGGACTGTACAATGGAATCGGGAGAGTGAATGTAAGCCGTCGATCTACAGAGATCGACGGCGGGGATTGGCCTTTGAACGCGCCGGGGAAGATTTAACGGGCGAGCAGGAGAGGCGATCAATGACCGTCGGATGGGTGATCCCAGATCCGACGGTGGAGGTGAATCCCGCTGCGGGACCATGGTACGATGATTAACGTGCGGGCAATGGAATTTGCATGGCGGTTTTGGCACTGGGTGGAGAACACGTGTCGGCCAGCGTGTGGAATCGCTGGCCGACGGGAAAAACTGCCATCCGACGTTAAGTGGTGCGGGATGAAACCGTGGTTTTGGAGACGGGTGCGGGGAAAGGGGGTCCACCAGGCTAGGGGTGCTCCACACCGTTGATCAGTGGGACGGATCGACGGTCGATTTTTAATATAATTTCTTCAGCGGAGAACTTTATGAAAAATAAAACAAAACCTGACTTTGCGTTTTACAAAGGTTTTTCAGTGTTTTTCGGGCAAAAATAAATTCCAAGAGTTAAGCGCCCAGCGGACTTAGCACACGGTTCTGGCGTCGGGGCATATGGATGGAGAGAAGGCAGGAGCTTAGCCTGAGGGGCTTTTACCAGCGCGCGGAAAATAGGCGTTTTTATATGTTTTTCAATGATTTTTGAAGAAGAAAGAAGGTTCCGATAGGCTAAAAATAGGTTTTTCACCTTAGGAAATGAGATTTATTGAAGGGGTAAGGAATATAACAGGGTTTGGTGGGGTTTTTATGGATGAAAGGAGACTGAAGAAATGAAGGAAAGATGGAAGAAGGGGAGAGGAAAAAAGGAGGAGGATGCAACAATACTTGACTAGGATTTTCATGGAATATCAGAGGCAGAGAGGGGGAAAAGTATGTAGAACCAACTAGTAGTTTAGGATCTTACCAACAGACTTCAAGTACCAACAATTTTAGGCCTGAATTTGTTTCTTGAAGGCTGCAAAGAAAATTTAGCCACCAGCTGATATAATTGAAAAAAATATAGGTGGCTATAACGAAACTGCTGCCTCTATATGCTAGGAAAATGATTCATTCACTTACATTTCACCTTTTGGTGAATGAATCTACTAGAATGAGTAAAAATGTGCCAAAATTACATCATGGTCATGAAATTACATCAAGGTACATCAAGAGTTACATGAAAAAGTCAAACTGGCCAAAACTAAGGCGAGGAGTCGAGGCTGGCAGAAAGCCTGAGTGAAAAATAGGCCAAATTTCCATATGCGTTGCGCCTGAAATCTCTATGCATATCACAAGTTTGAGGCTGATTTTTAGGGCCTTCCCGAAGTCCAAATTGAGCATAGGATAGCTCGTTGGAAAGCCCTACCTGTCTACTTTCCAACCCAAGTGGAATTTCTGGATTTGGTTTCCATTATCAACTCCAAAACTCAAATCTCCCAACACTGCTTCCTGTGTGTGAAAATAGTGGCAAAAAGGCCATTTTTAGGATGTTTTTGACCCTTTAGGCAACCAAAAACTTGTCAAAATCCTTACGTAATCCATAGGCATGCATAAATTTTGATGAAAAATCCAAAAATGCAAAGTTTTCCTCTTGAAGAGCTACCAGTTATAAGTGCGCGCCAAGTGGCGCTACGCGTCGGGCAGGAAAATCTGTTTTTAGGCCCAAAAATTCAAAATTGACAAAAATTTTCCCAAATTTCTTGAAATTTGGGCTGAAGGTCCCTCATCAAGCACTATGCTAGGCCAAAGAAGCTTCGGCCAAAATTTGGATTCTATCATGCCTTTTGCGACGCTTTAGTGCCCTCCTTAGTCTTGCTTTCAGGATCTTGATCCTCGCTTTGCAAACATGATTTCGCACCCAATAATGGTTCTTCATATGTCTGAGCATGTTATTTTCCTTGTTTTCATTCTCCAATAGCTTCTCAAGATGAATATTGACCCTCTCAAGCCAAGTCTCTCTATCAGCCTCAATCTCCCGCTCAATGGGTCATCTCGATTGGGCTTCTTCGGGCAACTTGCCGATTCTCACGGATGTTTTGCAACTCCATGATCATCTGCTGATCCTCCAACTGTTTGTTCCACTGCTCTAGGTAGTTTATGATCCATTGAGCTCTTTGCAATTTTTCGGTCAATGTGTCTATCTCATCCTTCTGCTCCTGAATGATCTCTCTCAACTTTGAGCTTGGAGAGCTCAAATCCTCATCAATCAATATCCTAGCCTCCTGAAGGGCCCTCATCCTGCATAGGCCTCTTACCTCTGTCTTGTACCTATACATGTGCTGATGATGATGACAACGAGACCCCTTCCACCCTGGGTGGAGATAGTACTCGTTGGGCTGCTGCAAATAATGCTCTGGTGCCTCTCTGATAAGTAACAAACACTGGCACACTGATAGGTTCTGTCTCGGGACCTTCAGGCTGATGTGAAGGTTCACCTAGCTCATGAAAAAACTCTGGAGGAAGTTGAGGGGCTGTGAAGAAGTCATGGGAAATGAAATTTTCCCATGAAATACCCTGCAATCCAAGCTGATGTACAACAACAATCTTGATGAGTGCATAGTGATAAATACTATTGTACTATTGCTCAGGAGTTTTCTTCTGCACAAGAGTGGGCATTCTCTCGATGTTCCAGCACATGAAATAAGGTATTTTAATCATCCTCACTCTTGTGAAATGCATCAACAACCTGATGTGGTAGGCATAAAGGCGTGAGAACCGGCCCTCACAACTGAAGTATCTGATAATGAGTCTCATCAAAGGCGCATAGGATTCCTTTAGGAACCGGAATGGGAATACCCTGCTGAGCTGTCTCACATAGCTAGGCCTGATGTATGGTTCATAATGCACTTTTTCCACCTGCTGTATTTTTTTCAACTGTTCACCCACATTCGGTATTCATGTTGCTTGAGAGATGGTTTCCGGTGTCAAAGTGAAATTTACACCAGCAAGAGTTACCTGACCATCATGAAAATGTAATACAAACAACCGAGTCAACTCCTGATGATGTTGAATCCGAGCAATCATCTCACAGTACTGATAGCATGACTGCTCTCGAAAACATGCCATGGCAAGTGGGCAAGCGTGCAACTGATTCAACGAGGTGGGCTCTTCTCTCACATGTTTGCCACCTTTACGAGGCCTTCTCGGTGCATGTAGCTCAGTGGTAGAATCACTATCTCTGTCATATGATGTATCAGTGTCTGTCTCCATGGTTTTTCAAGGTCTATGTTTGGCTTGTATGAGATGAAAATGAGAATTTGGTGCTCTTTGTTTTAATGCCAAATGTGTGTCAAAGGAGAGGGACTGTAGGAGAAAAAGGGCAGTGGGAAAAATGGAGTCTTGTCAAGTGGTAATTTGCTTTTTAAAATTTGACAAACTTAGGGACAAGGGACAGCCACTTGACTGTTTGGGGAACTTGGGGTTTTGGGAATTTTTACAAATTAAATGGGAAGGGAAAGTGATAGGAAAGGAAAATGATTTAGGGATAGGAAAATGGGGCTTGTATTTATAGTATAATAGTGAGAGGGAGGGACGAACAAGATGGGAAATTAACAAGTTTGACACTTGTGTGCGTCGCGCAAGTTCAAATTTGCATGGAAAAAAATGGCCCTATGTGCCGCAACCCTTATGTGCGCCGCGCAGGTTGCCCAGTGCGCCGCGACACTGAACTTCACCACAATTTCGGCCTTCAAACGTTGTTTCGTTTCCTCCATGATTTTCTTGACTTCACTCTTGTCTTTGGCATGAAAATGGATTGTTTAAACACCAAAAATATCTTATATATCATGGACTTTGATTTTTCTTTTGACAAACCCACTTTCTAATGTTTGAGCTTTGACATTTTCACATAAACTCTGTTTTTTCTTTCCTTTTTTATTTTTGAACTGAATGATGAATATCTTGTCTATTTTTTGCAGGGATAGCAGGCACGGGATTGGAAAAGGTGACCAGGGCTGCGCCTGAAGAACTTCACAACTGAAACAACTTTGTGAATTACATTACATTTATTACAAAGGATGAAATTGACGATTTTTCTTCAAAACAGAGTTTTGAAGAAAAATCATGATCAAGCATTATGACGATGAAATTTTTGAGATGAAAACTTATTTCAAACCTCCCTCATGTGCCTGCTAACATTATTAGACATTCTGAAGGCCAAATTTGTGAAACCCTAGACCTAAAGAGACCTAAAACCCTAAAATGACTCTTTATCAAACAGGAGGCCAAACATGATTGTAAATGACTTTAAGATTAATTTTGATAGACAGAACTAGGCCCTCACGTAAAAGACATGAGGAACATGAGTGAAAATCCCCCTACTGACAGATGACCCATGCTCCTAATGGAATGCTGATGACTGAACTGAATGAGACACCTAAAATGAAATGCAACAAGATAAATTTGATCTCTGACGGAGGGATGAAGATACTGACTCTAACATTGGCGCCAATGGGGATGGTAGCTCCTTGGAGGTGCCAAGAACTACAGATTTCTAGGAGAGTAGGCAGTGCCTTTGTCCATTGGGCGATGGAGTCCATAACTTCGTCAAATCAACACAAGACTCTTGACTCATTTATTGACTAAAAATTTGACTCAATTTTGAAACTAAAATGACTGAAAAACCTGACTCGACAAACTCAAACCAAAGCTGAAATCAATCTTCAAAATTATAGCCTTCACTTCGGGCCCCAAAATAAAGAAAATATCACAGCACACACTTGCAATGAAACTGAAATAAACTATATATACAGTGACAATGTAAAACAGTAGAAAGAATTTCAGAAATGATACCATTTGAGCAGCCGACCATTGACCGACCCTCTGGGACAATCTTCCTCATTCATCTCTTTCAGAAGAAAAGCATTCTGACCCCGATATGCAGCAATTTTAAAGGGCCCTTTCCAGAGATTTTCGAACTTACCGTGCTTACCCTTTTCCTCATTTCTTGCATCCCATTTCAGCACCACTTCTTCCAATTGAAATTTGTTCGCCTTTTCTTTTCTGTCATAGATTTTCTTAATTCTCTCTTGTAGCTTGAATGTGTTTTGAAAAACTTCTTCTCTCGTCTGCTGCAAATGGATCATTTGATTTATTCTTCTTTGCATATGATCATCTTCACTTCCAGCTTCCTGTAGAAGTTTGACCACTGGAACTGCGAGAGAGGTAGGAAACACTATGTCAACTCCATATACTAACTCAAAAGGGGACATACCAATGGATTTCTTCTGACTCACTCGATCTTCCCAAAGTGCATTGACCAACTTCTTATGCCAAATTTTCTTGTTTATTTCCAGCAACTTTTTAATGATGTTGACCAAAGATTTGTTGGAAGACTCTGCCAATCCATTGCCTTATGGATGATAAGCGGTTGAGTGTCCCAAAGTGATTTTATACTTGTCACAAAAATCAATCATCTTTTTTGATTTGAAATTTGTTGTGTTATTAGTGATTAACTTATTCGGGCAACCAAAACGAGACAAAATATTATTCTCAAGGAATGAAATTATTACCGAATCTGTAGCTTTCCTGGTGGGAATTGCTTCAATCCATTTCGTGAAATAATCTATCGCTGTTAGGATCCACCTATGCTGAGCTGAAGAAGCGGGATGAATTTCGCCAATGAAATCTAAACCCTACTGCTGAAAAGGAGCACTTACTTCAATGGGCTTAAGCGGCAAAGGCTGCAATTTCTGCCTCCCTTCAAAAATCTGACATTCATGACATCTTTTGACAGTCTTATACACATCATCAAAAAGTGTCGGCCAATAATATCCCGCTCTCAAAATTTTATTGGCCGTTGTTTTCCAAAAAAGGTGACCCCCGCAATCTCCCTTATGAAAATCCTCCATGACCTGCTTTGCTTCTTCTTCCACCAAACAGTTTAACAAAACACCACCGGGATCATTCCAATAGAGTGAATTATTCAAAACACAAAACTTAGCAGCCTTCAATTTTAGAGTTCCACTTTTATTTCTAGCCATGCCAGGCGGTGGTGACAAATGCTGAAGCACATATACAATATCTGAATACCAAGGAGACAGCACAAAGATTTCCGATAACTAAACCAATGAACTTTCCTCATTCTCCTCGTACATAGCAGCAATAATATTGATGTCCAAGGCATGTAAATTTGATTCAGCCATTAGCTTAGCCAGCCCTTATCCCTTGATAAGCTTTGTAGGCTTTATCTCCACATCATACTCCAACAAGGCAGCAATCCATCTAACCCATCTCCCCTTTGGATCTGTTTGCACTAAAACATCCTTAATAGCAACGTTAGGAACATAAGCAAGAATATGAGAATGCAGAATATATACGCGAAAATATTTCAAAGCTTTCACTAAAGCAAGAGCTTGCTTTTCAATTATGTTATATTTCAAGGCTGCATCTCTTATGGTAGAGCTGAAAAAAGCGATTGGTTTTTCATGCTAATCTCTTTTCTGCATTAATACTGCTGCCATAGTATGCTTCGAAGAAAATGAAACAAAATAAAATCCTGAGTATAATCCGGGCTGTTCAAAACCGGGGCTGATGAAACAGCCAACCTCACTAAATTGAAAGACTTTACTGCCTCCTCAGTCCACTTCACTGAATTGTCTTTCTTTAGCATGTTTGTAATCTCTCTTAGATGTTCAACAAGATTAGGCACAAAACGGCATAAAAAATTCATCTTACCATTAAAAGATTGAATCTCCTTCTTATTCCGGGGAAGATCAATTTGTTGAATAGCTTCTACTCGAGCTGGGTCAATATGGATGCGATCTTTTGAGATAATATGAGCAACAATTTTTCCCTCATCCATGGCAAACAAACTCTTCTTCAGATTGAGTGACACACCATACTTTCTACATCGCTGAAAAACAATCTTCAAATGGTAAAGGTGCTCTTCATTAGAATTGGAAAAGACTGTCAAATCATCAAGATACACAACTAGAAAAACATCTTTCTCATTTGCAAATGACATATCCATTGCTCGCTGAAATGTCGCACCAACATTCTTCAAACCGAAAGGCATTTTAGCATAATGGAAAGTTCCCCACGGAGTGGTGAACGCGGTTTTGTCTCTATCATCCTCATGGACCAGAATTTGGTTATACCCAGAATAACCATTGAGTAGCGACATACGAGATGCTCCAACTACTCGCTGCAGTATATGATCTATTTTGGGAAATGGATAATTATCTTTCAAGGAAACCTTATTCAGATTCCTAAAATCAATGCACAAACGAATCTCACCCGTTTTCTTGTGGACGAGCACCAAATTGGAAATCCAATCTAAAAATCTTATAGGAACAATGATACCAGCCTTGTATAGTCGATTCAATTCCTTTTCAATTGAGGGCAGCAACTTCGGATTTATCCTTCTCAACTTCTGCCTGAAGGGCTTTTGATTTGGCTTAATTGGAATGGTGTGTTGAATTATGTTTGTATCATACATCTTCAAATCTGAATAGTCCCAAGCAAATACATCAGCAAAAGAAGACAACAAACTAACATATTTTTCTTTTACCTCTGGTGGCAATGCTTTGGAAAATTTCACCATCTTTGGATTTTCAGCTGATCCAATGTTCACATCTTCAACTCCCTTTTCGGTTGGCTGCAAGGCTGGTTTCCTAGCTACGTCATCTTGATCAAAAAGCTCTTCTAAAGGTATCAAACCTTTAGGAATGACGTTATCCTTTAGCTGCAATACTTCCATCTGATTTATTTTCACATTAGCCTCACCATCATCATGCTCCATGTCAATTGAAGTCTCTTTGAGTTTACCTTTGTTTTGTAGAAATTCATCAATCTCATCATCATCTTGGAATACTTGCCAATAGCTTTGATTTTCCGAGATATTTGGACGATGTTTTACATGAATTTCAAACTTGTTACTTGATTTCATCGAAATATTCAAATTACTCGCTACCTTTGCAAGTGCATCTGTAATACCATTCTAAATATGAGGCATACAAGTCAAATTATAGTCTGAAAACAATTTAAAGATATCAAGAACTGCATTTCGGTAAGCCCACATTTGAGGATTCTTAGCTTGGTATTCACCTTTCACTTGCTTAATTACCAACTCAGAGTCACCATACACTGAAATCCTCTTAGCATTCAAATTTCTAAGAATTTTCATACCAGCAATCAAAGCTTCGTATTCTGCCTCATTATTCGAACAATCAAAAGCTAATTTGTAAGAACAAACCCTTACATTACTTGGTACCTTGTTTGGGGCGAAAAAAGGGTTGCGTACCCAAATGCCAATTCTAGCACCATCACTTCCTACTGCACCATCAAAATCCATAGTCCATAAACCATCTTCATCTTCTTCCAAGTGCTGAAATTCTGTTTGCTTTGTTATTTCTGCTTGTTGTCCATCAACTTTCTGCTGCTGTCGGAAGGCTGATTGCTCAGCGGAACTCTCAAGTTCTTGCCTTTCTTTCTTCAAAACTTCTCTGAAATTTTCTGTGATTTCCGGAATGTCCTCTGCTTCAACTAACTGACTATCTACATCATTGAAACTATCTGAATACAAAACAAAAGACTCTAAATCTGTATGTACATAATTAATCAGATGATTTATCGGTTTCTCCTTGATGGTGATCATATACTTCATATTTTTCTCCAGATATAGTTTTCTCATCTCACCGAACACAGGAATGGTAGCATAGGAGAAATCAAGCTGCAATGTTCCCTTAAGTTTCGCTCCCCAAGATCTGGAAAGAAGCATGCCAAATCTAGGAGGAATATCTGCCACAACCACATCAATCAAAACATTCTTAGTCGGAATTTGATCTAAACTAACCACCAAATCTTTGATAAGCCCAATGCATCTTACTCTGCTAGAATCAAAAGAATAAAGATCATGATACTTCCTAGTGATGTCCAATCCCAATTTCTCCATGATCGCCTTTGGCATGAGATTATGAGAAGCTCCAGAATCAAACATGGCATTTTGTAACACAAAATCATGCAATATAAGGCTGATATAAAAATGCGGCACATCACTATCAGGAGGCTCACCATCCAATGCTGGTCCAAATATCAACTCAGGTTGATCATCTTCCACATTCACCATATCAGACATTGGATCGAAATTCAAAATTTTAGATACTTGACCCTTGTAGCTGCTATTTTTCATCAACTCAGTCAAAGGAATGGAAACTTTTAACTTAGCAATTTCACTCTCTAAGTTAAAAACTGAAGTTTTTTCTACCTCTTTGGCTGAAACATCCTTCTTTTCAGCTTTCTCCCTCAATACAATTGGCTAATTAGATCTTTCACTTGCTGATGGAGATTTGCTAGTAGCGGGATCAGCTACTTCTTTTCCCTTCTTATATGCAATGGGTGCATCATTCTTTGGTGTTGAAACTTCATTTCTCTTTTGGATTGGTTTGATAGGCACATCTCTGTTTCTAAGTGAATATTTTCGCTGCTGGGCAGACAAAGCATTCATATAACCTCTCTGATACTCATCCGACTCTTCTTCAAGAGTTGTCTCATTTTCCAAGATAAAATCCTCATCCTTTTGTACAGCTGAACTTTATGCATACTCCTCATCTTCAGTGATAAAGGTTGGCATGTCATCAGGTGTAAAGAAGTTATTCTCTGCCCCTATTACATTGTCTTCATCATCTGATTCCGGACCAACAAAATTCTGTTGTAAAGGTGTCTTTACCTGTTGTTGTACTACTGGTGGTTCTTTTGCTCACTGCTCTCGTTGTTTGATCCTGAATTGTGGTTGCTGCTGGCCACAGAAGTTAGGATTTCTGATCTGTGGTTCAGGCTTATCAAGTGTTAATATGTCAATCATCTTTTCCACCTTACGAAGTACTTGATCTGAACTAGAAGCTTCTTCCTTTATCACGACTTTCTTCTCAGCTTTCAATCTGGCTCTCTTGTCATTCAAATTAGCTTCAACACTCACTACAATTTTCTGCATGTCCTCCAAAGTGGCCGCATCTCTTTCTTGCAATTGATAGGCCATGTCCAGATCAAAACCATCCGGAAACTTAAGCAAAGCCGATTTCTTAGATTGCCTTAAATCATCAGGAATTGCATTGTAAACCACATTAAATCTAATATAATAGTCTTGGACAGACTCACGAGCATTGTGCTTGATCTTGGTATATTCAGAAGTGATCTAAAGAGGATCTTTCTTTACTTCCCACCGATCCAAGAATTGTCTCTGAAGCTCAGCCAATGTCTCAATACTTCTAGGCTGCAAAGCTCTGAACCACTTTCTTACTTCACCTCCAAAAGTTTGCACAAATAATCTCATGGTTACATTTTCTGCATCAATCTCATGAAGATCAAAGAATTATGCCATTCTATCAATATGTTGTTGAGTAGGAACACTTTGAGGAGTGCCATCAAACAATGGAATCTTACTTTGATAATCAGCGGGCATGGCATCCAAGTTTTGAGGCAGGACAAGGGGTGCAAATCTGGCAACCATTGCTCTTGGTGGATTTATAACCGGTCTTGGAGATATAGGTGGAGTAGGAGCAGTAGATTTATGAGGTGTATGCGGTGTGGATGGAGGTGATACTACTACAGATGGCCCAAGAGTTTTAGATGCAGATTCTATGAATTCAGGAATGTTTTTCGCCACAATGGAGTTTTGAATATTCAAAATGTAACTCTCAATGGATCTATTAGCCTATTCAATTTCAAGATACTTGATAAATTCCGGATTTATGACAGTAGAACCAATAGCACTTTCAGACTTAGTCTCAAACAATGACAACTCAAATTGTTCGTCAAACTCTAGATCTTCAAGATATTCAAACACAGCAGGACATCAATGAGATTTGAATAGAGGGATCACAGGATTTTCTCGACAAAGTATTCTTGAAATCATATTGGGATTCTCATACACTGGAGGTGGATCGGGATCCGGATTTGCTCTAGTATGTCTTCCGGAAGCTAGTGTGTTGGATTAATTTCAAAATCAAAGGGACAAAACCAACTTGTTCATCCTATCAAATTCTAGTCTCATCACCCAAAAGTCCAGAACAATCTGATATACTGGGGTAATTCACAAGTCAAGTGTTACGTTTACAAACTAGACCGGAGATTGAATGAAGCAGCATTTATCTACTTTCGCTAATGCAAAGCAAGAGTGTTTCGAAGGCTACCTGGCATAACTTTAGGCTTTTTCTGTAGCTTATAAAAAAAATAACACCAACAAGAAAACCATTTTATTTCCCAATATGGTCGCCACTATGTTATTTCCTAAATCTATCTCAGGCTGAAGGAAGGCAGAGTTCAGGGTAACATCAAACCACGCTCAGTCTGGTAGCTAGCCCTACCAGATCAGGAGAGGGATCTCTCCAGCTCAATCTCAGCAAAAATAATCAATAGGGCTTGAGATGACTTGAAATAAAAGCTAATTTTAGGCTAGGTATATAAGTAAAGGATTTCTATTGTGTTTTTGGGGGTTTTTGTTGGAATCAAAGGGAAAGGCAATTTTGGATCCGGGGATTAGGCCTAGTTTTTGTAGATTTCTGATTAGGGAAAGGAAGGAAATTGTTTTGATGCTTTAGGTTGGATGAATGGATGGCTCAGACCAGTGAGGAGCTGAAGAGGGCAAGATGCTTTCAAGAATCCTCTTCAAACATATGAAAACATGGAAAATTAAACAGAACTGAAGACAGAGCAAAGAAATCTAATGAATTCCACCTTTATAACTTGTTTGTTTAATTTAAGAAGAAAGAAGAAGGAAAATGGTACACATAAACATCAGTGAACTTAAAATTACTTAGAGAAACACACCATCAAAACACAGAGCCACATGGGTTCCAAAGAGTGTTGCAAACCCTGGTCTATTCCTTTGCCAAAATTGCAGAGATGAAATGTACAATGAAGTGCCAAGCAATCCCAAGTGTCCAACCTTGAAAATGATTGAGAAAATACATGATATAGACAAGCCTAACTCATCCCCATGCCTCTAGGGGTTGAGCTCACCATTATAGGAGTTTTTTCAACCATATCTAAACTAGGAACTGGAAAATAGGCAATGAAACAACTTGCCTCTATATGATAGGAAACTGATTCATTCACTTACATTTCACCTTTTGGTGAATGAATCTACCAAGATAAATAAAAATGTGCCAAAATTACATCAAAGTCATGAAATTACATCAAGTTACATCAAGATTTACATGAAAAGGTCAAACTGGCCAAAACTAGGTGAAATTCTGAGCTGCTGAGTGAAAAATAGGCCAAATTTCCCTATGCGTCACGCCTAAAATCTTTATGTGTAGCACAAGTTTAAGGCTGATTTTGAGGGCCTTCCTGAAGTCCAAATTGAGCGCAGGATAGCTTGTTGGAAAGGCCTATCTGTCTACTTTCCAAAACAAGTGTAATTTCTTGATTTTCTTGCAATTTTCCTCTCCAAAAATCAAATCTCCCAACATTGCTTCCTGTGTGTGCAAAAAGTGGCAGAAAGGCCATTTTTACGGTGTTTTTGACCCTTTAGGCAACCCAAAACTTGTCAAAATCATTAGGTAATCCATACGCATGCATAAATTTTGATGAAAAATCCAAAAATGCAAATTTTTCCTCTTGAAGAGCTGCCAATTATAAGTGCGCGCCAAGTAGCGCTACACGTTGGGCAGGAAAATCTATTTTTAGGCCCAAAAATTCAAAATTGACAAAAATTTTCCCAAATTTCTTGAAATTTGGGCTGAAGGTCCCTCATCAAGCACTATGTTGGGCCAAAGAAGCTTCGGCCAAAATTTGGACTCTATCATGCCTTTTACGACGCTTTAGTGCCCTCCTTAGTCTTGCTTTCAGGATCTTGATCCTCGCTTTGCAAACATGATTTCGCGCCCAATAATGGTTCTTCATATGTATGAGCATGTTCTTTTCCTTTTTTTCCTTCTCCAATAGCTTCTCAAGATGAATATTTACCCTCTCAAGCGAAGTATCTCTATCAGCCTCAATCTCCCGCTCAATGGGTGTCATCTCGGTTGGGCTTCTTCGGGCAGCTTTCCAGTTCTCACGGATGTTTTGCAACTCCATGATCATCTGATGATCCTCCAACTGTTTGTTCCACTGCTCCAGGTAGTTTATGATCCATTGAGCTCTTTGTAATTTTTCAGTCAATGTGTCTATCTCAGCCTTCTGCTCCTGAATGATATCTCTCAACTTTGAGCTTAGAGAGCTCAAATCCTCATCAATCAATATGAAATCAGTATCATGGCCTCCTGAAGGGCCCTCATCCTGCATAGGCCTCTTACCTTTGTCTTGTACCTGTACATGTGTTTCTGATGATGGCAACGAGGCCCCTTCCACCCCAGGTGGAGATAGTACTCGTCGGGCTGCTACAAATAATGCTCTGGTGCCTCTCTGATAAGTAACAAACACTGGCACACTGATAAGTTCTATCTCGGGACCTTCAGACTGATGTGAAGGTTCACCTGGCTCATGAAAAACCTCCGAAGGAAGCTGAGGGGTTGTGAAGAAGTCATGGGAAATGAAATCTTCCCATGAAATACCCTACAATCCAAGCTGATGTACAACAACAATCTTGATGAGTGCATAGTGATAAATATTGTTGTACTGCTGCTCGGGAGTTTTCTTCTGCACAAGAGTGGTCATTCTCTCGATGTTTTGGCACATGAAATAAGGTATCTTCATCATCCTCACTCTTGTGAAATGCATCAACAACCTGATGTGGTAGGCATAAAGGCGTGAGAATCGGCCCTCACAACTGAAGTATCTGATAATGAGTCTCATCAAAGGCGCATAGGATTCCTTTAGGAACCGGAATGGGAATACCCTGCTGAGCTGTCTCACATAGCTAGGCCTGATGTATGGTTCATAATGCACTTTGTCCACCTGTTGTCTTTTTTTCCACTGTTCACCCACATTTGGTATTCCTGTTGCTTGAGAGATGGTTTCCGGTGTCAAAGTGAAATATACACCAGCAAGAGTTACCTGACCATCATGCAAATGTAATACAAACAACCGAGCCAACTCCTGATGATGTTGAATCCGAGCAATCATCTCACAGTATTGATAGCATGACTGCTCTCGAAAACATGCCATGTCAAGTGGGAAAGCCTGCAACTGAGTCAATGAGGTGGGCTCTTCTCTCACATGTTTGCCACCTTTACGAGGCCTTCTCGGTGCATGTAGCTCAATGGTAGAATCACTATCTCTGTCATATGATGTATCAGTGTCTGTCTCCATGGTGTTTCAAGGTCTATGTTTGGCTTGTATGAGATGAAAATGATAATTTGGTGCTCTTTGTTTTAATTCCAAATGTGTGTCAAAGGAGAGGGACAGTAGGAGAAAAACGGTAGTGGGAACAATGGAGTTTTGTCAAGTGGTAATTTTCCTTTTAAAATTTGACAAAATTAGGGACAAGGGACAGCCACTTGTCTATTTGGGGAACTTGGGGTTTTGGGAATTTTTACAAATTAAATGGGAAGGGAAAGTGATAAGAAAGGAAAATGATTTAGGGATAGGAAAATGGGGCTTGTATTGATAGTATAACAGTGAGAGGGAGGGACGAACAAGATGGGAAATGAACAAGTTTGGCACCACAATTACTTTTTAAAATGCCAATTTCAAAACCCTAGGGAAGAAATTTCAACAAGAGGATAGGGTTTATAATTTTGCATTCAAATTCTCAAAACCAATCTTTCAAACAACATAAAACACTGATTAATGGTAGTTGCAAGATGATTTGAACTTACTTGGAGCAAATGGGACCGATTCGTTTTGAAATTTGAAAGAGATGGCAAGAAATTTTTTGTTTCAGGCCAATGCGCTGTGTGCACAATCCAGTGCGTCGCGACCCTTGTGTGCATCACGCAAGTTCAAATTTGCATGGAGAAAAACGGCCCTATGCACCGTGACCCTTATGTGCGCCGCGCAGGTTGCCCAGTGCGCCGCAACACTGAACTTCACCACAATTTCGGCCTTCAAACGCTGTTTCGTTTCCTCCATGATTTTCTTGACTTCACTCTTGTCTTTGGCATGCAAATGGATTTTTTAAACAACAAAAATATCTTATATATCATGGAATTTGATTTTTCTTTTGACAAACCCACTTTCTAATGTTTGAACTTTGACATTTTCACATAAACTCTATTTTTTCTTTCCTTTTTTATTTTTGAACTGAATGATGAATCTCTTGTCTATTTTTGCAGGGATAGCAGGCAGGAGATTGGCAAAGGTGACCAGGGCTGCACCTGAAGAACTTCACAACTGAAAAAACTTTGAGAATTACATTACATTTATTACAAAGGATGAAATTGACTATTTTTCTTCAAAACAGAGCTTTGAAGAAAAATCACGATCAAGCATTATGACGATGAAATTTTTACGATGAAAACTTATTTCGAACCTCCCTCATGTGCCTGCTGACATTATTAGACATTCTGAAGGCCAAATTTGTGAAACCCTAGACCTAAAGAGACCTAAAACCCTAAAATGACTATTTATCAAACAGGAGGCCAAACATGACTGTAAATGACTTTAAGATTAATTTTGATAGACATAACTAGGCCTGCAGGTACAAGACATGAGGAACATGAATGAAAATCCCCCTACCGTCAGATGACCCATGATCCTAATGGAATGCAGATGACTGAACTGAATGAGACACCTAAAATGAAATGCAACAAGATAAATTTGATCTCTGATGGAGGGATGAAGATACCGACTCTAACATTGGCGCCAATGGGGATGGTAGCTCCTTGGAGGTGCCAAGAACTACAGATTTCTGGGAGCGTAGGCAGTGCCTTCGTCCATTAGGAGATGGAGTCCATAACTTCAACAAATCAACACAAGACTCTTGACTCATTTATTGACTGAAAATTTGACTCAAACTGACTCAATTTTGAAACTAAAATGACTGAAAAACCTGACTTGACAAACTCAAACCAAAGTTGAAATCAATCTTCAGAATTATAGCCTTCACTTTGGGCCCCAAACTGAAGAAAAGATCACAGCACACACTTGCAATGAAACTGAAATAAACTGTATATACAGTGACAATGTAAAACAGCAGAAAGCATTTCAGAAATGATACCATTTGAGAAGCCGACCATTGACCAGCCCTCCTGGACAATCTTCCTCGTTCATATCTTTTAGAAGAAAATCATTCTGACCCCGATATGCAGCAATTTTAAAGGGCCCTTTCCAGAGATTTTTGAACTTACCGTGCTTACCCTTTTCCTCGTTTCTTGCATCCCATTTTAGCATCACTTCTTCCAATTGAAATTTGTCTGCCTTTGCTTTTCTGTCATAGATTTTCTTAATTCTCTCTTGCAGCTTGAATATGTTTTGAAAAACTTTTTCTCTCGTCTGTTGCAAATGGATCATTTGATTTATTCTTCTTTGCATATGATCATCTTCACTGCCAGCTTCCTGTAGAAGTTTGACCACTGGAACTGCGAGAGAGGTAGGAAACACCGTGTCAACTCCATATACTAACTCAAAAGGGGACATACCAATGGATTTCTTCTGACTCACTCGATCTTCCCAAAGTGCATTGACCAACTTCATATGCCAAATTTTCTTGTTTATTTCCAGCAACATTTTAATGATGTTGACCAAAGATTTGTTGGCAGACTCTGCCAATCCATTGCCTTGTGGATGATAAGTAGTTGAGTGTCCCAAAGTGATTTTATACTTGTCACAAAACTCAATCATCTTTTTTGATTTGAAAGATGTTGTGTTATCAGTGATTAACTTATTCGGGAAACCAAAACGAGACACAATATTATTCTCAAGGAATGAAATTATTACCAAATCTATAGCTTGCCTGGTGGGAATTGCTTCAATCCATTTCGTGAAATAATATATCACTGTTAGGAT
Source organism: Pinus albicaulis (assembly GCA_034641835.2). Lineage (NCBI taxonomy): Eukaryota > Viridiplantae > Streptophyta > Pinopsida > Pinales > Pinaceae > Pinus > Pinus albicaulis. Next base: position 412,273,852 of record CM076577.1, read on the forward strand.
CCACCTATGTTGAGCTAAAGAAGCGGGATGAATTTTGCCAATGAAATCCAAACCCCACTACTAAAAAGGAGCACTTACTTCAATGGGCTTAAGCGACAAAGCCTCCAATTTCTGCCTCCCTTCACATTCATGACAGCTTTTGATAGTCTTATACACATCAGCAAAAAGTGTCATCCAATAATATCCCACTCTCAAAATTTTATTGGCCGTTGTTTTCCAAAAAAGGTGACCCCCGCAATCTCCCTTATGAAAATCCTCCATAACCCGCTTTGCTTATTCTTCCACCAAACAGTTTAACAAAACACCACTGGGATATTTCCAATAGAGTGAATTATTCAAAACACAAAAATTAGCAGCCTTCAATTTCAGAGTTCTACTTTTATTTCTAGCCATGCTGGGCGGTGGTGACAAATTTTGAAGCACATATACAATATCTGAATACCAAGGAGACAGCACAAATATTTTTGATACCTGAACTGATGAACTTTCCTCATTCTCCTCGGACATAGCAGCAATAATATTGATTTCCAAGGCATGTAAATTTGATTCAGCCATTAGCTTAGCCAGCCCTTATCCTTTGATAAGCTTTGTAGGCTTTATCTCCGCATCATACTCCAACAAGGCAGCAATCCATCTGCCCCGTCTCCCCTCTGGATCTATTTGCACTAAAACATCCTTAACAGTAGCGTTAGGAACATAAGCAAGAATATGAGAATGCAAAATATATACATGAAAATCTTTCAATTCTTTCACTAAAGCAAGAGCTTGCTTTTCAATTATGTTATATTTCAAGGCTGCATCTCTTATGGTACGGCTGAAAAAAGCGATTAGTTTTTCATGCTGATCTCTTTTCTGCATTAATACTGCTTCCATAGTATGCTCCGAAGCAAATGAAAACAAAATAAAATCCTGAGTATAATCCGGGCTGATCAAAACCGGGGTTGATGAAAGAGCCAACTTCACTAAATTGAAAGACTTTACTACCTCCTCAGTCCACTTCACTGCATTGTATTTCTTAAGCATGTTTGTAATCTCTCTTAGATGTTCAGCAAGATTAGGCACAAAACGGTGTAAAAAATTCATCTTACCATTAAAAGATTGAATCTCCTTCTTATTCCGGGGAAGATCAATTTTCTGAATAGCTTCTACTCGAGCTGGGTCAATACGGATGCCATATTTTGAGATAATATGAGCAAGAAGTTTGCCCTCATCCATGGCAAACAAACTCTTCTTTGGATTGAGTGACACGCCATACTTTCTACATCGCTGAAAAACAATCTTCAAATGGTAAAGGTGCTCTTCATCAGAATTGGAAAAGACTGTCAAATCATCAAGATACACAACTAGAAAAACATTTTTCTCATTTGCAAATGCCATATCCATTGCTCGCTGAAATGTCGCACCAACATTCTTCAAACCGAAAGGCATTTTAGCATAATGGAAAGTTCCCCACAGAGTGGTGAATGCGGTTTTGTCTCTATCATCCTCATGGACCAGAATTTGGTTATACCTGGAATAATCATCGAGTAGTGACATACGAGATGCTCCAACTACTTGCTGCAGTATGTGATCCATTTTGGGCAATGAATAATTATCTTTCAAGGAAACCTTATTCATATTCCTAAAATCAATGCACAAACGAATCTCACCTGTTTTCTTGAGGACGAGCACCAAATTGGAAATCCAATCTAAAAATATTATAGGAACAATGATACCATCCTTGTATAGTCGATTCACTTCCTTTTCAATTGAGGGTAGCAACTTCGGATTTATCCTTCTCAACTTCTGCCTGAAGGGTTTTTTATTTGGCTTAATTGGAATGGTGTGCTGAATTATGTTTGTATCATATGTCTTCAAATCTGAATAGCCCCAAGCAAATACATCAGCAAAAGAAGACAAAAAAATAACATATTTTTCTTTTACCTTCGGTGGCAATGCTTTGGACAATTTCACCATCTTTGGATTTTCAGCTGATCCAATGTTCACATGTTCAACTCCCTTTTTGGTTGGCCGCAAGGTTGGTTTTCTAGCTACGTCATCTTGATCAAAAAGATCTTCTAAAGGTATCAAACCTTTAGGAATGACGTTATCCTTTAGCTGCAATACTTCCATCTGATTTATTTGCACATCAGCCTCACCATCATCATGCTCCATGTCAATTGAAGTCTCTTTGAGTTTACCATTGTTTTGCAGAAATTCATCAATCTCATCATCATCTTGGAATACTTTCCAATACCTTTGATTGTCTGGGACAGTTGGACGATGTTTTACATGAATTTCAAACTTTTTACTTGAGTTCATCGGAATCTTCAAATTACTTGCTGCCTTTGCAAGTGCATCTGCAATAGCATTCTGAATATGAGGGATACAAGTCAAAGTATAGTCTGAAAACAATTTCAAGATATCAAGAACTGCATTTCAGTAAGCCCACATTCGAGGATGCTTAGCTTGGTATTCACCTTTCACTTGCTTAATTACCAACTCAGAGTCACCATACACTGCAATCCTCTTAGCATTCAACTTTCTAAGAATTTTCAGACCAGCAATCAAAGCTTTGTATTCTGCCTCATTATTCGAACAATCAAAAGCTAATTTGTAAGAACAAACCCTTACATTACTTGGTACCTTGTTTGGGGCGAAAAAAGGGCTGCGTACCCAAATTCCAATTCCAACACCATCACTTCCTACTCCACCATCAAAATCCATAATCCATAAACCATCTTCATCTTCTTCCAAGTGCTGAAATTCTGTTTTCTCTGTTATTTCTGTTTGCTGTCCATCAACTTTCTGCTGCTGTTGGAAGGTTGATTGCTCAGCGGAACTCTTAAGTTCTTTCCTTTTTTTCTTGAAAACTTCTCTGAAATTTTCTGTGATTTCTGGAATGTCCTCTGCTTCAACTAACTGACTATCTACATCATTGAAACTATCTGAATACAAAACAAAAGACTCTAAATCTGTATGTACATAATTAATCGGATGATTTACCGGTTTCTCCTTGCTGGTGATCATATACTTCATCTTTTGCTCCCGATATAGTTTTCTCATCTCACCAAACACAGGAATGGTAGCATAGGAGAAATCAAGCTGCAATGTTCCCTTCAGTTTTTCTCCCCAATATCTGGAAAGAAGCATGCCAAATCTAATAGGAATATCTACCACAACCACATCCATCAAAACATTCTTAGTCGGAATCTGATCTAAACTAACCACCAAATATTTGATAAGCCCAATGCATCTTACTCTGCTAGAATCAAAAGAATAAAGATCATGATACTTCCTAGTGATGTCCAATCCCAATTTCTCCATGATCGCCTTTGGCATGAGATTATGAGAAGCTTCAGAATCAAACACGGCATTGTGTAACACAAAATCATGCAATCTAAGGCTGATATAAAAAGGAGGCACATCACTATCGGGAGACTCACCATCCAATGCTGGTCCAAATATCAACTCAAGTTGATCATCTTCCATTGTTGCATTCAAATTCTCAAAACCAATCTTTCAAATAACATCAAACACTAATTAATGGCAGTTGCAAGATGATTTGAACTTACTTGGAGCAAATGGGACCGATTCGTTTCGAAATTTGAGAGAGATGGGAAGAAATTTTCTGTTTCGGGACAATGCGTTGCGCACACAACCTAGTGCGCTGCGACCCTTGTGTGCATCATGCAAGTTCAAATTTGCATGGAGAAAAACGGCCCTATGCACCGCGACCCTTATGTGCACTGCGCAGGTTGCCCAGTGTGCCACGACACTGAACTTCACCATAATTTCGGCCTTCAAACGTTGTTTCATTTCCTCCACGATTTTCTTGACTTCACTCTTGTCTTTGGCATGCAAATGGATTGTTTAAACAACAAAAATATCTTATATATCATGGACTTTGATTTTTCTTTTGACAAACCCACTTTCTAATGTTTAAACTTTGACATTTTCACATAAACTCTATTTTTTCTTTCCTCTTTTATTTTTGAACTGAATGATGAATCTCTTGTCTATTTTTTGTAGGGATAGCAGGCACGGAATTGGAAAAGGTGACCAGGGCTGCGCCTGAAGAACTTCACAACTGAAACAACTTTGAGAATTACATTACATCTATTACAAAGGATGAAATTGACGATTTTTCTTCAAAACAGAGTTTTGAAGAAAAATCATGATCAAGCATTATGACAATGAAATTTTTGCGATGAAAACTTATTTCGAACCTCCCTCATGTGCTTGCTGACATTATTAGACATTCTGAAGGCCAAATTTGTGAAACCCTAGACCTAAAGAGACCTAAAACCCTAAAATGACTCTTTATCAAACAGGAGGCCAAACATGACTGTAAATGACTTTAAGATTAATTTTGATAGACAGAACTAGGCCCGTAGGTACAAGAAATGAGGAACATGAGTTAAAATCTCCCTACCGTCAAATGACCCATGCTCCTAATGGAATTCAGATGACTGAACTGAATGAGACACCTAAAATCAAATGCAACAAGATAAATTTGATCTCTGACGGAGGGATGAAGATACCGACTCTAACATTGGCTCCAATGGGGATGGTAGCTCCTTGGAGGTGCCAAGAACTACAAATTTCTAGGAGAGTAGGCAGTGCCTTCGTCCATTGGGCTATGGAGTCCATAACTTCGACAAATCAACACAAGACTCTTGACTCATTTATTGACTGAAAATTTGACTCAAACTGACTCAATTTTGAAACTAAAATGACTGAAAAACCTGACTCGACAAACTCAAACCAAAGCTGAAATCAATATTCAGAATTATAGCCTTCACTTCGGGCCCCAAACTGAAGAAAAGAACACAGCACACACTTGCAATGAAACTAAAATAAACTGTATATATAGTGACAATGTAAAACAGAAGAAAGCATTTCAGAAATGATACCGTTTGAGCAGCCGACCATTGACCAGCCCTCCTAGACAATCTTCCTCGTTCATCTCTTTCAGAAGAAAAGCATTATGACCCCGATATGCAGCAATTTTAAAGGGCCCTTTCCAGAGATTTTCGAACTTACCGTGCTTACCCTTTTCCTCGTTTCTTGCATCCCATTTCAGCACCACTTCTTCCAATTGAAATTTGTCCGCCTTTTCTTTTCCGTCATAGATTTTCTTAGTTCTCTCTTGCAGCTTGAATGTGTTTTGAAAAACTTCTTCTCCCTAAAATGACTCTTTATCAAACAGGAGGCCAAACATGACTGTAAATGACTTTAAGATTAATTTTGATAGACAGAACTAGGCCCGTAGGTACAAGACATGAGGAACATGAGTTAAAATCTCCCTACCGTCAAATGACCCATGATCCTAATGGAATTCATATGACTGAACTGAATGAGACACCTAAAATCAAATGCAACAAGATAAATTTGATATCTGACGGAGGGATGAAGATACCGACTCTAACATTGGCGCCAATGGGGATGGTAGCTCCTTGGAGGTGCCAAGAACTACAGATTTCTGGGAGAGTAGGCAGTGCCTTCGTCCATTGGGTGATGGAGTCCATAACTTTGACAAATCAACACAAGAATCTTGACTCATTTATTGACTGAAAATTTGACTCAAACTGACTCAATTTTGAAACTAAAATGACTGAAAAACCTGACTCGACAAACTCAAACCAAAGCTGAAATCAATCTTCAGAATCATAGCCTTCACTTTAGGCCCCAAGCTGAAGAAAATACCACATCACACACTTGCAATGAAATTGAAATAAACGGCATATACAGTGACAATGTATATAGCGGGAAACATCTCATAAATGATACTGTTTGAGTAGCCGACCATTGACCGACCCTCTTGGAAAATCTTCCCTGTTCATATCTTTCAGAAGAAAAGCATTCTGACCCCGATATGCAGCAATTTTAAAGGGTCCTTTCCAGAGATTTTTGAACTTACCGTGTTTACCCTTTTCCTCATTTCTTGCATCCCATTTCAGCACCACTTCTTCCAATTGAAATTTTTCCACCTTTGATTTTCTGTCATAGATTTTCTTAATTCTGTCCTGCATCTTGAATGTGTTTTGGAAAACTTCTTCTCTTGTTTGCTGCAAATGGATCATTTGATTTATTCTTCTTTTCATATGATCATCTTCATTGCCAGCTTCCTGTAGAAGTTTTACCACTAGAACGGTGAGAGAGGTATGAAACACTGTATCAACTCCATAAACTAACTCAAAAGGGGACATACCAATGGATTTCTTCTGACTCACTCGATCTACCCAAAGTGCATTGACCAACTTCTTATGCCAACTTTTGCTATTTATTTCCAGCAACTTTTTAATGATGTTGACCAAATATTCGTTGGAAGACTCCGCCAATCCATTGCCTTGTGGATGATAAGCGGTTGAGTGTCCCAAAATGATATGATACTTGTCACAAAACTCAATCATCCTTTCTAATTTGAAAGTTGCTGCATTATCAGTGATTAACTTATTCGGGAAACCAAAACGAGACAAAATGTTATCCTCAAGGAAAGAAATTATTACTGAATCCGTAGCTTGCCTGGTGGGAATCACTTCAATCCATTTCGTGAAATAATCTGTCGCTATGAGGATCCACTTATGCTGGGCCGAAGAAGCAGGATGGATCTCACCAATGAAATCCAAACCGCACTGCCGAAAAGGAGCACTTACCTCAATGGGCTTAAGCGGCAAAGGCTGCAATTTCTGCCCTCCTTCAAAAATCTGACATTCATGACATCTTTTGACAGTCTTATACACATCAACAAAAAGTGTCGGCCAATAATAACCCGCTCTCAAAATCTTGTTGGCCCTTTTTTTCCAAAAAATGTGACCCCCGTAATCTCCCTTATGAAAATCCTCCATAACCTTCTTTGCTTCTTCTTCCACCAAACAGTTTAACAAAACACCACCAGGATCTTTCCAATAGAGTGAATCATTCAAAATACAAAACTTAGCAGCCTTCAATTTCAGAGTTCTACTTTTATTTCTAGTCGTGCCGGGAAGTGGTGACAAATTTTGGAGCACATATACAATATCTAAATACCAAGGAGAGAGCACAAATATTTCTGATACCTGAACTGATGAGCTTTCCTCATTCTCCTCGGACATAGTAGCAATAAGATTGATGTCCAAGGCATCAAAATTCGACTCAGCCATTAGCTTAGCCAACCCTTGTCCTTTGATAAGCTTTGTAGGCTTTATCTCCACATCATACTCCAACAAGGCGGCAATCCATTTGCCCCGTCTCTCTTCTAGATCTGTTTGCACTAAAACATCCTTAACAGCGGCATTAGGAACATAAGCAAGAATACGAGAATGCAAAATATATACTCAGAAATCTTTCAACTCTTTCACAAGAGCAAGATCTTGCTTTTCAATGATGTTATATTTCAAGGCCGCATCTCTTATGGTACGGCTGAAAAAAGCAATTGGTTTTTCATGCCCATCTCTTTTCTGCATTAATACTATTGCCACAGTATGATCCAAAGCAAATGAAAACAAAATAAAATCCTGAGTGTAATCTGGGCTGATCAGAACAGGAGCTGAAGAAAGAACCAACTTCACTAAATTGAAAGATTTTACCGCCTCCTCAGTCCACTTCATTACGCTATCTTTCTTAAGCATGTTTGTAATTTCCCTTAGATGTTCAGCAAGGTTAGGCAAAAAGCAGCATAAAAAATTCATCTTACCATTAAAAGATTGAATCTCCTTCTTATTCCGGGGAAGATCAATTTGCTGAATAGCTTCAACTCATGCTGGGTCAATACGGATGCCATATTTTGAGATAATATGACAAAGAATTTTTCCCTCATCCATGGAAAACAAACTCTTCTTCGGATTGAGTGATACACCATACTTTCTACATCGCTGAAAAACAATCTTCAAATGGTAAAGGTGCTCTTCATCAGAATTGGAAAAGACTATCAAATCATCAAGATACACAACTAGGAAAACATCTTTCTCATTTGCAAATTCCATATCCATTGCGCACTGACATGTCACACTAGTATTCTTCAATCCAAAAGGCATTTTAGCGTAATGGAAATTTCCCCACGGAGTGGTGAACGTGGTTTTGTCTCTATCATCCTCATGGACCAGAATTTGGTTATATTCCTAACACCATCAAGAAGATAATAGTATGCCTAACTGACACTAGTGATGGATCATTTTAAGAATGGATAATTATCTTTCAAGGAAACCTTGTTCAAATTCCTAAAATCAATGCACAAACGAATCTAACCTGTTTTCTTGTGGGCGGGCACCAAATTGGAAATCCAATCTGAAAATCTTATAGGAACAATGATACCAGCCTTGTATAGTTGATTCACTTCCTTTTCAATTGAGGGCCACAACTTCGGATTTATCCTTCTCAACTTCTGCCTGAAGGGATTTTGATTTGGCTTAATTGGAATGGTGTGCTAAATTATGTTTGTATCATACATCTTCAAATCTGAATAGTCCCAAGCAAATACATCAGCAAAAGAAGACAACAAAATAACATATTTTTCTTTTACCTCTGGTGGCAATGCTTTGGAAAATTTCACCATCTTTGGATTTTCAACTGATCGAATGTTCACATCTTCAACTCCCTTTTCGATTGGCCGCAAGGTTGGTTTTCTAGCTACGTCATCTTTATCAAAAATCTCTTAAGGTATCAAAACTTTAGGAATGACGTTATCCTTCAGCTGAAATACTTCCATCTGATTTATTTGCACATCAGCCTCACCATCATCATGTTCCATGTCAATTGAAGTCTCTTTGAGTTTACCTTTGTTTTGCAGAAATTCATCAATCTCATCATCATCTTGGAATACTTGCCAATACCTTTGATTGTCTGGGACAGTTGGACGATTTTTTACATGAATTTCAAAATTTTTACTTGATTTCATCGGAATCTTCAAATTGCTTGCTGCCTTTGCAAGTGCATCTGCAATACCATTCTAAATACGAGGCATACAAGTCAAATTATAGTCTGAAAACAATTTCAAGATATCAAGAACTGCATTTCGGTAAGCCCGCATTCGAGGATGCTTAGCTTGGTATTCACCTTTCACTTGCTTAATTACCAACTCGGAGTCACCATACACTGCAATCCTCTTAGCATTCAACTTTCTAATAATTTTCAGACCAGCAATCAAAGCTTCGTATTCTGCCTCATTATTCGAACAATCAAAAGCTAATTTGTAAGAACAAACCCTTACATTACTTGGTACCTTGTTTGGGGTGGAAAAAGGGTTGCGTACCCAAATGCCAATTCTAGCACCATCACTTCCTACTGCACCATCAAAATCCATAGTCCATAAACCATATTCATCTTCTTCCAAGTGCTGAAATTCTATTTGCTCTGTTATTTATGCTTGTTGTCCATCAACTTTCTGCTGCTGTCGGAAGGCTGATTGCTTACTGGAACTCTCATGTTCTTGCCTTTCTTTCTTCAAAACTTCTCTGAAATTTTCTGTGATTTCTGGAATGTCCTCTACTTCAACTAACTAACTATCTACATCATTGAAACTATTTGAATACAAAACAAAAGACTCTAAATTTGTATGTACATAATTAATCGGATGATTTACCAGTTTCTCCTTGCTGGTGATCATATACTTCATCTTTTTCTCCGGATATAGTTTTCTCATCTCACCGAACACGGGAATGGTAGCATAGGAGAAATCAAGCTACAATGTTCCCTTCAGTTTCGCTCCCCAAGATCTGGCAAGAAGCATGCCAAATCTAGGAGGAATATCTGCCACAACCACATCCATCAAAACATTCTTAGTCGGAATCTTATCTAAACTAACCACCAAATATTTGATAAGCTCAATGCATCTTACTCTGCTAGAATCAAAAGAATAAAGATCATGATACTTCCTAGTGATGTCCAATCCCAATTTCTCCATGATCGCCTTTGGCATGAGATTATGAGAAGCTCCAGAATCAAACATGGCATTATGTAACACAAAATCATGCAATCTAAGGCTGATATAAAAAGGAGGCACATCACTATCGGGAGACTCACCATCCAATGCTAGTCCAAATATCAACTCAGGTTGATCATCTTCCACATTCACCATATCAGACATTGGATCGAAATTCAAAATTTTAGATACTTGACCCTTGTAGCTATTATTTTTCATCAACTCAGTCAAAGGAATAGAAAATTTTAACTTAGAAATTTCACTCTCTAAGTTAAAAACTAAAGTTTTTTCTACCTCTTTGGCTGAAACATCCTTCTTTTCAGCTTTCTCCCTCAATACAATTGGTTGATTCGATCTTTCACTTGCTGATGGAGATTTGCTAGTAGCGGGATCAGCTACTTCTTTTCCCTTCTTCTATGCAATGGGTGCATCATTCTTTGGTGCTGAAACTTCCTTTCTCTTTTTTATTGGGTTGATAGGCACATCTCTGTTTCTAAGTGAATATTGTCACTGCTGGGCAGACAAAGCATTCATATAACCTCTCTGATACTCATCCGACTCTTATTCAAGAGTCGTCTCATTTTCCAAGATAAAATCCTCATCCTTTTGTACAGCTGAACTTTCTGCATACTCCTCATCTTCAGTGATAAAGGTTGGCATGTCATTAGGTGTAAAGAAGTGATTCTCTTCCCCTATTACATTGTCTTCATCATCTGAATTCGTACCAACAAAATTCTGCTGTAAAGGTGTCTTTACCTGTTGTTGTACTGCTGGTGGTTCTTGTGCTCGCTGCTCTCGTTGTTTGATCCTGAATTGTGGTTGCTGCTGGCCACGGAAGTTAGGATTTCTGATCTGCGGTTCAGGCTTATCAAGTGTTAATATTTCAATCATATTTTCCACCTTGCGAAGTACTCACATCCAAGTAGAAGTTTTCCGCTTCATGACTTTTCTCAGCTAACTGCCTTCTCAAGTCATTCAAATTAGCTTCAACACTCATTGCAATTTTCTGCATGTCCTCCAAAGTGGCCGGATCTCTTTCTCTCAATTGATAGGCCATGTCCGGATCAAAACCATCCAGAAAATTAAGAAAATCTGACTTCCTAGATGGCCTTAAATCATTGGGAATTGCATTGTAAACCGCATTAAATCTAATACAATAGTCTTGGACAGAATCACCAACGTTGCGCTTTATCTTGGTATATTCAGAAGTGATCTGATGAGGATATTTCTTTACTTCCCAAAAATCCAAGAATTTTCTTTGAAGCTCAGCCAATGTAGCAATACTTCTAGGCTGCAAAGCTCTGAACCACTTTCTTACTTCACCTCCAAAAGTTTGTACAAATAATATGCTATACATTTTCTCTCAATTAATCTCAAAGGAAGATCAAAGAAGTCTCCGACATTATATCAATGAGGTTGTTGAGAACACAAAGAGGAGTGCCATCAAACAATGAATCTTACTTCTTTGATAATCGGGCCACACTCAAAGCTAGTATGATGGCAATCTCAAGGCAGCCATTATCTTTGGTGGATTTATAACCTAGCTTTCTAGATATAGTGTAGGAGTGAGGAGGTGTATATATGGTGTGATGAGGCCATACTACTACGTGGAGATTATTATTTCAAAGAACAAGCAAATGAATGATAGAATGAAAGGAGGCCTGGAGAATTTGTGAACTGGGACAATCAAGCTGATGGCCCAAGAGTTTCTGATGCAGACTCTATAAACTCAGGAATATTTGTTGCCACAATGGAGTTTTGAATATTCAAAATGTAACGGTCAATGGATCTATTAGCCTGTTCAATTTCAAGATACTTGATAAACTCGGGATTTATGACAGTAGAACCAATCGCACTTTCAGACTCAGTTTCAAACAACGACAACTCAAATTGCTCGTCAAATTCAATATATTCAAGATATTCAAAGACAGCGGGGCATGAATGAGATTTGAAAAGAGGAATCACGGGACTTTCTCTACAAAGTATTCTTGAAATCAGATTGGGATTCTCATACACTGGAGGTGGATCGGGATCCGGATTTGCTCTAGTATGTCTTCTGGAAGCCAGTGTGTTGGATTAATTTCAAAATCAAAGGGACAAAACCAACTTGTTCAGCCTATAAAATTCTAGACTCATCACCCAAAATAGGAACGACCATAATCGCACTGCTGCCAAGTGCAAAAGGCCACAAACTAGACTGAGATACATCTGGCAAGATTATTCTACTTTCTTAATGCAAAGCAAGATGCCAAAGGCTACCTGCAACTTATTTAATCAGAAGATAAAACAAATAATAATAAGCAACTATTTTATTCTCAATATGAAGGTACTTCTATATGCTATTGCCCAACCCACTACAAAGCTGAAGAAGCAGAGTTCAAAGGTAACATCAACCACACTCGCCTGTAGCTAGCCCTACTAGAACAGGAGAGGGCTCTCTCCGGGTCAATCTCAGCGAAAAGTAATCAATAGGGCTTGAGATGACTGAAATGAAAGCTAATTTTAGGCTAGGTATATAATTGAAGGAGTTTGATTATGTTTTTGGGGGCTTGCTAACAAGAAAGGCGCTTTGGATCCTGGGATTAGCCTGCTTTTTGGCAGTAGTTCTCGTGGGGGAAAGAAGGCAATTGTTTTGGATGTTTAGGTTGAATGAATGAATGGTTCGTAAAGTAAGAGAGTCAGAGAAAGAGGCTTTCAACTTTCAAACAGAAATATAAGGTCAAACAAAATCAAAGGCAGAGCAAAGCAATCTAATGAATTCCACCTTTATAACTTGTTTGTTTAATTTAAGAAGAAAGGAGAAGGAAAATGGTACACATAAACATCAGTGAACTTAAAATTACATAGAGAAACACACCATCAAAACACAGAGCCACATGGATCCCAAAGAGTGCTGCAAACCCTGGTCTATTCCTTTGCCAAAATTGCAGAGATGAAATGTACAATGAAGTGCCAAGCAATCCCAAGTGTCCAACCCTGAAAATGACTGATGAATTACATGATATAGACAAGCCTAACTCATCTCCATGCCTCTAGGGGTCGAGCTCACCATTCTAGGAGTTGTTTCAACCATATCTAAACTAAGAACTGGAAAATAGGCAATGAAACAACTTGCCTCTATATGATAGGAAACTGATTCATTCACTTACATTTCACTTTTTGGTGAATGAATCTACTAAGATGAGTAAAAATGTGCCAAAATTACATCATGGTCATTAAATTACATCAAGGTACATCAAGAGTTACATGAAAAATTCAAACTAGCCAAAACTAGGCGAAAATATGAGCTGTTGAGTGAAAAATAGGCCAAATTTCCCAATGCGCCGCGCCTGAAATCTCTATGCATAGCACAACTTTGAGGCTGATTTTGAGGGCCTTCCCTAAGACCAACTTGAGTGCAGGATAGCTTTTTGGAAAGCCTTTCCCGTCTACTTTCCAACCCAAGTATAATTTCTAAATTTGGTTTCCATTTTCCCCTTCAAAAATCCAATCTCCCAACACTGCTTCCTGTGTGTGCAAAAAGTGGCAGAAAGGTCATTTTTGAGGTGTTTTTGACCCTTTAGGCAACCCAGAACTTGATGAAATCCTTAGGTAATCCATAGGCATGCATAAATTTTGATGAAAAATCTAGAAATGCAAATTTTTCCTCCTGAAGAGCTGCCAATCATAAGCGCGCGCCAAGTGGCGCTACGCGTCGGGCAGGAAAATCTGTTTTGAGACCAAAAAATTCAAAATTGACAAAATTTTTCCCAAATTTCTTGAAATTTGGGCTGAAGGTCCCTCATCAAGCACTATGCTGGGCCAAAGAAGCTTCGGCCAAAATTTGGAGCCTATCATGCCTTTTGCGATGCTTTAGTGCCCTCCTTAGCCTCGCCTTCAGGATTTTGATCCTCGCTTTGCAAACATGATTTCGTGCCCAATAGTGGTTCTTCATGTGTCTGAGCATGTTCTTCTCCTTGTTTGCCTTCTCCAATAGTTTCTCAAGATGAATATTGACCCTCTCAAGCCAAGTCTCTCTATCAGCCTCAATCTCTCGCTCAATGGGTGTCATCTCGGTTGGGCTTCTTCGGACAGCTTGCCGGTTCTCACGGATGTTTTGCATCTCCATGATTGTTTGTTGATCCTCCAACTGTTTGTTGCGCTGCTATAGATAGTTTATGATCCATTGAGCTCTTTGCAATTTGTCGGTCAATGTGTCTATCTCAGCCTTCTGCTCCTGAATGATCTCTCTCAACTTTGAGCTTGGAGAGCTCAAATCCTCATCAATCAATATGAAATCAGTATCCTGGCCTCCTAAAGGGCCCTCATCCTGCATAGGCCTCTTACCTCTATCCTGTACCTGTACCTGTGCTGCTGATGACGGCAACAAGACCCCTTCCACCCTGGGTGGAGATAGTACTCGTCGGGCTGCTGCAAATAATGCTCTGGTGCCTCTCTGATAAGTAACAAACACTGGCACACTGATAGGCTCTGTCTTGTGACCTTCAGGATGATGTGAAGGTTCACCTGCATCATGAACAATCTCTGGAGGAGGCTGAGGGGCTGTGAAGAATTCATGGGAAATAAAATACTCCCATGCAATACCCTGCAATCCAAGCTGATGCACAACCACGATCTTGATGAGTGCATAGTGATAAATACTGTTGTACTGCTGCTCGGGAGTCTTCTTCTACACAAGAGTGGTCATTCTCTCAATGTTTCGGCACATGAAATAAGGTATGTTTATCATCTTCACTCTAGTGAAATGCATCAATAACCTGATGTGGTAGGCATAAAGGTGTGAGAACTGGCCCTCACAACTGAAGTATTTGATAATGAGTCTCATCAAAGGCGTATAGGATTCCTTTAGGAACTGGAATGGGAATACCCTGCTGAGCTGTCTCACATAGCTAGGCCCGATGTATGGTTCATAATGCACTTTGTCCACCTGCTGTCTTTTGTTCCACTGTTCACCCACATTCGGTATTCCGGTTGCTTGAGAAATGGTTTCCGGTGTCAAGGTGAAATTTACACTAGCAAGATTTACCTGACCATCATGCAAATGTAATACAAACAACCGAGCCAACTCCTGATGATGATAAATCTGAGCAATCATCTCACAATACTGATAGCATGACTGCTCTCGAAAACATGCCATGGCAAGTGGGCAAGCCTGCAATTGAGTCAATGAGGTGGGCTCTTCTCTCACATGTTTGCCACCTTTACGAGGCCTTCTAGGTGCATGTAGCTCAGTGGTAGAATCACTATCTCTGTCATATGATGTATCAGTGTCTATCTCCATGGTGTTTCAAGGTCTATGTTTGGCTTGTATGAGATGAAAATGAGAATTTGGTGCTCTTTGTTTTAATTCCAAATGTGTGTCAAAGAAGAGGGACTGTAGGAGAAAAAGGGCAGTGGGAACCATGGAGTCTTGTCAAGTGGTAATTTTCCTTTTAAAATTTGACAAACTTAGGGACAAGGGACAGCCACTTGACTGTTTGGGGAACTTGGGGTTTTGGGAATTTTTACAAATGAAATGGGAAGGGAAAGTGATAGGAAAGGAAAATGATTTAGGGATAGGAAAATGGGGCTTGTATTGATAGTATAACAATGAGAGGGAGGGACGAACAAGATGGGAAATGAACAAGTTTGGCACCACAATTACTTTTTAAAACACCAATTTCAAAACCCTAGGGAAGCAATTTCAACAAGAGGATAGGGTTTATAATTTGGCATTCAAATTCTCAAAACCAATCTTTAAAACAACATCAAACACTAATTAATGGCAGTTGCAAGATGATTTGAACTTACTTGGAGCAAATGGGACCGATTTGTTTTGAAATTTGAGAGAGATGGCAAGAAATTTTTTTTTTCAGGCCAATGCGCCGCGCGCACAACCTAGTGCGTCGCGACCCTTGTGTGCGTCGCGCAAGTTCAAATTTTCATGGAGAAAAACGGCCCTATGCGTCCCGACCCTTATGTGCGCCACGTAGGTTGCCCAGTGCGCCCGACACTGAACTTCACCACAATTTCGGCCTTCAAATGCTGTTTCATTTCCTCCACAGTTTTCTTGACTTCACTCTTGTCTTTGGCATGCAAATGGATTGTTTAAACACCAAAAATATCTTATATATCATGGACTTTTCTTTTTCTTTTGACAAACCCACTTTCTAATGTTTGAACTTTGACATTTTCACATAAACTCTGTTTTTGCTTTCCTTTTTTATTTTTGAACTGAATGATGAATCTCTTGTCTATTTTTTGCAGGGATCGCAGGCACGAGATTGGAAAAGGTGACCAGGGCTGCGCCTGAATAACTTCACAACTGAAACAACTTTTAGAATTACATTACTTTTATTACAAAGGATGAAATTGACGATTTTTCTTCAAAACAGAGTTTTGAAGAAAAATCATGATCAAGCATTATGACGATGAAATTTTTGCGATGAAAACTTATTTCGAACCTCCCTCATGTGCTTGCTGACATTATTAGACATTCTGAAGGCCAAATTTGTGAAACCCTAGACCTAAAGAGACCTAAAACCCTAAAATGACTCTTTATCAAACAGGAGGCCAAACATGACTGTAAATGACTTTAAGATTAATTTTGATAGACAGAACTAGGCCCGTAGGTACAAGAAATGAGGAACATGAGTTAAAATCTCCCTACCGTCAAATGACCCATGCTCCTAATGGAATTCAGATGACTGAACTGAATGAGACACCTAAAATCAAATGCAACAAGATAAATTTGATCTCTGACGGAGGGATGAAGATACCGACTCTAACATTGGTGCCAATGGGGATGGTAGCTCCTTGGAGGTGCCAAGAACTACAGATTTCTGGGAGAGTAGGCAGTGCCTTCGTCCATTGGGCGATGGAGTCCATAACTTCGACAAATCAACACAAGACTCTTGACTCATTTATTGACTGAAAATTTGACTCAAACTGACTCAATTTTGAAACTAAAATGACTGAAAAACCTGACTCGACAAACTCAAACCAAAGCTGAAATCAATCTTCAGAATTATAGCCTTCACTTTGGGCCCCAAACTGAAGGAAAGATCACAGCACACACTTGCAATGAAAACTGAAATAAACGGTATATACAGTGACAATGTAAACAACAGAAAACATCTCAGAAATGATACCGCTTGAGTAGCCGACCATTGACCGGCCCTCCTGGACAATCTTCCCCATTCATCTCCTTCAGAAGAAAAGCATTCTGACCCCGATATGCAGCAATTTTAAAGGGTCCTTTCTAGAGATTTTCGAACTTACCATGCTTACCCTTTTCCTCATTTCTTGCATACCATTTCAGCACCACTTCTTCCAATTGAAATTTTTCCACCTTTGCTTTTCTGTCATAGATTTTCTTAATTCTCTCCTGTAGATTTAATGTGTTTTGAAAAAATTCTTCTCTCATTTGTTGCAAATGGATCATTTGATTTATTCTTCTTTGCATATGATCATCTTCACTACCAGCTTCCTGTAGAAGTTTGACCACTGGAACTGCGAGAGAGGTAGGAAACACTGTATCAACTCCATAAACTAACTCAAAAGGGGACATACCAATGGATTTCTTCTGACTCACTCGATCTGCCCAAAGTGCATTGACCAACTTCTTATGCCAACTTTTCTTGTTTATTTCCAGCAACTTTTTAATGATGTTGACCAAAGATTTGTTGGAAGACTCCGCCAATCCATTGCCTTGTGGATGATAAGCGGTTGAGTGTCCCAAAGTGATTTTATACTTGTCACAAAAATCAATCATCCTTTTTGATTTGAAAGCTGCTGCGTTATCAGTGATTAACTTATTCGGGCAACCAAAACAAGACAAAATATTATTCTCAAGGAATGAAATTACCGAATCCGTAGCTTGCCTGGTGGGAATTTCTTCAATCCATTTCGTGAAATAATCTGTCGCTGTTAGGATCCACCTATGCTGAACTAAAGAAGCGGGATGGATCTCGCCAATGAAATCCAAACCCCACTGCTGAAAAGGAGCACTTACTTCAATGGGCTTAAGCGGCAAAGGCTGCAATTTCTGCCTCCCTTCAAAAATATGACATTCATGAAAACCTTTGACAGTCTTATACACATCAGCAAAAAGTGTCGGCCAATAATATCCTGCTCTCAAAATCTTATTTTTTGTTGTTCTCCAAAAAAGGTGACCTCCGCAATCTCCCTTATGAAAATCCTCCATAACTTGCTTTGCTTCTTCTTCCACCAAACAGTTTAACAAAAGACCACCGGGATATTTCCAATAGAGTGAATTATTCAAAACAAAAAACTTAGCAGCCTTCAATTTCAGAGTTCTACTTTTGTTTCTAGCCATGCCGGGCGGTGGTGACAAATTTTGGAGCACATATACAATATCTGAATACCAAGGAGAAAGCAAAAAGATTTTCTGATACCTGAACTGATGAACTTTCCTCATTTTCCTTGGACATAGCAGCAATGAGATTAATGTCCAAGGCATGAAAATTCGACTCAGCCATTAGCTTAGCCAGCCCTTGTCCTTTGATAAGCTTTGTAGGCTTTATCTCCACATCATACTCCAATAAGGCAACAATCCATTTTCCTTGTCTCCCTTCTGGATCTGTTTGTACTAAAACATCCTTAACAGCGGCATTAGGAACATAAGCAATAATATGAGAATGTAGAATATATACGCGAAAATCTTTCAATGCTTTCACAAGAGCAAGAGCTTGCTTTTCAATTATGTTATATTTCAAGGCTGCATCTCTTATGGTACGACTGAAAAAAGCAATTGGTTTTTCATGCTGATCTCTTTTCTGCATTAATACTGCTACCATAGTATGCTCCGAGGCAAATGAAAACAAAATAAAATCCTGAGTATAATCCGGGCTGATCAAAACTGGGGCTGACGAAAGAGCCAATTTTACTAGATTGAAAGACTTTACTGCCTCCTCAGTCCACTTCACTATGCTATCTTTCTTAATTATGTTTGTAATCTCTCTTAGATGTTCAGCAAGATTAGGCACAAAGCGGCGTAAAAAATTCATCTTACCATTAAAAGATTGAATCTCCTTCTTATTCCGGGGAAGATCAATTTGCTGAATAGCTTCAACTCGAGCTGGATCAATACGGATGCCATCTTTTGAGATAATATGACCAAGAAGTTTGCCCTCATCCATGGCAAACAAACTCTTCTTCGGATTGAGTGACACACCATACTTTCTACATCGCTGAAAAACAATCTTCAAATGGTAAAGGTGCTCTTCATCAGAATTGGAAAAGACTGTCAGATCATCAAGATACACAACTAGAAAAACATCTTTCTCATTTGCAAATGCCATATCCATTGCGCGCTGAAATGTTGCACCAGCATTCTTCAAACCGAAAGGCATTTTAGCATAATGGAAAGTTCCCCACGGAGTGGTGAACGTTGTTTTGTCTCTATCATCCTCATGGACCAGAATTTGGTTATACCCGGAATAACCATCGAGTAGTGACATACGAGATGCTCCAACTACTCGCTGAAGTATGTGATCCATTTTGGGCAATGGATAATTGTCTTTCAAAGAAACCTTGTTCAGATTCCTAAAATCAATGCACAAACGAATCTCACCTGTCTTCTTGCGTATGGGCACCAAATTGGAAATCCAATCTGAAAATCTTATAGGAACAATGATACCAGCCTTGTATAATCGATTCACCTCCTTCTCAATTGAGGGCAGCAACTTCGAATTTATCCTTCTCAAGTTCTGCCTGAAGGGCTTTTTGTTTGGCTTGATAGGAATGGTGTGTTGAATTATGTTTGTATCATACGTCTTCAAATCTAAATAGTCCCAAGCAAAAACATCAGCAAAAGAAGACAATAAACTAACATATTTTGCTTTTACCTCCGGTGACAATGCTTTGGACAATTTCACCATCTTTGGATTTTCGGCTGATCCAATGTTCACGTCTTCAACTCCCTTTTCAGTTGGCCGCAAGGTTGGTTTTCTAGCCACATCATATTGATCAAAAATCTCCTCTAAAGGTATCAAACCTTTAGGAATGACATTATCTTTCAGCTACAACACTTCCATCTGATTGATTTGCACATCAACCTCACCATCATCATGCTCCATGTCAATTTAAGTCTCTTTGAATTTGCCTTCGTTTTGCAGAAATTCATCAATCTCATCATCATCTTGGAATACTTGCCAATACCTTTGATTTTCCAGGACAGTTGGACAATGTTTCACGTGAATTTCAAACTTGTTACTTGATTTCATCGGGATCTTCAAATTACTTGTTGCCTTTGCAAGTGCATCTGCAATACCATTCTGAATACGAGGGATACAAGTCAAAGTATAGTTTGAAAACAATTTCAAGATATCAAGAACTGCATTTCGATAAGCCCGCATTCGAGGATGCTTAGCTTGAAATTCACCCTTCACTTGCTTAATTACCAACTCGGAGTCACCATACACTACAATCCTCTTAGCATTCAACTTTCTAAGGATTTTCAGACCAGCAATCAAAGCTTCATATTCTGCCTCATTATTCGAACAATCAAAAGCTAATTTATAAGAGCAGACCCTTACATTACTCGGTACCTTGTTTGGAGCGGAAAAAGGACTGCGTACCCAAATACCAATTCTAGCACCATCGCTTCCAACTGCACCATTGAAATCCATGGTCCATAAACCATCTTCATCTTCTTCCAAGTGGCCAAATTGTGTTTGCTCTGTCATTTCTGCTTGTTGTCCATCCACTTTCTGCTGCTGTCGGAAAGCTGATTGCTCAGCGGAACTCTCAAGTTCTTGCTTTTCTTTCTTCAAAACTTCTCTAAAATTTTCTGTGATCTCCGGAATGTCCTCTACTTCAACTAAATGACTATCTACATCATTGAAACTATCTGAATACAAAACAAAAGACTCTAAATATGTATGTACATAATTTATCGGATGATTTACCGGTTTCTCCTTGCTGGTGATCATATACTTCATATTTTTCTCCTGATATAATCTTCTCATCTAACCAAACACAGGAATGGTAGCATAGGAGAAATCATTCTGTAATGTTCCCTTCAACTTCGCTCCCCAAGATCTGGAAAGAAGCATGCCAAATCTAGGAGGAATATCCGCCACAACCACATCCATCAAAACATTCTTAGTCGGAATCTGATCTAAACTAACCACCAAATCTTTGATAAGCCCAATGCATCTTACTCTGCTAGAATCGAAAGAATAAAGATCATGATACTTCCTAGTGATGTCCAATCCCAATTTCTCCATGATTGCTCTCGGCATGAGATTATGAGATGCTCCGGAATCAAACATGGCATTATGTAACACAAAATCATGCAATCTAAGGCTGATATAAAAAGGAGGCACATCACTATCGGGAGACTCACCATCCAATGCTGGTCCAAATATCAATTCAGGTTGATCATCTTCCACATTCACCATATTAGACATTGGATCGAAATTCAAAATTTTAGATACCTGACCCTTATAGCTGCTATTTCTCATCAACTCAATCAAAGGAATGGAAACTTTTAACTTAGCAATTTCACTCTCTAAGTTAAAAATTGAAGTTTTTTCTACCTCTTTGGCTGAAACATCCTTATTTTCAGCTTTCTCCCTCGATACAATTGGCTGATTAGATCTTTCATTTGTTGATGGAGACTTGCTAGTAGTGGGATCAGCTACCTCTTTTCCCTTCTTCTGTGCAATGGGTGCATCATTCTTTGGTGCTGAAACTTCCTTTCTCTTTTGGATTGGGTTGATAGGCACATCTCTGTTTCTAAGTGAATATTGTCACTGCTGGGCAGACAAAGCATTCATATAACCTCTCTGATACTCATCCGACTCTTCTTCAAGAGCTGTCTCATTTGCCAAGATAAAATCCTCATCCTTTTGTACAGCTGAGTTTTCTGCATACTCCTCATCTTCAGTGATAAAGGTTGGCATATCATCAAGTGTAAAGAAGTGATTTTCTTCTCCTATTACATTATCTTCATCATCTAATTCTGGACCAACAAAATTCAGTTGTAAATGTGTCTTTAACTGTTGTTGTGCTGGCGGTTCTTGTGCTCGCTGCTCTCGTTGTTTGATCCTGAATTGTGGTTTCTGCTAGCCACGGAAGTTAGGATTTTTTATCTGTGGTTTAGGCTTATCAAGAGTTAATATTTCAATCATCTTTTCCACCTTGCGGAGTACTTGATCTAAAGTAGAAGCCTCTTCCTTTATTGCGACTTTCTTTTCAGCTCTCAATCTAGCTCTCTTGTCATTCAAATTAGCTTCAACACTCACTGCAATTTTCTGCATGTCCTTCAAAGTGGCTAGATCTCTTTCTCGTAATTGATAGGCCATGTCCAGATCAAAACCATCCAGAAACTTAAGCAAAACCGACTTCCTAGATGGCCTTAAATCATCGGGAATTGCATTGTAAACCGCATTAAATCTAATACAATAATCTTGGACACACTCACCAACGTTCCGCTTGATCTTGGTATATTCAGAAGTGATCTGAAGAGGATATTTCTTTACTTCCCACCAATCCAAGAATTGTCTCTGAAGCTCAGCCAATGTAGCAATACTTCTAGGCTGCAAAGCTCTGAACCACTTTCTTACTTCACCTCCAAAAGTTTGCACAAATAATCTCATGGTCACATTTTCTGCATCAATCTCATGAAGATCAAAGAAGTCTGCCATTCTATCAATATGTTGTTGAGCAATGACACTTTGAGGAGTGCCATCAAACAATGGGATTTTACTTTGATAATCAGCGGGCATGGCATCCAAGTTTTGAGGCAAGACAAGGGGTGAAAATCTAGCAGTCATTGCTCTGGGTGGATTTATAACCAGTCTTGGAGATATATGAGGAGTAGGAGCAGTAGATGTATGAGGTGTATGTGGTGTGGATGGAGGCGATACTACTACAGATTTTTGATCAGGGATAGAAGGTTGTACGGGAATGGTAGGAATGAAAGGAGGCTCGGTATGAACTTGTGAACCAGATGTAACTGTTTATGGCCCAAGTGTTTCAGATGCAGACTCTATGAATTCGGGAATGTTTTTTGCCAAATGGAATTTTGAATATTCAAAATGTAATTTTCAATGGATCTATTAGCTTGTTCAATTTAAAGATACTTGATAAACTCTGGATTTATGATAGTAGAACCAATAGCACTTTCAAACTTAGTCTCAAACAACGACAACTCAAATTGTTCATCAAACTTAATATCTTCAAGGTATTCAAAAACAGCGGGACATGAATGAGATTTGAATAGAGGAATCAAAAGAATTTCTCGATGAAGGATTCTTGAAATCATATTGGGATTTTCATACACTGGAGGTGGATCGGGATCCGGATTTGCTCTGGTATGTCTTCTGGAAGCCAGTGTGTTGAATTATTTTCAAAATCAAAGGGACAAAACCAACTTGTTCAGCCTATCAAATTCTAGACTCATCACCCAAAAGTTCAGAATGATCTGATATACTGGGGCAATTTACAAGTCAAGTGTCACGTTTACAAGCTAGACCCGAGATTGACTGAAGCAGCGTTTATCTACTTTCGCTAATGAAAAGCAAGAGTATTTCGAAGGCTACCTGGCATAACTTCAGGCTCCGTCTGTAGCTTATAAAACAAATAACACCAACAAGAAAACCAATTTTTCCCAGTATGGTCGCCACTACGTTATAGCCTAAATCTACCTCAAGCTGAAAGAAGGCAGAGTTCAGGGTAACATCAAACCACACTCAGTCTGGTAGCTAGCCCTACCAGAACAGGAGAGGGCTCTCTCCAGGTCAATCTCAACAAAAATAATCAAAGGGGCTTGAGATGACTTGAAAAAAAAGGCTGATTTTAGGCTAGGTATATAATTAAAGGAGTTTGATTTGATTTTGGGGGTTTTTGTTGGAATCAAAGGGAAAGGCTGTTTTGGATCCGGGGAAAAGGCCTAGTTTTTTTGCAGAGTTCTGATTGGGGCAAGGAAGGCAATTGTTTTGATGCTTTGGATTGAATGAATGGATAGTTTAGACTGGTGAGGAACTGAAGAGGGAAATATTCTTTCAAGAATCCTCTTCAAACAGATGAAAACATGAAAAATTAAACAAAACTGAAGGCAGAGAAAAGCAAACTGATGAATTCTACCTTTATCACTCATTTGTTTAATTTAAGAAGAAAGGAGAAGGGAAATGATACACTTAAAACATCAGTGAAATTACAATTACATAGAGAAACACACCATCAAAACACAGAGCCACATGGATCCCAAAGAGTGCTGTAAACCCTGGTCTATTCCTTTGCCAAAATTGCAGAGATGAAATGTACAATGAAGTGCCAAGCAATCCCAAATGTCCAACACTGAAAATGACTGATGAATTACATGATATAGACAAGCCTAACTCATCCCCATGCCTCTAGGGGTCTATCTCACCATTCTAGGAGCTATTTCAACCATATCTAAACTAGGAACTGGAATATAGGCAATGAAACAACTTGCCTCTATATGATAGGAAACTGATTCATTCACTTACATTTCACTTTTTTGTGAATGAATCTACTAAGATGCGTAAAAATGTGCCAAAATTACATCAAAGTCATGAAATTACATCAATTTACATCAAGAGTTACATGAAAAAGTCAAACTAGCCAAAACTAGGCGAAAATCCGAGTTGCTGAGTGAAAAGAAATAACTTCTCAATGCGTCATAATCAAATCTCTATGCATAACATAAATTTGAGGCCGATTTTCGTGGCCTTCGAAGTAAAAATTGAGTGCAGGATAGCTTGTTGGAAAGCCCTACCTATTTAACTTCCAACACAGGTGGAATTTCTGGATTTGTTTTCCATTTTCCCCTCCAAAAGTCCAATATCCCAACACTGCTTCCTGTGTGTCCAAAAAGTGGCAGAAAGGCCATTTTTGAGGTGTTTTTGACCCTTTAAGCAACCCAAAACTTGTCAAAATACTTAGGTAATGGGTAGGCATGCATAAATTTTCATGAAAAATCCAGAAATGCAAAGTTTTCCTCCAAAAGAGCCGCCAATTATAAGCGCACGCCAAGTGGTGCTACGCGTCGGGGGGGGAAAATCTGTGTTTAGGCCAAAAAATTCGAAATTGACAGAATTTTTCCCAAATTTCTTGAAATTTGGGCTGAATGTCCACCATCAAGCACTATGCTGGGCCAAAGAAGCTTCGGCCAAAATTTAGAGTCTATCATGCCTTTTGCGACGCTTTAGTGCCCTCCTTAGCCTTGCTTTCAGGATCTTGATCCTCGCTTTGCAAACATGATTTCGCACGCAATAATGGTTATTCATGTGTCTGAGCATGTTATTTTCTTTGTTTTCCTTCTCCAACAACTTCTCAAGATGAATATGACCCTCTCAAACCAAGTCTCTCTATCAGCCTCAATCTCCCTCTCAATGGGTGTCATCTCGGTTTGGCTTCTTTGGGTAGCTTGCCAGTTTTCACGGATGCTTTGCAACTCCATGATTATCTGCTGATCCTCCAAATGTTTTTTCCACTGCTCCAGGTATTTTATGATCCATTGGGATCTCTACAGCTTGATGGTAAATGTGTGAATCTCCGCCTTCTGCTCCTGAATAGTCTTCCTCAACTTTGAGCTTGGAGAGCTCAAATCCTCATTAATAAGTATGAAATCAGTATCCTGGCCTCCTAAAGGGCCATCATCCTGCATAGGAATCTTACCTTTGTCCTATACCTATACCTGTGCTGTTAATGACGGCACAGAAACCCCTTCCACCCTAGGTGGAGATAGTACTCGCCGAGCTGCTGCAAATAATACTTTGGTGCCTCTCTGATAAGTAACAAACACTGGCACACTGATAGGCTCTATCTCGTGACCTTCAGGCTGATGTGAAAGTTCACCTAGCTC
Organism: Pinus albicaulis; assembly: GCA_034641835.2. NCBI lineage: Eukaryota > Viridiplantae > Streptophyta > Pinopsida > Pinales > Pinaceae > Pinus > Pinus albicaulis. The sequence goes on from CM076577.1 coordinate 412,299,570, forward strand.
ATTAAAAACCTCCGGAGGAACTTTAGGGGCTGTGAAAAAGTCATGGGAAATGAAATCCTCCCATGAAGTACTCTGCAATCCAAGCTAATGTACAACCACGATCTTGATGAGTGCATAGTGATAAATGTTGTTGTACTGTTGCTCGAGAGTTTTCTTCTGCACAAGAGTGGTAATTCTCTCGATGTTTCGACACATGAAATAAGTTATTTTCATGATCTTCCCTCTGGTGAAATGCATCAATAACCTGATGTGGTATGCATAGAGGCGTGAAAACCAACCCTCACAACTGAAATATTTGATAATGAGTTTCATCAGAGGTGCATAGGATTCCTTCAGGAACCAGAATGGAAACACCCTACTGAGCTGCCTCACAAAGCTAGGCCTGATGTATGGTTCATAATGTACTCTGTCCACCTTCTCTCTTTTGTTCCACTGTTCACCCACATTCGGTATTCCGGTTGTTTGAGACATGGTTTCTGGTGTCAAAGTGAAATTTACACAAGCAAGAGTTACCTGAACATCATGTAAATGCAATACAAATAAACGATCCAACTCCCAATGATGATGAATCCTAGCAATCATCTCACAATATTGATAGCATGAATGCTCTCAAAAACATGCCATGGCAAGTGGGCAAGACAACAATTAGGTCAATGAGGTGGGCTCTTCTCTCACATGTTTTCCAACTTTACGAGGCCTTCTAGGTGCATGTAGCTCAGTAGTAGAATCACTATCTCTGTCATATGAGGTATCATTGTCTGTCTCCATGATGTTTCAAGGTCTATGTTTGGCTTGTGTGAGATGAAAATGAGAATTTGGTGCTTTGTTTTGGTTGCCAAATGTGTGTCAAAGGGGAGGGACTGTAGGAGATATAGGGTAGTGGCGACAATGGGGTTTAATCAAATGATAATCTTCCTTTTGAAAGCTTTTTATTTGACAAACTTAGGGACAAGGGACAACCACTTAATTTTTTGGATTCTTGGGGTTTGGGAATTTGTACAAGTGAGATGGGAAAGTGAAAATGAAGGGAAATGAAATGATTTATGGATAGGGAAAGGGGCTTAGGAATGAGTGACTTTGAGGTGCAAGGGAATATGGGATGAACAGTAATGATATGATTACAGTGAGGGAAGGAATAAACAAGGTGGGGAAATGGAGTATTTGGCACCACAATTAAATTTAAAACATCAATTTCAAAACCCTAAGGAGCAATTTTTAACAAGGTGATAGGGTTTATAGTTTTGGCATTTCAAATTCTCACAATCCATTTTTAAACAACACCAAACATTGGCTAATGGCAATCAGAGAGTCACATGAACTTACTTGGAGAAAAGAGCCAAGTTGATTTGAGTTTTTGGAAGCCAATGACAAAAATTTTGGTTGTCGGCCCTGTGCGCCGCAACCACTTCCCAGTGTGTCGCATCCTCCTTATGCACCGTGACGGTTCAGAAATACATGGTGAAAAATGGCCCTATGCACCGTGTTTGGCTTATGCTCCGCGCCCAACGCCCAGTGTGTCGCGACCAACACTTCACCACAGTTTCGGCCTTCAAACACTATTTCGCTTCCTCCACGATTTGTCTTTGGATCTTTGATGCCTTTGGCATGTAGATGAAGTTTGGAATTTGGAAATATCTTATACATACAAAGGATTTTGATTTTTTATTTGGAAAACCCACTTCGTAAAGTCTGAACACTTTGGCACTTTTCACATAAACTCTGTTTTTGTTTCCTTTGTGATTTTTGAGCTGAATGGTGAATCTATTGTCTGTCTTTGCAGGAATAACTGGCATGGGATATTGGAAAAGGTGACTAGGGCTATGCCTGAAGAAATTTACAACTGAAAAAACTCTGAAAATTACACAGCATTTATTACAAACGGATAAAATAGACAATTTTTCTTCAAAACAGAGTTTTGAAGAAAAATCATTATCAAACATTCTGACGATGAAATTTTTGCGGTGAACCCTTATTTGAAACTTCCTCATGTTCCTGCGGACATTAATAGACATTCTGAAGACTAAATTAACAAAACCCTAGACCTAATGAGACTAAAAACCCTAAAATAACTCTTCGTTGACCAAGAGACCAAACATTACTGTGAATGACTGTAAATTATTTCGATGAACAGACCTAGGTTAGCAGGTACAATACATGAGGGATATGAGTGACAAGACCCTTTCGTCAGATGATCCATGATCCTAATGGAATGCAGATGAATGAACTGAATGAGACACCTAAAATGAAATGCAACAAGAGAAATTTGATCTCTGACGGAGGGATGAAGATACCGAATCTAACAGGGTGAATGAAGGGTGAATCAATAATAGTATATGTCATCAGTGCTACAAGCAAGATGAATGATCTCATTCATCAATTTCGTAATTGTGCTTGTGACATGGTCGTTTCAATACAAAAAGGTGGCCTCTTAACAAGCATGAAGCTGGCCTACCGAGATGGGAATTTTGGTAATTGTATTTGGCATGGTTACTGAAAGCTATTCGCCTAACCAAAATGGGAAATTTTCTATAGATTTCGGCCTTGGAAGGGACTATCACTGCTTGCAGATCTTGTTTGTTTTATTGCATCAGTTGTCAAGGTTTCTATTGGATGTGGAGAGTGGAAGGTACATTTATTTTGTGTGGATGACTACGACATATTAAAGGCAAAGATTTGTTTATTTTTAAGTTCAAAACATACTATTTTTTGTATATTTAAATATCTTAATTATATATTATTTAATATAAAATAGACATTTAAAATATTTTAAAAGTTTAATATTTAGTAAAAAAGAGATGTTTAATTTTAAATAGTATTTAATAAATTACACATGTTTATTTTTTAAATGTTCAAAAAATACTATTTAAGTCGAACATTCATGCATAAAATACTTTATTTATATATTATAAGGAGTCATTTAAAATATTTTAAAGATTAATATTTTCTTTTTGTAAGCTTGGTAGTACTTTTTTTTCATTATGTTTTTGAAACAAGATACAACCAGATATTATTTTTTGGTGGTCTCAACTCGCCCTAAATGAGAAACTGAGTTTTTTGGCCACCTGATGGCATGGTATGCCATCCAAAAAAATAATATTCTTAGTCTTTCATACCAAGATAACAAAGGCTGAATGTTCATACATATAGATTTTTTAACATGCCTATTGGCTAGATTACTTAACCATGAAAACATAAATGCTAGAAGCATATAAAAATAAACAAAAGCTATCTAAATTCAACATCCTAAAACTACTCTACCTCCTCATTCGAGGCTGATTCTACAGGTGCTAAATCCTAGAGCGACGTGTCGACCTGCTTAGTTGGCTTGGAGATGCACGAAATGTGATGCTTAATGCGCTCAAGGTGCCCATCCTGCTTTTGAGAGCTGTAATTTGAGTTTATCAATATTTCTCCTATATTTTGAGAAGTCTTGGGCTATGGTGACTAAACTCATGGAAATATTCTCCAAGACTTTTTCAAGGATGCACTTCATGGACCAGTAAAAGAACAAGGTGTGCTTAAACTGTGTCAATATGCCCTATGTTATCCCAGGATCAGGGATGAGATCCTTCCACTCCATAGTATCCATTTATTTTATTTCATGTATGTTAATGTGAGCTTCCCATTTTTCAATTAGTTTCTAAATTTTCACCGTTGTAATTTTGTGGTAAGCCTTCGCTACCTCCTAGATGATTTCCACTACTAGTCTCCTGCCCCTTGGCTTACTCTAGGGTGAAATGGGTTGGGCTTCAACCTATTTCCCTTTATATTTACACATGTGACCTCGTGGAGTAGGACTCTTTGAACGGGTCATCGTCGTAATATCCTCGAACCAATGGCTATTCGTAGTCCTAGCTGATGTTGTTGGAAAAGTCTTCCAACAATCTTTATTTCCTAGGAGTTTACCTGTCCCCAGAATAAAACAACAACTTAATTCCAAAAAATGCAGACACCTTCCATTCCATGGAGCATGATTTCCATTCAAGGAAAATTTTAGGGGCTAATATTCACTTGTGGGCTAATTTCCCATCGTTTTCCCCAAAAAAGGATTCGTTAATTTCCATTTTTTGTAAAATGAATTCACCTAAATTTGATACTATGAAATTATTTTATCCTAAAGATACATAAATATACAAGAGATCATTGAAGTGTATTTCTCTTGTTTCCAATGTGTTATTTTTAGGTGCAAGTGGTGGGACACCTTTTATTGAAAAAATGTAAAGGAATATCGCAATAGTAGGCTGATGTGTATCAACTCTAGAAATATGTCGGATGAAGCTAAGGAGACCTATGTTTTCCCCAAACACTGCAACCTGGTGTCTTTTCACCTAGATGTGTTGGACAGGGATTGGTGGTTCGTATTGAGACATGACCCTAGATCAAAACATATTTTTGAGAACAATAGTGTTATCATGCCAAGTGAGCTCGAAGATAATGAGGGTAATCATGAGAACCGAGATGATATGGTACACGTATTATTTCATCATTTATACATTTTACATGGGTTTTTATAAAGAAGAGGACTTAATTACCTTATAACTAAGACTCTTATTTTTGAAACATTATAATATTTATTTTGAATTATTTGGTAATTTAATTTCGTTAATGTTAAAATCATTTCACTTGATAATTTGCAATTATGTTGATCTCAAAAAAATGGCGTACTATATAAAGTTCTTTTTTTATAATGTCAATTCCTAAAATAATATAACTACTTGATTTCTTTAAATGTGTGTGAATGACATCTTCAAAATGTATACTATTATTTTTGGTAAGTAAGATCATAATAAAATAATGATAATTCTAAAGTACATGAATTTATTTGCATTATTTTCTAAACTTTATTATGTTACAAAAAATCATACTGTTCTAGATTTATTATTTTACAATTACCTATATTTATACAAATTTACAATTATGGTAATTTAACAATATTTACGGTATACATTTTACTTACGATAGTTATGGTTCAAAATTGACAATTAATTTACAAATTTACAAATTTACAGATTTGAAATTTTTAATAAAATTGAATATGACAATACAAACAATTATAATTGCAATTTTACAATTTCACAATACAATTACAATTACAATTACAATTTTACAATTTTACATATATATACAATTACAAATAAAATTATAATTACAATCATTTCACAATAAATTAAATATTACAATTACAATTAACATTTTACAAATGTTTTACATAAAACTAGAAATAATATTACAATTAAAAATACAATTACAATTTTACAATGTTACACACAATTAAAATTAAAATTTCAATTACAATCATGACACAATATTTAATAAACATCATGATTTAATATTAAAAATAAACATCGTGATCATGATAACCATTGTACAAACATCATATGCGACTAAAAAACACATTCAAATTCGCTAACATCATCTAATCACCATGATCATGATCATGTAACAAAACACAAACATTGTATAACAACATAGCAACACAAACATCAAATATACATATCATGTCAAATAACTACTATCACATACACATCTATCTGCAAGCTGCACATTAAATGAGAATATCTAACATGACCTAACAATATACACATCATGATGAACACCAACATGTAAATTAATTACATCTGCAATATGAACATAAAATACATGGACCATATATATATATATATATATATATATATACATATAACTGTATAATGTGAAAAATATACAATTGTAATATAACTGCACATAAATGTCAAATATTTGGTGATATATATATAACACTATATAGTGTCAAAAATAACAATTGTAATATAACTACATATAAATGTCAAATATTTGGTGGTACATCAATCGTAGTACTGGCCGAGGCCAACTCTATCAATGGTGAAACCTCGACATGCTCAAATAGATGATGATCACATGCCTATAGATCTGGAGGTGCCTGCTGATCAGGAAGTGCCTGGTTATGGTAACTTGTGGATGGTCCAACCTACTTAGTGGATGGTATGACAACCTGCTCAGTTGATGGACCTGCGCCCTCCTCAGGATCAGGTGCCTGCCCAGGACTAGGACGTGTCTACTGAGATTGTGCATACTTCTCAGACGATGTTGGATCATGATCATGACTGGATGCTACAGGCTACTCATCTCCAGTGTGAGGTGGAGGAGGAGGTGGAGTACTATAACGATGATCACTCCCCTCATCGTCATGATCATCATATGATACACTACTCTATCATACTGTATCTCCATGATGCCTACCCCTCAACGACTGTGTTAGTACTCTGGTAACTCCAAGGATATGACACATGAGGGTCAACATATCACGGGGCATGACTCTACATACCTATGTCAGCCTATAATTAGCCTGTATCTCTATGATAGTAATGGGCCTCACTCCCTCCTAAACTAGGAGTCGACATAGTTGGTCACCCAAATCCATCCTAAATCAGGTGTCAGGCCTACACCTCACACTCAGCGGTATCTATGCCTAATCAGGATGCGTTTTGTCACCAATTTGATCCTCCACTGCTATCATCTCCTCGTCAACATGATCTACACCTAGATTATTTGATGGCGGTGGAATCTCATCACCAACGAATGACCTAATATGTACAAAATATATATAAGTACACATCAATAATTGGACAATTTCATTAAAAAATTTAATAAAATAAATTAAATAACGTGATCGAATAAATTTAATAATTCTAATCAATTAATTAAGAAAATAAAATGAAACTGTATTAATTTAAAGAAAATAGTAATATAACCTCTTGTAATCAGCGACTCATCCTGTGCGAAGGGGATGTTGGCACACCCTTGCCAATCCAAACCAACATCCAGACATGACACCAGAACGAAGGAGTGATCATCAACACTGGATAACAACTCCAGTGCATCATGAGATATCCTGGCAGAAAAGTCAGACTCGCCCCTCTTGGGCATCATCCGGCCCCACATCTCCATCCATACGTTCATCATCGGGCTACAAGGTTGCAGAAAAAAAGTAGGCCTCATATCTGGAAACATCTCAAAAAATAAAAAAATAACTCTGAAGTAAAAGGGAAGGTGAACCTCCCACGTGCCTAAGAACGACATCTATCTAATGTTGTACAAAAATACCGCAAAAAAATCACAGACCATCTTACAACTCGTGGTGTTTGTATTAAAGAATCAACATAAAATAAAAGCGGGCATCTAATGCTTTTATCATCACTGGTATGGTTTGAAATAGTCGTCAGCAGTAGTGAGAGGCAGCTCACCTCCTCTACACAAAACAAAGTAATACGTAATCGACCAATGGAAACCTAGAAATATAGAGAAGAAAGTATATCGTCACTAATGTATCTATGGGAGTACACCAACTGACTCCCTATTACATAGCTGACAAGGACCTCTGGGAACTGGGGAAAATCCTACCATGTCCTAGATAAGCTAGTAATAAAATATATGTCCTCCTGAGTGGGCATGTACCACTAGCCAAGAAAACCTATCAGTGGGCATCCCACGTGATGATGAGTTGTCCCAATAACCCATTATGGATCTTAAGGGATGTAGCCTCCTCATAGAACTTGATTAGGCCTACCTCCCTTAGGATAAACTGGGTGGCTGTCGTAATATAGTGAGGGTACATAAATATCTCCCTCTCTCATGCCTTTTGCAGGCGAACCACGTTATACTTGTTCTCCATATCTTCTTGTTGTTCCCTTTGTTCTCTCCATTGACGTCACTGAATTATTTAAATATTAAATACATTTTTTTTATTAAATGCTACATGTATTTACAAATATATATATATATATATATATATATATATATATATATATATATTTTTGTGTGTGTGTATTGTTTTGAAAAGAAAAAAATAGTTGGTGCATCCTAAAATAATAGTCATGCACCGGTACTGGTGTGTCCATTTTTATCATGCACTATTCTCAGTGCACATGGAAATTTTCCGTGCACAAAAAAACATGAAATGTACTTTCTTCTGCGGTGCATTGAGGAAATATCCATCCCGGGGCAGATAGTTCAGTCAACGCACCACCCAAAAATTATTCATGGTCAACGGTGCAGTCGTTTAAATGACCGCATCATTGACTATGTATCAGTGTTAGGAGGGCAGTGTGCTTACCAAATTATGTGCCCCGGGGCCAATAGTTTTCTCAACGCACCACCCTCTTGAAATTAGTACTTGGTCAATGGTGTGATCCTATAAATGACCGCACGATTCACTATGTACTGATGTTAGCAAGGCAGTACACTGACTGAACTTTTCGACCCGGGGCAGATATTTTGGTCAACGCACTGCCATCCTGACACTGGTACATATTCAATGGTGTGGTCATGTAAACGACCGCACTGTTAACTATGTAATGATGTCAGCAGGGTGGCAAATTGACCGAACTATCTGCCCCGGAGCAGATATTTTGGTCAACGCACCGCCCTCCCAACACGAGTACATAGTCAACGGTACGGTCATTTAAACGACCACCCTACCATGTTAGGTTTAAAAAAAAAACGATGCACATTTTTGGTACTGCACGGGAACTCGATGCAGTTTTTGTTAGCACCGCTTGTGTTGTGGCCTCTAAATTTACAGGCAGCACTGTGAACGGTGAGTGTTGAATGGCTCGAGCACACCGCGGATAATTTTTTTTTAAATAATAAATTTTAATATTTTTTATAAATATAATCAACTAAAACATTTAGTTATTAAGAAACAAGTAAAATACATGTACATTTGGATATCGAGGACGCATATTTGCTGAAGAATTTGAAAAATGAAAATTTCCCAATGTCATCCAAAATTCAAACTCCACAAGGTGGGCAATCGGCGGCAGCAGTGCATGTAATGGGCGCAGCGATGGAAGGGTGCCTCATATAATATAACTTTTCATCAACGATAGAGAGCTTTGAAGTAATAAATAAGTCAAGATGCATATTTTTCGGCCGATAATTTTTTTTTATTTAACCCTGTTTCGATGCGTGGGTTTTTTGAGACGCATCGGACGATTTTTGCATAATGCACCGTGCCTATTTTTGTTTGAGTGTGGGTTTTTAAGACACACCAAGACTATTTTTGATCATTGCACCTATGTCCTACAAAATTGAGACACACTGGGTGGGTTTGCACGGAGAGCACAGTGTCTCGGTGTGCCATTTTTTAGTATGCACCAGTGCATTGTGAGTTAAACACGCCGATGAGATTTATATTGAAAAACACACTGGACAAAAAACATCCGCAAAAACCTCCACCTGCCAAGCTCCTCTAGAAACCTCCATTAAAAATGGATATCTGGGCTATTTTTATAAGGGTTTCCTCAAAGACATCCGCTAGAGGTTCGTTTCCTTGTAGTGGAGGATGCATCGATGCAGGGCCAACACAAGACAATGGAGGGGGAACTACACGAGGTATTGCACGGTTTTTTTTTTCATTTTGTTCTTTTTTTTAAGTTCTACATTCTAATTCAATTTCAAAACATTAAATTTTAATTTTAATACATACATAAATTTCTTATATATATATAGGGCCAACATGGGACAAATGAGGGGGATTTACATGAGGTATTGCATGAAATTTTAATTTATTTTTCATTTTTTTTATTCATGAAGTTCTACATTCTCATTCAATTTAAAAAAATATATATTTTAATTTTAATACATACATAAATTTATTATACATGTATATGTATGCAATTACACACGTTGTGCAAGTTTCCCATTCTTCAGATGAGAGCACAAGGAGGCTGTTGGAAAATACATTTCAGCCAAATTCTCTAAATTGATGCATAAGATTTTATTTAATCTAGTCTTTTTATAGTACATTTAATATTTAATTTTCTATAACTTTATTCGTGTAACATTTTACTTGAAAATATTCTTATATCTAGTACACATGTGTTTTATTTACTTTTATTGAACGATATAAATTTTGGACATATTTTACATTTTGGATAGTTGTTACATTTACTTTTATTGAATGATTTTAAATTTTGAATTGTTGTTACATTTTGCATGTGATCACATGTTTTTATAATGTTATTATATGATAAGATTATGTTTTGTTTAACTTGCTATTTTGTCACCAATTATTTGAAATGAATCTAGATCAAAATTTCAAATTACGAAACACACATGTGGTAAATTATGCATTTGAACATGTGAATGTTATAATTAGGTGTAGATGTCTATTAAAGGTGATATTTGGATACATTTTTCATGATCATGTTCCATTTAACACAATCATAGATGGTTTTACATATTTAAGTTAATGAATATGTGACAATGATTGAAGTACATTTGCAATCAGTTGTTACATTTCGCATGTGATCACATATTGTTATAATGTCAACTTAGATGATAAGATTATTTTTTGTTTAACTTGGTTTTTTGTCAAGTTTGTTATTTAAAATTAATCTATATTGAAATTGCAAATTACAAAACACATATGGTACATTAAATGTATTTCAAAATGTGAATGTTATAATTAGGTGTATATGTATATTAAAGGTGATATTTAGGTACATTTTGCATGATCACGTGTCATTTAAAACAATCATAGATGGTTTTAGATATTTAAGTTCATGAATATGTAAAAATGATTGAAGTACATTTGCATAATTTAGTTGTTACATTTTGCATGTGATCACATGTTTTTATAATGTTAAATTCTAGATGATAAGATTATGTTTTGTTTAACTTGTTGTTTTGTCAAGTTTGTTATTTAAAATGAATCTAGAATGAAATTGAAAATTACAGAACACACATGTGGTACATTATGCATTTGAATATGAACGTCATAATTAGTGTAGATGTCGATTAAAGGTGATATTTAGGTACGTTTTTCATGATCCTGTGTCATTTAAAACAATCATAATTGATTTTACATATTTTAGTTCATGAATATATTAAAATGATTGAAGTACATTTGCATAATTTAGTTGTTACATTTTGCATGTGATCACATGTTGTTATAATTTTAACTTCTAGGTGATAATATTATGTTTTGTTAACTTTTTGTTTTGTCAAGTTTATTATTTTAAATGAATCTAGATTGAAATTGAAAATTACAAAACACACATGTGGTACATTATGAATTTGAACATGAATGTTATAATTAGGTGTATATGTCTATTAAAGTTGATATTTAGGTACATTTTGCATGATCATGTGTCATTTAAAACAATCACACATGGTTTTAGATATTTAAGTTCATGAACATGTAACAATGATTGAAGTACATTTGCATAATTTAATGGTTACATTTTGCATGTGATCGCATGTTGTTATAAGGATAACTTCTAGATGATAAGATTATGTTTTGTTTAACTTGTTGTTTTGTGATCCAAAATGGATTCAGTTTTTCCTTGAGATCAAATTCTTCAAATGCAGATGAAAATAGGAGCAATTTGAAGTGATCGTCGACAGTATTCAAACGGTGCAAACGACGCGTACAAACGAGTTCGTATGCAGAAGATATTGCAAGTCAAAGTTTATGACAAATTAGGGAAAAATGGAAAAAATTCGAAGTGAAAGTCAACCGTCAAAGTCAACTGTCAAAGGTCAGGATGATGTCAGCAGGACACGTGTCAACACGAGAATGCACCACATGTCCAGGGCGATGTCAGTAGGATCAATGAGGTTTCAAGTTTTGATTGGACATAATGGACCAATTTGGGGCTAACACGTGGCAGCCTGGATTTTTCTCAATTTGGCCTTATTTCCAAAATTTTGGGGATCAAGGAGGATTGAAACCTTAACCTCCCAGAATGCTAAGATATTTCCGGAATCCACTCACTAGTCGAGCTACATTGTTGCTTGGTATTGAATGCAAAGGATATTGTATTTAATATGTAACGGGTTTGTCCACCGAAAAAGGTTTGGACGGTTGGGGTCAAACCCACGACTGTCGGAACCTTATAGATGTTTTGAATGCCGCGTATATACGTTGTCACTGGAACTTTAAGTTAAGCACCACATATACGATAATATATATATATATATATATATATATATATATATATATATATATATTATCGTATATATGTCAATGTAATCGACGAGAGGAGTATGAAGGAAGGTCAGGTGGGGGTTTCAACCCGCTGACCTCGAAAACTTATTTATACAATGACTTCAAATAAAGGCTGAGGAACATTCGAACAAGTGGTGGAGCTTGGTAGTCAAGGCACTAAATTTTGATTTGTACAGTACGTAAAGCACAACTAACCCATACCACCAACACGTGGACCGAGGCATTTTTCTGCAGGAAAAGTGATTTTCTAGAAGGAAGAGGTGGTTTTGAATGTCCAGGGGGTCTAGAGGTCACAGTGGCGGAATATAGGCAAGTTTATTCTCATTTTAACCGAAATTATGAGTCTATCACAATGGTGAGCTAATCGAAATTATGAGCTAGTTCAGATACTCAATCATCCTGAGTAATCTCTCCTTCAGCTGAGCATTTGTCATTTTCTCTTCCATCCTTTGTGGCCTCTGCCACTTTACCTTCTTCTTCATGAGCCAACCAACTCTCTGGCTTTCCTTTATCTTCAGTTCCAGTTTGTTGAACTACTTTATGATATTAGCTATCTCCTTCCAATACTCTTCATCAGAGAGTTTCTTCCTCATGCCATTTTCTTTGGCATCTTCCCTCATTCTTTTGTTATGGCCTCTCTATGGCCTCTCTCAGAACCTCTGCAATATCTGCTATGGCTATCAGTAGCTATTTTCTCCTCTGGGAGTTCTTCACTCACAAGCTACACTAAGCCTCTACAACATCAAGCTCTCTTATTGCAACTTACCTTACCAATCCTTTTCTCCGAATCCGGCTTTTGGCAAGTACTGGTCCCCTTCTGCTGGAACCTTTTGAGCACTCTCTTCTGCTCTCTCTAGGCTTCACTCTGTAACTTTTCTCAAGAACACATCAATTCTTCTTTCATCCAACCTCAGTTGGGAATTCCCCAGGTTCTGCCACACTCTTTTCTTCACCTCAGAACCTCTACTGGATTCTTTTATCACTGCTCTCAAAGTTATGATCTAATTTTTGTTGAGATTTCTTCCTCAATTTCTTGCACTCTACTTTCAGCAAAAAATATCTTAAAACTAGAGTTAAATAAGGCTCATCAACTCACCTCCCAAGATCCTTGAATGATCTTTATTATTCTTTCACCTACACTACATCTCTATCTGCTGTAATCTTCAAGACTCTTTGTCTTCAACTCCAGATTCTGCACATCTGAGTTTTCAACCTTCACTATATGCTTATTCAAACCTGCAATTTCTGTCAACAGATTTGAAAACCTACTTCCTTCACTGTTCAGTACATATGCATTTTAGAAATAAATTTTCAAAGAGCTATTTCAATTCTAACTTTGATACCACATGATGCCGTGTAAAACCCATAGTCCCCTCTACTTACGGTCCTTGGAAAGGCACTTCCAATTTTTTCTCCCAAATCAATCTCAAGCAAATTGGGCAAACTCACAATGTTCTAAATTCTTGAACTGGCAATTTAAATAAATAGATCTGGAGGCTTTAATATCTCAAATATGAGATTTGAGATATTAAATTAAAACTTATTTGAATATATACCCCTGCACTCAATTTAGTGTTCATCCAATTTCCAATCTAGAAAATTCTTTTGATTGTGGAAAAATCATTCATTATGATTCATGAAGCCATACAATCTCTTACTTAAGCGGAAGTCCTCTTTTTCTAATAACTCTGTGGTTACAAACCATAGAAGAACCCACTTCATAAAAGGTGAGCCAATGTAAGAGTCAAATAACTCTATTATAAACCATGGCTACACAACCGCTTGTCATCATAACTATAATGTAGAGTTATACGCAGATACGCCTATGGCCTTCAACCTATAGTTTTACGCAGTTTCAAAAACCCAACTCTTTAAAGGATTGATATGGGCCCCATAGTTTATAAACTCTTCTTATCCAAGGTTTGAATTTGGTTTATGAACAGACCACCAGCATATTGTAGCATAAAATCTCGGACTACATAACAAAAAATTCGACCAATACTCTATACCATAAATTGGGGCCCCACTCTAGTTTTTAATCTCCAGAACACAAAGGGTTCAATGCATCCTATAATATATTGGTCCAAAAATGTTTTAAACCCGAACCCATTAACATTAAACATGATAAATCGATTGGGACCCACAAAAATGAACTACTTACCCCTATGTTAAGTTTCATACATTGTGAAATCGCTATGACCGTCGATTCTAAACATTGACTGTCAGACGGACCGGAATGATATCGCGTTATTTTTCCTCCCGAGCTTTAACGCGCCCAATTGACATGATAAAAATGGTTTTACCAAACCACCTATGGCCACACGTCAAAGCACGACATACATCGCATTTTTTTCAAGGGATTTTTCCCCAAACAAAAAGTGGTGCGACAAAGGTGGTATGGGTTTCCAAGCCCACTCATACTGTAGCGCCTCATGGTTCCATCCCTTCGGCTCGAGGTTCCACCTAATTCTTTTCATATCGATCATCATACTGTTGGATATGATTTATAAGCCCGCTTTAATTGTTGAAGAACACATTTCACAATAAACCCCACGGGCTATTCAAAACCCGCATTGAGATTTTCTATGACTATGAGGCTCACTTTAACCGTAATCAATCCACGAGCTCCTGATTCAGAACAAGGCTCCACCACGGACCGATTTCTTCTTTATATAAATCGATTCCAATGAGAAAGACTTATTCTCAAAACAATTATGGTTACCCTGGATATATTACCAGAACAATGCCAATGCATGTGGGATTGGGTTTCAAAGGGTTTTGTTTTTAACTCAATGCCTATTTCTTTCTACACAATATTCATTCCTCAGGCTTCCAACTCATAAAATCAGACACATTCAATCATAACATTATCACGAATTCCGATTTCGTTAAGGATACATAGAGTACACTTAAACCCCAACTTACAGAATACCATTCACACAGTTAATCACAGAGACTCAGGACATTCTACACACATAATTTAATCCAAAAAATGCACATGCAATACTAAAACCATTCATTCCATAATATATAATTGAAATTACTTACACACTTCTGGTTCTGCCAGATTTTCAATCAATTGGCCCTTCTGCAACCTATTCTCTGCAGATCTCTCCTACAGCTCCACGCAACCCTATGCAGATCTTCAGGATTTTCCCTTCAGACTTATTTTTATACAAATCTACTAAAGAATCAATTATGATCCTTTGATGACTGAACAAAACTCTTGAAATCCTACAGTTCTAAATTTAGCCTAATTCCTAGATAACTGAACTGACTCTTCACACTCGAGCTAACCAACTTCTCCTGTCCTCTAATTATTCGAGGGCAGTTACAATTCCCTCTACATTTTATTAAAATCACTCAAATATGAAAATTTACATAAGAAATTGAAAACATAAACCTCCCTATGTCTATTTATATACAAAGTCTTGTCTTCAGCCTAATGCCCCTGCATCAGACTCCCCAGGTTAAAAGGATTCATGATCTCCTTATTATGTGTTTTCATTATTGTCTTCCTGGATCCCACGCTTTGTTCTGTAACTGGTCATCCGCTGTAAAATTCTTCTTCTACACTTCTCCAGGCTTGCACATCTTATTTTGTCTCTTTCCACTTGCTAGGCTTTCATAGTCTGTGACTGTATTTCTCTTGTTGTTGTTGTTCCTTTGTTTTCTTGTTGCTATCTTCCTCTGAGATACTTTCACCATCATCTTTCTTATAACTTCAATTTCTCTGTCTAATCTGTCTTCTGACTGGTGGATATTTTTCCTCCTTGATTGCTGAACTTATACTTCCGTTTATTCTTGCTGAGTTCTTAATTGTTGAACTCTCACTGTTGCTTTTACTCTGGCTCTTGCACTTACTTGCTGAGCCCTAACTGTCACCCAATCATCCATGCCCTCTTGTTCTCTGCAACAGTAAAATTCTTCCCGATTTTCATCCATGACAATTTCTTCACTATCTGACTTCAACAATTCCTTGGACTGGTATTTAAATTTCTAGTCACTGTTATCATCTCTTTTCTTCTTCTACACCAACCATCCTTTAGTCCTTCTTTCAGTACCTGTAGTCATAAGACAAACATCAAAGTTATAGAATCCTTGTGTCTCTTTCTCCTCTGGAAACACTTCAATTTTTTCCTCCAACATCTCCTCCAGCAACACTCCAAGCTACTATTATGCCATTTCACTCTCTTTTCCAAATGTTTTCAACAAAGATTTAAGGCACCTCTTCTATGTAACCATATCATCAATATGGTACAAACTGATTTCAGCATGTTCTTCTTCTTCTTGCTTGACAATCTTCAGAAATTGTCTTCCAGCTTCTTGATTGATTCTGCTAATCACTTCAAGTTCTTCAAACACTGTAGGTTTTAACCCTGAACAGAAATTATCTATACACGAATATTATAACAGAAAATAAACAATAGCAAGAGCATAAAACATAAAACAGATAAACACAGAGATTTTCCCCTGGATCCCAAATCAGGACAACCAATTTGATTTTTCATTATATTCCTTTTAGTGTTACAACACATATATATACATGCCGAAGCATACATAAACCCCAATCCATTAACCCCGGATTAGAACATAACCGTAGTTCCCTTGACCAGATCTACAAAATACCAGGGGTCGAAAACCATGTGCAAAATCATGCACAAAACATGGGTGGGTCCGCCTATGAGTGCGACCGCACACCAAAAAAAATTTGCCGGGGCGCTGCTGCCCCCCCTGCTACGCCCAACACAATGTACAGTGCGTGGGGCTAGTCGTGGAAAGAATATAACACACACCCAACATTCTCCCACTTGTTTTTTTCTTTCCACATGGGGCCACAGGAGAGCTTAGTAATTTGGCCAATTCTTCAACACGCATTGTTTCTCTACACCAGGAGAACTTTTGAGTGCTTACAGACTTCATCAATGCATCTACAACATTCTTCAAAGTTTCCACCTTTACCAACAACACCCTTTTAGCCTCAACCATATCTCTAACAAAGTGATATTGAACATCAATGTGCTTTGTCTTTGAATGATAAGCAGGGTTCTTAGCCAAGAAAATTGCACTTTGGCTATCACGGTCTATCCTTATAGCTTGTTGTACCAACCCCATACTTGAACACAATCTCTGCAACCAAACTGCTTCCTTGCTTGCATGAGTGGCTGCTATGTATTCTGCCTCTGTAGTTGAAAGAGCCACTACATACTGTCTTTTACTCATCCAACTGACTGCACCTCCAAATAGGCTAAACACATACCCACTTGTAGATCTTCTTTGGTCCAGATCTCCAGCCCAGTCTGAATCAACAAAACCACGAATGTCCAACATTTTTTCCAATCCTGGTCTTCCCTGGTAGCACAAGCCATAATCACTAGTACCACATAAATATCTGAAAACCCGCTTCACTGCTGTCCAATGCTCCTTCCCTGGGTTTGACATAAACCTGCTCAATACTCCCACTGCATGTGCAATGTCTGGTCTAGTACAGACCATTGCATACATCAGGCTACCCACTGCACTTGCATATGGAACACGGGACATATACTCCTCTTCTTCTTGTGTCTTGGGACATTGTTCAACAGACAACTTTACACCTACAGGAATAGGAACATTCACCGGTTTACTATCCTGCATATTGAACCTCTGCAATATAGTCTCGACATACTTCCTCTGGTTTAACCAGAGCATCCTCTTTGCCCGATCTCTCTTAATTTCCATGCCCAAAATATAGTTTGCAGCACCAAGATCCTTCATGTCGAATTTGGAGAACATTTGGGTCTTCAAATCTTGGATAATTTCTTTGTCATTTCCAATCAACAACATATCATCCACATACAAGACCAAATAAATAACATGGTCACCAATTAATTTAAAATAAACAAAATGATCCTCCTTGCTTCTGGTGAAGCCAAGTCCCCGTATATAGGTATCAAATTTCTGATACCACATCCTTGGTGATTGTTTTAACCCATACAGAGACTTCTTCAACCTGCATACCAGTTCTTTCTTACCCTTCACCATAAAGCCTTCAAGTTGCTTCATGTAGATCTCCTCTTCTAGATCCCCGTGAAGAAATGCTGTCTTCACATCCATCTGTTCTATCTCAAAATCAAATGCAGCAGCAACAGATAAAAGTAATCTAATAGAAGTAACTTTGGCAACAGGAGAAAAAATACCACCAAAATCAATTCCTGGCACTTGGGAATAACCTTTCGCTACCAACCGAGCTTTGTATTTCTCCACCTTGCTTTCTACATTCATCTTCTTCTTAAACACCCATTTTCTCCCGATGGGCTTCCTTCCAGCCGGCAACTCCACCAGATCCCATGCCTCATTTTTGTGCAAGGATGCCATTTCATCAACCATGGCCTCCTTCCAGAGTTTTCCATCCTCTGAATCTACTGACTCCCTGACAGTTCTGGGATCATCATCAGTTATAGTTAAGGCAAAACCTAAACAGAAAGAAGATGGACTATACCTTTCTGGTTGCCTTCTTTCTCGAAGTG
>CM076577.1:412318191-412444113 GCA_034641835.2 Pinus albicaulis
GGGTGAAAAAGTTGCTTATGCAATCAGTTCTAAGGGCCCCCGGCAAGCGTAATATTCCTAATTAGCAACGAGTTAATTGGAATATTCGATTTTTGTATAGTTTTGCCGACTATGGTTTATTAATAAATAAAAGTGAGAAGAGGGGTCTAACTCACTTTAGTAAAATAAAGTATCTCCCTAGTAGCACAACGTTATAACTTATGGGGAGCCATGGGGGTCCAACACCACGTAGAGGAGGGGGCCCACGTAGCCTCTAGGAGCTTCTGCGCAGATTGAGGAGGAGCACGTGGAGGAGAGGGAGACCATGTTAGGGTTTTGGAGAGAGGCCAGCGTTATAAAAGGTGGGAGAGCCTTCTCATTTGGCATTCTTGTTGTTGATGATATTTGAGCTAGACATTTGTCTTCTTGAGCACGCTGGCTGTTTAGCCTGTCTGCAGCACTGTTTAGTGCGTTGAGTGTCTCTGGTCGGAGATCTCACCCTTAGCCCCGGGGGACTTCGAGTGCCTGCTCGGGTAAGGTCATTTCTTCAGTCTTTAGCGGGAGGTTTGGTTGGTTGTTTTGCTGAGGAGCTGGGCTTCTCTTGTGACTGCGCAGTCCCTGGGAGAGAGGATGCAGTTCTACTTGGAGGTGTTCCGGTGCGGGGTTTTCTGCAGGAGTTTCAGTTGCTATCCAAAGGAGAGGATCAGTCTTTGCCAGTAGGAGGTTTCCTGAGGAGTTTGTGGCACAGTTTCAGCTATTATCATTTGGCATCTGCGCTGAGCCTTGCAGAGGCAGCGTAATTCCTTGAGGAGGGTTTCTTTGGTGATTTTCGGAGGCTGACCATTTTTGATATGGTTTCTGGGTTTTGTCCGGGGTGGTGAGTATAGGTGCTCTGCAGATTTTCAGCTCATTCGGGCAAGGGGATCAGCCCCTAGTTTCAGTCCATTCCAGCAGCAACAGTTTTACGGCAGTTTTCCAGCAGCTGCGACGCAGTTTCTTATAGCAACCATTTCCAGTCATTCTGAGAGAGTTCTTCACTTGCCTTGAGCAAGAATAGGTGCTATCATTCTGATCATCTATTGTATTTCATTATATTCTCAGATTAATAAAATGGCTTAGCATTCCTGGCATTTTTATGAGTATTTGCTTTATGTTCTATTTCGGGCATTTTCTATATTGTCGTATGCTTGTATTGCTATCTATTTCCCTTTCGGGATATTACGAAAACCAGCCCGATCTGAATTGTCGACTATCTCCTGCCTTCTCATCATCCTCCTCATCCTCTTCCCCACTATCATCGGAGAAGACCTCAATGAAGTGTGCTTTGCCAGCAGCACACCTATGCCTTGGTGCCCACGGCTCCTGACAAGTGAAGCACAGCCACTTCTTCCTCAACTCCCTCCTGGCATCATCATCTATCTATGGTCGTCCTGGATTCCCCTTTGGAGGAGGAACCCTCACATCCTTCCCTTGGGCTGGAAGCCCTGTCTCTGGGGGTAAGGTGTCAGAGTCTAGGCAATGTATCTGTAAGTCTCAAGGGTCTAACTTGATAGCATTACGAAATGTCATTGGTCTAGTAGACTTTGACTAGACCACAAGTGGCTAATAACCCTCCACAAACATATAGATCTGTCCCAGAAGCTGCGGATAGATCGCTCCATCCTTGAAACCCTCGAAATCTGCAATATATCTCTACGAGCTCCCAGTTTTGTTGAGCCTCGTCGACTCAACAAAGTGTTGATACAGATCCTTCGGTCGAATAACTCTATCAACCTCCTGGTAAACTCGGCATATGTCATCACTGTAGAATGTCCGAGTGTAACCATCCCATGAAACCACCAGTCCTGGGCCTCACCATCCAAATGTAATGTCGCCACCTTGATGGCCTCCGTCTCCGACATCTGGTTAAGCTGGAAATAGATGTCCAGCTTCTCCACCCAAGACTTTGCCGAACTGTTTGATGAGCCATCAAACGTAGGCAAATGGAATCTGCTAGATGTGCGGTGGGAATCTCCATCATGATAATGTCGGTGCCCTCTATGATGGTCGCGGGGTCTACTGTCCCGCTGGAGCTGAACAAAATCTCGGAATGAGAGAGCATCCCTGAACTCCTGCCCATAGGCCTGATACTCTACAAAATACTCGCCCATGTGTCCGGGCTCTGCCTCTTGCTGGGCTCCTACCCCTGTGCCTGCTCCCAAGAAAGTGGGCATGGTAGAGCGGGTAGGTGCACGTGAAGCCATCGGCTGAGGAGTATCACGCTGAGCAGCACCATGCCCTGAACAGCAATGTACCACCTCCCCTACCCGCAAAAAACCCGTGGGGTCTCAGTCGCCTAGCCTCTACAGTCTCGCAGAATCTCGACCCATCACCTCAATCGGCCTCACAACTTCGCACCGATTTGAGGGGAGTGCCTCCCCCAAACCGTTTGGCCTCTATCATCCGCCATCGTCTCTCTCTCGCTTCCGACCCACAAAGGCCTCTCCCGTTCAGGTCTGTCATGTGCCTCTCTCTTCTTCTCTTAGGATTCTCCCTTCTGCATTTAAGGAAAGGTTCTTGTGGATTCTCCTCTTCTAGATTTGAAGAAGGTTCTTGTGTATTCTTCTCAGAGACTTCAAAAACAGAGTTTATGCCCAACACTTTGCAATTAGATTCAGCCAACAATTTAGCTAAACCCTGTCCCTTTACTAACTTGGTGGTTTTAATGGTGAGGTCAAACTCGAGGATTTGAGTTATTCATCTTGCTCTTCTTCCATCAGTGTCTGGTTGTGTAAGAATAGTTTTTACAACATTGTTAGGTACATAAGCAATAATGGTAGAATGGAGGACATACATTCTGAAATATTTCAGGGCTTGAACTAAAGCATAGGCTTGTTTTTCAATGATATCATACTTGAGTTGTGCATCTCTCATGACTTTGCTAAAAAATACTATGGATTGATCATGATAATCTTCATTTTTCTACAAAAAAACAACAACAAGGGTGGTTTCAGAAGCAAAAGAGAATATATTGAAAGGCTCAGAGTAGTTTGGACTGGCTAGGGTGGGAGCTTCAGAAATGGCCTTCTTTATTTGGTCCAATGCATATCTTGCAGGAGTGGTCCATTTGAATTCATGGTTCTTTTTGAGCATATCTGTAATGTCTTTAACTATTTCAGCATAGTTAGGTATAAATCTTCTCAAAAATTTAATATTCCCTAAAAAGGCTTGTATCTCTTTCTTATTTATAGGTAATGATAATGATTGAACAGCAGATACCCTTTTGGGATCTATTACTACTCCATCCTTTGAAATGATATGGCCTAGTAACTTTCCTTCTTTGATGGCAAATAAGGGCTTCTGAGGATTGAGAGATATTCCAAACTTCCTACACTTGTCAAAAGCCTTCATCAAGTGTTTTATATGTTTTTGATCTGATTCAGAAAAACAGTTAAATCATTAAGATAAATAACAACAAATTTGTTTACCTTCCCAACAAAGACTAAGTCCATAGCTCTTTGGAATGTTGCTCCTGCATTTGATAGGCCAAAAGGCATCATGGCATACATAAATGTTCCCCAAGGTGTAGTAAATGTCGTCTTCTCTTTGTCTTATGAATTCACCAATATCTGATTATAACCAGAGAAGCCATCAAGCATTGAGAGTCTATTAGAACCTGGCACCCTTTGGAGTAACTGATCCATCTTTTGGAAGTGGATAGTTATCTTTCAGAGATGCTCTATTAAGGTTTCTAAAATCCACACAGAGTCTAATTTCACCATTCTTTTTTTTGATAAGGACGAAATTGGCAACCCAATTAGAGTATCTTAAAGGGACAATTATTTGGGCATCTAAAAGCTTCTTAAGTGCTTTTTCTATGGTGGGAAGCAGAACTGGATTCGTCCTTCTTAGTTTTTGCTGATAGGATTTTGCTTCTGGTTTTAGTGGAATTTTATGCTCAATTAAAGATGTGTCATAAGTTTTTAGATTAGCATAAGACCAAGCAAAAACATCTTTGTAATTCTTAAGAAGTTTGATATATTCAGATTTAATTTTAGGAGTTCAAGATGCACAAAGTTTAATATTTTTAATCTCTTCATCGGTGCTAATGTTGGTTTCTTCAATGTCATATTTTGGAGAAACAGAGAATGGATTTTTGGGAACATCATTCTGATCAAATAATTTTTCTAAAGGAACAAGTCCTTTGGGAATGAAATTATTTGATAGTTGTATAATATCATGATCAACTACTTTTGAATTTAGATCTGAATTTTCTTTGTTTTTAGTAGCTTCATTTATGTTTGAGTTATCTTCTTCAATTTGTAATACAAAAAATTCATCAATAACTTGAAGAAAGGGTTTCAATTGTTTATCATCTTCAAATATTTGCCAATGCTTTAGATTGTCTGGAATTGATGGCCTATATTTGACTTGAATTTGGTATTGTATCTGAAATTGATCTGGAATCTTAAAAGAACTAGCAGAAACTGTTAAGGTATTTGCATGAATGTTTTCATCTCTAGGAATAAAAGTGATATTGAAAACATTAAAGGAGTTTTGAATGGTGTCCCAAATTTCATTTCTGTAAGACCTGAGCTTAGGATGATTTGTTTGACAAAGATTCCTAGCATGTCTCACTATAAGTTCTGAATCAGTAAAGACACTCAATTCAACAACGTTATTTGGGACCTCAAAATCCAACTTACATGATTGAGTGATATTTTCTTTATCAGGTGAAATCAAAACAACTCCTACTCCAGCTCTATCTTTGGTGCAAGATCCATCAAAGAATAATTTCAAAATTTCAGTTTGAACAGATTTAGGGTTTTCAACTACATCCTCAATCTTGAGTTGAAAATTTTGTGAAATATCTGATGATAGTTGAAAACAACTAAAGTCCCGGTCAACTACATAAATGGGGTGATTTCTAGCCTGATCAGCTTTGCAAACAGTGTTTAAGAATATGACTTCCCTATATAACCTAAGGCTTTCTCCATCATATACAGGAATAGTGGCAAAAGACATATCCATTTGAAGACTCCCTCCTAATTTGGCACAACATGATTTTGATAAAAGCATTCCAAATTTGGGGGGAATATCAGTGACAACTATGTCTAATACACCACTCTTGACTGGTATTTGATGTAAAGTTACTACTAGGTCTTTTATAAGTCCTAAACATTGCACCCTTTTAGAGTCAAAGGTATAGAAGTCATGATAGGTTCGAGTGATATCTAAATTAAGTTGTTCCATAATGACCTTAGGCATTAGGTTGTGTGAAGCTCCAGAGTCCAACATACAATTGTATAGCAGGGAGTCATGCACTTTCAAAGTCACATAAAAAGGTGGTATGGATTCATCAATCATATCAGAACTAGGACCAAAGGCTATGGTGGGTCTTTAATTTTGCAGATTAATAATATCCCCTTCAGCATCCACACTAGAGTTTCGGATCCATTTTGCAACTTGAATCTTATATCCAGGGTTTTTAGAAAGTTCTGAAAGTGGAATAGGAATTTTAACTCTTTCTAACTCTTTTTCCACATTAAAAACAGTCAATATTGTTTTATCAATTTGAGCAGAATCACTTGACTGGTTTAGAGGTTGAATAGAAGTAGTTTGAGTTTCAACAGTTTTTACTTGAGGTTCAATTATTAATAGGGTTTTTGGGAGGTCTACCAGGACCAAATCTAGGTCTTAAGTCATACCTTCTATTTAGTTCTGCAATTAAAAGCTCATAAAAGGCTTGATATTTTGAAACCTGAGAAGTATCTTGGTCTTCTTGAGGGATTTTACTTTGAGGAACAGGAATAATGACAGTTTGAAGGGATTTATGATCTATGTTATTAGTATCTTTAGTGATAGATAAAGTATTGTCATCAAGTTGTTGATCATCAATCAACAACGGTGTGGGTACTTGTTGATCATTATGTGGTCTCTAAAGAATTTGTAATGGAGGAGAATTTTTATACTGACCTTGGACCAGTGTTTGGGGTCTAGAAACAGTTTGTTGGACTGATCTAGGTTGGGTTTCAATCTTTGAAATCCTATTTGATAGGTTTCTAAGAAGTGATGTGATTTCATCTATTTCTGCATCTTCACTTTTAGATTGAGGAAGAAGAAGCTTCCTGATTTGATTTTAATTTCTTTTGGGCTTTTTCAGCGTTAGCTTTTAGCTTGGCTGATGCAGACCTATTTTCTTCAACCTCTATAGCATTTGTTTGCATGTCCTCTAAGGTTCGGGATGTTCTCTCTCTCAACATGACAACAAAGTCATCTTCAAAGGCTTTTGAAAATCTAACCTTAGCTCTTGCTATAGGAGGTTTACAATCAGGAGGCATCTTGTGGTAAAGCTTATTAAATCTTTTGATGAAATCAATTATTGGTTCTTCGAAATTTCTTTTTATCTTCAAATTCAGTTAAGAAATACACAAGGTCCTTTTTCACTCCCCATTGATTTTTAAAGATATTAGTTATTTCTTGTCAGGACCTAATGGAATTAGCTGGTAATTGGCTAAACCAAATCCTGACATTTCCTTCTAGGGATTGCACAAACAATCTCATATAAACATTTTCATGTTCTATGTTCATGTTATCATAAATCCAGAAATGTTGCCAGTTGGTATTCAATTGATAAATTGGTTTCTCCATTAAATCTAGGGAGATGTTTTAGATATCCAATAGGAAAATCATTGAGAAGGTTAGGAAGTAAGAGGGGAGCATATCTTGCTTGTACAATTGGTCTAAAACTAGCCATACTTGAAGATGTAGATGTGGAGGAATGTTTATTAGTTGTTGAAGAAGAAGAAGTAGAATTTGTAGGTGAAGATGGAGAGGAAGGAGATGAGGAATGAGGTGGAGAACGAGTAGGAGAATGAAATGGGATGGAAGACCTCCTTCGTTTCCTTAAAGGAGTTTGAATAACCAACTTTTGAATCTCTTCTTCTCCTTGTCTGTGTTCAAATAAAGGATTAGAATAAAGAGAAAAAAGATCTTTTGGTTGGTGTGAAGTAGAAGGTGCAGAATATGTAACAGGGGAAATGAAATCAGTAGGTTTGAATCTAGGTAAGTTTAGATCCAAAACCTGTTTTGATATAGCAGATTCAGAAGGTTCCTCAAGTAATTTATAGGACTCTAAAGAATGAACTAACAACGCTGATTGAAAATCCACTCCTTTAGATACTAACTCATGCACTTTCTGAGGTATGTCTTCTCATTCTAAAGGAATGGGTCTAGATCCGAAAGGATCAGGAATTATATTGATCTCCTGTTGAGGGGTAGAAGAAGGGTTTTGATGCCTTCTTCTAGAAGAAGCCCGTCTTACCAGTCCCTTTGGATCTGATAAGGGTTGGACAATTTCAGAGTCAGATCGAGATCTGGTATGCTTTGATGGAGCCAGTTTGGTCACAATGAAGTCGCCAAGTGAGAAATTTTGACCTAACTAAACCTTTAGTCACCTTTAAAGGAATAGGGTTTTATCATTGTCCCAGGGAAAACAAATCAAATCCGTTCCCCAGCAACGACGCCAAATTGATGTTGTCCTTTGAGATAATTGTGGTCAATAATCATGCCAAAGCATCTATAATGTTTTGTTGTGTTTTGAAATTTTGGAGGACCAATGTATAAGATAAATGTTAGCAAATAGTTATTGATTAAATCTTTCAGATAATATATAATATCCCAAATGGGATATTTTAACTAAAAATGCAGAAATAGACTTGAGCAGCAAAATAAATGGAAATAAACACACAGCCACCAATATAACACAATGGATGTCGATAAAATCACTGAGCCATTTTATTAATCCATGGTAAAAAGTACATCAACATAAAGGAACAGCGGAACTTGAGCTTGCCAAGCAAGCGGAGCAAAACCCAGAAAGATCTCTAGCCCAACTAATGAATAACGCTGGCAATGATGTAGATGGCTCGGAAAGAAGACTGCTGCAAATCGGCTACGGCAAAAGCTGTCACTGAACCCACTGAAGCACAAGTTGAAGATTTGAATGATCCTCACACCAATCCCTGAAGCTCTGCGAAACTTCTGAATGAAGTCTCCTCAAGAGAGTTGGGTTTTCGTCCAACACTCACAAATCACCCAAGGGTTTCCGTCCTGGGGCTACGGCTGAAGTAGAGAACCACGGTCTCACACCTCTCATACAATAAAATAACATGATCCCAAAGATATCCCTCAATGGCCTCCTCCCTTTCTTTTATAGATCTCTTGGAGTCTTATAGAGCATTATTTTATTATTATTTTATTCATGGAGCACTTTTCCCTCTTATTAAAATATTCCTTTTTAATGCATAAAAGAGTAAATCGGCTACCACGTCTCCTCCGGTCACTGAAACTCATGTCCAACTGTCGCATCATGGAGGTATCCTCGTCCCGGTTCCAATGAGCTATTACACTAAGGTTTTTCGTCATGTATTCCTCCCGGAATGCCACCGTGAGTGTAATTAGCTGAGTTAAGCCCATAAATAACTCAAATTTCCGAAAGTTGTCGGAATGCACCAGAACGAAAGCCAAACTGCTTGGATGATGGAATATATCAAGTGAATGCCACTCGACCACATATAAATTCCTCAAAAATCCTCCAAAAAGCCCCTGGGCCCGCTGATGACACCAACCTGTACCTGTGACCGGTCTGCTCCTAACTCTGGAAGTCTCTCCTAGCCCTGTCATAGGTGACACCAAAAAAAGGAATATTACAGACCTTTCGCCCCCAGATTTCTTGCCCTCAAGCAATCGAAATATGTGGGCCACTCTGTTGGCCCTCCGCATCTCAGACCCAATGCCCAGATCCCATACAAACCTTTGGGTGCTGCTATGCACCTATGTCAAACCACTCAGAATAGACCCCTAAATGTCGGGATCCCAAACTGATCTCTCACTGTACCAGTCAACAAACAATCCTTCCGGATCCCAATGCCACCATGGCCAATCATCGCCCAAGTCCCACGGCTCGGGCTGCCCACTTCCTCTTGCTATCGCTGATGCCCCATGAAATGAAGCCCACCAACAAGCATCAATGCTCCTTGGCTCCTGCTATGCTATACCTCTAATTGTATAAGCTGCCCCACCAACTGCATACCAACTCATCACCTCTCTCTAATCCAAGTCCTGACTCAATCCCATGCTGATCCTGCTCTCCTGAAATCGGGATGGAGTGCTAAAGAAATGATGACCTGGGCCCTACTGCCAGTTGGAATCTGTAAATCTGCTATGTCTAAGGGCCCCTGCTCTGTTGTGCTCCCTACAAAGAAAATCGTACCATCAAGAGGGTACCAACTCATGATCTCCCGCCAATTTATCTTGAAAGAGGAATCCAATGTAGTGTCAACTGCATACGGAATATGCCCATTGAACTGTCACCATCTCATAATCAACTCACGCTGCTCTGTCTCGTCTACCAACGAAAGCTACCTGTAGAAGAAATCCCCTCTCTCTTGGAGAGTGCTACTCACTAAAAGTACTGTAGCTCGGCCGATTGTATGTACATCTATCTATACCTCATCAATGTGTCGGCCCAAAGATGGATGCTCCACCATCTCCAACAACTCATCCCTCTCATCGGGAATGTAAAGCTCCTGTTGCCCCCTAGCCCCCTGCAGAACTATCCCATCAACCTCCAACATCTCTAGATGATATGGATCTGCAACTGTTGTCACCGTACTCGGTGTCTGTGCATTTGACTGCTCCTCCTCAGTGGCTGACTCAGGCTCCATCATATGCTGCTCTGGCTGAATTGTCACAAGTGACTCATCACCCAGAGTATCTCCTGTAGAGTCCCCTGACTGCTCACCCTGCACATTGGAATGCAACTTCGGCCTACTGCCATCAACTCCACATGACTGCTCTCGCTCCCCAGAAGCATCATCATATGTTCCCATGGACTCATCTGGAGAAGAGTCCTCATCCCAACATACAGAAGGAACGTCTATCTGCTCTACCTCTGCCACGTCATCTGCAACTCTCAAACATGAGTGATCAAGCCCCCATGGTCCTTTGCAAATGAAGCAAAGTTCTTTCCTCCTCAGTTCATTTTTGCTGCATGATCCACCAAACTGGAACAACTCCTCCCTGGTCAACTGCCTCCTAAAAAGCTCAATGTTCTGCTCAACCAACCCTTGGGCTAGTTCATAAGCAGCAGGTGAGACCAACTGCTCTCTCCTCCAAATGCTCAACAACCTAATCTGCAACTCCCAACAAATGGCCTCACGGACTCCCATACATGACAACAGGATGGACTGCATGTATGCTATGACTGTGTCAGAATGATGTCTCCTAATGCTGAAGAAGCATTGGAACATTTGCAGAATCAAGCCTTCACACTCAAAGTCAAACATGATCTCATGAGTCCGGGTCATGGCCATGACTTCTAAAACCTTAAGCTTCCTCCCAAATGTAGAGCCTGCACAGTTGTCTAAATCCCGAAAGGTTCCTATTATTAGTTTGAAAATTCTTTTCATAATGTCATCATTGTAGGGAGGGAAGGGTGCTGTTATCCTCAAAATATCACTGAAACAAGAGGCAGATATAAGCTTGACTCTCTCACTTAGATGTTCCAAGAATCTAGCTTGTACCAATGCAAGCATAGATGGCTCCAAAGCCCAATTTAAACTCCAATCAGATTGCTCTACCTTTGAAAGGCAGGATTCTAGTTTCTCTAACATGGAAAAGTCATTTTCTGATCTTCCATTCTTTAAGTCCATCTCAAGTGCATAAAGCCAATTTCCCACTTTTTCCTCTTTTTGTAAATTCCTAGGATGCCTTTGTTGGAGCAAATTATGTACCTTCTTGGAGAAGGGTTTGTTGTTCTGTTTGGTTTTCTAGTCTTCTGCGACATGGTGGTTCAAGGAACCAACTTTTATTCTTCACAAGCTGTTTAAGAATCCCTCCATGTTTCAACCAATGATGCGGTCACTATTTTTCTGAGTTGTTATAGTGATGTAGGTGTAGTTTTTGTCAACCAGTTCAAATACATACTGTTGTAGGTGACATGTATTTGCTGGTGTCAAATACAGGTGCATAGTGGGGACTTTACAAAATAATTAGTCTCAACCCCACAACTGATATCTATATTTTAAGCTCAGAAAATTATTACAGCCATTGACAAAACTACATAACATAGATATTTTAGACAAGACATAGCGACATCCCTCACTGATATAAAAAAATATGTATACTCAGAAAATATAGAATGGAACCTGGAAATCGCTCCAGCAAGCTCCTCCAGAAACTGCATTGCTGCTCTAAGACTAGACTGCTGCTTGACTTCAGCCTCTGATTTACCCACTAAAAACTGCTCAGAAAATTCTAGTAATTTGGGAAGGTGATCCTTGCCCAAAACCCAGAAAAACCCAGAAAGGGTTCTTCTAATTCCAACCTTCAAAATCTGACCCTTTGTAGTTTGGCTCTCTTCCAATTTCGTTTTTTGGAACTGCAGCTGCTACTGTCAATCATTACTCTCCAAAATCCCAGCAAACCTCCTCATATGGCTCTCCTATCAATTTCCCAACACCCCAACTCTAAAATGCCACCAATGAAGCTCCCACAAATGAGCTTCCTCCAATGACTGCGTAGGCCCTTCTAACCAAAATAGCCAAAATAGCTGCAACTGAAATTTGGAAACCCGCAGGATGATCCAAGATTGAAGCTCCGATACCACTGTAATATCCCAAATGGGATATTTTAACTAAAAATGCAGAAATAGACTTGAGTAGCAAAATAAATGGAAATAAACACACAACCACCAATAGAACACAATGGATGCCGATAAAATCACTGAGCCATTTTATTAATCCATGGTAAAATGTACATCAACATAAAGGAACAGCGGAACCTAAGCTTGCCAAGCAAGTGGAGCAAAACCCAGAAAGATCTCTGGCCCAACTGATGAATAATGCTGGCAATGATGTAGATGGCTCGGCAAGAAGACTGCTGCAAATCGGCTACGACAAAAGCTGTCACTGAACCCACTGAAGCACAAGTTGAAGATCTGAATGATCCTCACACCAATCCCTGAAGCTCTGCGAAACCTCTGAATGAAGTCTCCTCAAGAGAGTTGGGTTTTCGTCCAACACTCACAAATCACCCGAGGGTTTCCGTCCTGGGGCTACGGTTGAAGTAGAGAACCACGTCTCACACCTCTCATACAATAAAATAACATGATCCAAAGATATCCCTCAATGGCCTCCTCCTTTTCTTTTATAGATCTCTTGGAGCCTTCTAGAGCATTTTTTTATTATTATCTTATTCATGGAGCACTTTTCTCTCTTAGCTATTCCTTTACTTGCAGAGTAAACTCTGCTATCACATCTCCTCCCGCCACCCGAGATGTCTGGTTAACTCGTCCTACTGCGGAGGTCTCTCGTCCGTCTCCAATGAGCTATTACACTAAGGTGTTCTGTCTTGTATTCCTCCCGGACTGCCACCGCGAGTGTAATTAGCTGAGTTAAGCCCATAAATAACTCAAATTTCCGAAAGTTGTCGGAATGCACCTGAACGAAAGCCAAACTGCTCGGATGATGGAATATATCAAGCGAATGCCACCCGACCACATAGAAACTCCTCAAAACTCCTCCAAAAAGCCCTTGGGCTCGTTGATGACACCAACCTGTACCTGTGACCGGTCTGCTCCTGACTCTGGAAGTCTCTCCTAGCCCTGTCATAGGTGACACCAAAAAAAGGAATATTACATAATATCAGTAATTATAAGGTCTGCTTGTTTATCTCACACAGTGATTAAGATTTTGTAAATGGTTAAGTAGATTTATGTAAGAAGATATGATTATCAAATATTCAGATTGAATTCTTTAATTAATCATAAGCTTGAAAACCTTTAAATGTCTAAAAGTTCAACAAAATACATTTAACATTATCAAGATGATGACAATTTATAAATGAAAGGGACTTACATCAACAAATAGTTTAGTAAATCATTCTTTGTATTGATAATAACTTGAGGAGGAATTATAAGATAATTGAAACAGAATTAATCTCACCTGGTTATCTTGATAACAATTAAACATGTGAAGAGACAAAATGTATTGAAAAACTGGAAAAACTCACATAGGGAACAAAGCTATATGAGACAAATTCAGAATCCTTCTTCTATTATTGATGATCGAAAAACTTATACAATTCTGCTTACAAAAATTCGCTTATCCAAGGGTGCAACCCTTAATAACTCGAAATGAGAGTTATTTATACTAATTTCTAAAACTAGAAATATCTTAACTGATTACAATAATAGAATATAGAAGAATAGAAGAAGGAAATAGATAGATGAAGTGTCTCTGTTTTCATGGAAGTTGTTGATGACTTGGCCCCTTTTGATGGACGCTGTTGCTCACTGGACCCTTGAAAATCTGTTGTGCTGACATGCTGTAAAAATCACACTTTTACTCAATGGTCTCACAAAATGTATCCCATTGGTCTTGACTTGGGATTTCTACACTCGTCTTTCTGAATATTTTATCTACCTCTGTATACTTGTTGAAAGTAGGCCTTTGAATGAATAAATGTTTGATTTGATGTTGAATGATCAAATCAAACTACAGAGCTTCAAGAAATGCTTTCCCTGTAACCTGTCCTTTGATACCTGCAAATTTTGACTTATCTATTGCTATAGTATATAACTTTTTATAGTAAATATTCTAATTTAATCAACTTATCATCTAATCCTACCAATCCCGACAGTCCTTTATGATTCAAGGCATTAAATTTTGTATGAAAACTTTGAACAACAGTATTCAAAGCTTCACATTTTGTTTGCAGTTGGTTGATTAAATTTATCTTTTGTAAAACTTTCTTGATCTCCAAAATTGTTGCAGTTCTGTCCAAGATGTTGATCTCTTCCAACTCTTCTCTGTTCTCTGAGTTTATAACCTTGATCATGTCAGTAGCTTGACTTGGCTTTTTCTTGAGATGCTCTTTCTGCTCTTCTATGGCTGCTTTGCATTTAGTGATGAGCTCTTGCTGTTCAAAGATAATCTATATGGATGGCCATACCTCTGTCATAGACTTGCTAATGTCTTCCCAGATGTTCTGCTTGGCTTCAACCAATGTTCCTGCCATTAGAGATTCACTCTCTAATTCTTTCACTTTAAGTCCCAATTGATGAGTCTTTTGCATTTCCTCCATGTATAAAGTATCAATTTTAATCTTCTGTGATTCTAGAATTTGAAACCTCTGTTGTAACTTCTCATGTGCCTGCTTCTGAATAACCAAATCATGTGCCAATTTTGATGCATCAGTTGTTGTCAGAGATGCTGAAAGCTCTGTACCTACAGAAGATGTTTGAGCTGCTGCATTAGGATCAATAGTCACCTGAATTGCTGATTTCTCTTTCAGTAATTCTTCAATCTGTGATTCCATCTTTCTGATTTGCAAATTTTGATCAATGATCAATTTCAGCATCTCCTCTTTGTTGTATTCATTCACTGCAATCTCCTTTGTCTGTGGATCTTCAGTTGAGGGTAATTTGAGTTGTTTGTGCAGAGCAGAGATGTTTGCATTCTTCTTTTTGATAATTTCCTCAACTGCCTTGCAGTCTTTTGGATCATACTCAACTTTCACTACAAGGTCCTCTAAAGATTTCAATCTGTTGTCTTTGGCCAATGAAGACATCTTTTCAATCTTCCGCTGAGATTGAACATTCGATAATGCAACCTTCAGTTTGGAGAGTGATATGGTTGTTGTTGTCATTGTTGAAAATAGCATCTCCCCAGACTGCCTGTGCGTGTCCATCCGATCAATTGGATGGATCTGATTTGCATCAAAAGAGAATATAGTCTTTTTGTACTCAGCATGAGTCTTTGGAAAAGGAACTGTTGCCTGCAAAAAGGCCATTTGCATCCTTCCTTTCTCACTGTTAAAAGCAGTGAGGAGCCTGTGCTGGGAAGTTGATGTTTACTTCCAGGGACCAGAACTGATTATAGAAATCAGATTTTAATGCCTCATTCTTATGCTTGATGTCTAAGAATCTGGAGAAAATGTTTTGTTCTTCAGAAGAACTGGCATCTGAATGCTGGATAATCTCCAGAGGTTCTCTAGCAGGTGATGATGATGGAGGGGTCTTAGGAACACTTGTCGATGTAGAAACTTCAGTCTCTCCCAAATCTATAATCTCTAGTTGTTCTCCCTCTGAAAGTAAGGTGGAAGCAAGCTTTGGCTTTTTGTGTTGCAAGATAAACTCCTTCAAGATTTCTTTGGCATGTGGAGGCTCTTCTCTGACTCTTTTCTGTTGCTTACTGTCAGGAACAGGGGTCTGTGCATTTGAGGTTGAAATAACTTGTTCATCTGCCTCTTGGTGAGTGCCTTCAACCCATTCATCTTGGTTTATATGTTTCTCTATTTCTGCTCTGGAGGTATGAGTGTAGGAAGTTGTATTGAGTTCAACTCTCAAAGCAGAAATAATGCCATGAGGGTCATAAGACCAAGTAAAACTTTGTTGGAAACCCATTTTGTTTAACATTGCATCTGTTTCAGCACCAGCTGCTCTGATATTGCATATGAAGGATCCAATGCTTGCTTTGAGTTTAAACTGAGCTTTCCTCTTTCCTGAGACAAAATGTAGATCATCCATGTTTAACATTTGTTTGATATATTCTAAGGAGAAGACCCTCATAGGGACATATCTTGGAAACTTATATGGTGGGAGTTCACAGCCATATACCCTGATTTCTGTGTAGTTTTGGTATAGGTACCAATCACCAGTTTTGGCTTGCTCACTGAGGTGCAGGATCCTTTTGATTTCTTCCCCAATTCTGGGTTCTGATTGACTTGTAAGAAGCTATCTCACTGGGTGTATGAAGGAGTCTATGAACTCTCTGAAAGAAGTTGTTGTTGATGTAGCCCTGATCAACTCTGTCTAGTGAATCACTGATTGATTTACTCCCTGTGCATCCTTCTTACTGAAGTGGATAGGCAACATCTCTGCCCGATGAAAAAGAAACATGTGAATAATTACAGAGGTGTAATTAAACACACCCTGTGTTGTAAAATTCATGAATTGCTCATGTATATTTTCAACCAAGAATTGGTTGTAATTATACATGAACAATGGTGATTTGTCTCACTGAAGATGGAATAGAATCCCATGATGGGTTCATCAACTATTTGGTCATTTGGGTATCCTAACAGGTATGAAAGAAGTGAGATGCAATGCTTAGAAGCTTCACGAAAGATTGAGGATGAGTATGGTGGATTTTTCTTAGGCAACTCTGCATCCTCAGGTAGGAATATCTCAAATATCTGGGCTATCTGAGGGAAGGTTAGCATGTGATAAAGGTCCATGAGAGCAACAGGTGAAAAATGGGATAGGGAATCAGATGAAGGAATGAGGAGCATTTGGTTTATGGTTTCTGGGGATATGGTGATCAGAATGTTTCCATTTTGAGCCACCACTGATCTTGTTATGGGATCATATTGTTTTTGGCACCATGCAATTAAATTAGGAAAAGAGTGGGTCTATGGAAAGGCAAATAGGAGCAGCATAGATTCCCAAAACCTGATAGGGTCCTGGTTATCTATGTGTTTTTGATTTAACCACAAATACAGCTCATGGAAGTCGAATTCACAGTGAGCATCTGTGACTTTGAAGAAAGCATCTGTGAGGGGTTTGAGATCGAGGTTGAGCTGTGGTGTTGTAGTGGGAATTTCTTCTGCAACTGGTTCAGTAACCTGCACTTCTTTTGTCACTTGTTTCTTTGCTTTACCTTTAGGGGTCGTTTGATTTTTAGTCCTGGCTTTGGGGGCCATGTTAACAGGGATATTGATTGGGAAAAGGGATTTAAGGATCGGGTTGTAGAAAGGGTGACAGGGATTATAGAAGTGGGAATATTGGTCGCAGGATGTAGAGTTGGCGTTTGAAAAAGAATGCAGAGATAATAGCAAGTTGTGACGAAATAAAATGCAGAGACAATGTCAATCAGACGAGAAGGTAAAGTAATGAAAGGGATTCTGCAGGCGATTTTATAGGTTGCAATCTGGGTTTAACGGCCTGAAAGGTGACCGTAGGAGTTTAACGGCTTAGGAGGGATTTTAATGACTAACGATGTAGTTTAACGGCTCAGGAGCGGGTTTAATGACCAATGAGCATCAAACGACTATGGGCTGATCGTGTGAACGGAGTACAATGGTTAGGGAGTGGAGTACTCAGATTCTACTTAATAAAATAAACCCTCATATCTACTACACCGGTTTTCCTGCTTTGGGTTTTTCCGGGGACTTATGTCCAAAAATCAGTGTGTCACTTTGTTTGAATGAGCGTAATATTCAGTAAATGATCTGCTTGTGTATTCTGTTAGTTGTGTTTACTTTGGTATTTTCTGAATCTAATTTCTGAAGATAACTTGTATAATTTAATCAAGTAGGAGAAGTAAACCATGATACTACAGTAGACTTTTCACATGGTATCAGAGCCATAGCAGATCAAGCTGAATCTCCAGCAAATCAGCCGAAGAATATTTTTTCTGCAGGACAACAGCAGATCCGGAAAGGGCAGCTTGGCAGCAGGAGGACGCAGACCCAGGAAAGGGCAATGTTGTAGCTACAAAAGGCCATCAAGCTTACGCAGAGCCTTCCCAAGACAACGTGAGGACTATGTCACCTAGTCTGGGGTTACACAGTCCACTTCTGAGCAGCATTGAGGCTACGCTGGGCCAGTCAGTGAGACGCAGTCCAGTCATTCTTCCTGTTGCAGAAAAGTCCTGCCAAGATCCGGAAGCAGTGCTTTAGATCTTCAGCAGTGCTGGTGTGGTGGAGATTCTGCCGGTGCAAAATTGTGCCTAGCTAAGTCAACAAAGAGTGGGAGGAAGACAGTTACTCAGCAGATTTGAGCGAAACATATCTGAGATTCGATCAAGAGGATCAGAGAGAACTATCTGATTGTTTTTGGCTAAATATTTCCAGGAGGGAAATCAGTTTTAAAAAGAAGTAGTTGCTAGAGGGTTTCTAGTCACCAAGAAACCCAGATCCAGAGTTTCTGTGCAGCGATAGAAAGAGGGAGAAGAGTATTGTTTCTGTCAGATCTGAGCTAGATGGCTTCTCATGGGATAAGAGATCAGGAGTGGTTGGACGACGTGTCCAACTTTGTCATCTGGAGGGCCAGGATCCTATCAGTCCTGGATGAGTACGACATCAAGGACCATGCGACGAGTGTTCTAGCTGTGCCTGCAGATCCTGATCCTATGAAGAAATTTAATGAGAATCAAGCGCAGACTAAACGTTTGATCATGGACTGAGTGAAGGATCATGTAGTACGACATATTGCCAGTAAGAACACGACAAATGACATGTGGATCGCTCTAGAGGCGATGTATCAAGGAAGCTCTGTCCAACGAAAAATGCTTCTAGAGAATCAGATGAGGCTATTCCAGATGTAGAAGGGTGAGGAAATAGATCCTTTCCTTTTTCCGACTTCAGACCATCCAAACCAACTGGTTGGCATGGGTTGAACTCTAGACGAAGGACTCTTAGTAAGGACTGCCCTGAATGAAGTCTCCGAGAAATGGGAAACATTTGTCCAAAGTATACTGGGCAAAGCAACGTTACCATCTTGGGAAGACATGTGGGCAATCCTCCGCTAAGAGGAGATTAGGAGGATCACCAAGAAGCAGAATATCGGTGGTGGGACAGTCAGAGTGAAGAAAGAAGAGGAAGATGATGCAACCTTTGCATCAAAGGAAAGAAAGCAACAAGGGAAGAAGAAGAGGGACCTTTCCAAGGTCTGGTGCTTTAACTGTGGCGAACTTGGACACTTCGCCAGCACTTGTCCTAAGAAGAAGGACAAAGGATCTTCTGAATCCAAGGCTGCTACAGGTAAGGATGACAATTCTGATGATGATGCAGCCATGAGTGCGCATGTGCCTCAAGAGAAGAGGTGGGGTGACATGGATCTGTAAAGCAGCTACAGATCAAGGTGGCGAGATCCTTGAGTCATCCCTACTCTTGGATCACCTATGAGCTACGGGAGCCTGAAGACGGTAGCGGGATGAGTCGG
Source organism: Pinus albicaulis (assembly GCA_034641835.2). Taxonomy (NCBI): domain Eukaryota; kingdom Viridiplantae; phylum Streptophyta; class Pinopsida; order Pinales; family Pinaceae; genus Pinus; species Pinus albicaulis. Next base: position 412,337,159 of record CM076577.1, read on the forward strand.
GAGATGGTTGCAAAAGGTCACATTGAAGTAGAGGGGAGAGTTGTAGAGCTGAAGAAGGGGGCAACGTAATGTAGAGGCAACAACAACATGGAGGCAACAACGTAGAGCCTGATGAGACTTCAGCATCATAGAGAGGCTGAGCTCACGCAGTGCAATGTTGCAGCAACGCAATGGCTTTAGGAGGACAGCGTAAATCAGTAGCCAAAGGAGTTTCCGTGAAGGGAGGCAGCCTAACTTATCTGTCAAATATTGGGCAGGAGTCCTTTAGTTGCTTACTTCTCGGCAACTGAGTTGCAGTGCATCAGTTAGAAGTGGTAGTGCTATGGGCGACAATTTGAGAGAGAGCTATAGTACAGATGTGGCAGTGTAGTGGATGGAGGGCAACAGGCCAAGCATTAGTAGCATAAAAGCCAACATCAAGATCTTGCAGTACATGGTGTGGATGTATTGCTAGAGCACACTCCGTGCTAAGAAGGAGTGTTGAGATTTTGTGTAGTTGGGGTAGCATCGGGTGTGCTTTAGCCCTGAAATTTTGTGGAGGGGCGAAGACGCACTTGAACTCCAAAACCCAGAAAGTGTTTGGAGAAATTTTAGCTCGTGTTCAAGTTATTCAAATAATTAATTATTTTGATGTATTTTCTAAGTCTAAACTTAGGAAAATTAAATAATTAAAGTGAATTAATTAACGCATGTGCTGAAATGTTCTAAATGACACGGATCAAGTAGTCTTTTAATCTCAGCCGTTGATGAGTGTTTCAATCTCGGCCGTTGATGAGATCAAGGAAAATGTATAGGTAAAAGGCTTGAGGGTCAGTTGGACACACACACACACAGATGCAGAGCTGAGAGACTGATCTGGAATTCTAGGGCAGGGTTTGCTAAGAATTTCCGAGGAGTTTTTTGCAGCGAGGGGTAGTATTGGCTGAGGGGATGATCTGATCCCGAAGCCAAGAGTCAGCAAGAGGCAGAGGAACAACTTTCAAGGACAACACAGAGGAGTAGAGATCTGCAACAGTAGCTACGCAGCGCAGAGGCTTCAGCCACTACGTAGGTGCTACGCAGGCCCAGGAAGGGGCAACACTGCAGCTTCAGAGAGCTTCAGAAGTTACGTAGAGGCCTCCAGAGGCAGCGTAAGGACTGTGTCACCCACTCTGGGGTTACGCAGTCCCTCTTTGAGTAGCGCAGTGACACGCAGAGCCTAGTAGGGCTGACGCTGGGGCTTCAGGGGCAGTGCTGGGGTGTCTAGGGCCAGATCTAGGATGAGTCTTGTAAACTTCGTTTGAGGGTGTGGATCAGTCAGACATTTGGCCTTAGAACAACACGTTAGCTGCAAATTTCTTTTATTATTTGTCGGGTTTTCCAGATCTGGAACCCAAATTTGCTGTACTCAGATTCTACTTAATAAAATAAACCCTCATATCTGTTGCACCAGTTTTCCTACTTTGGGTTTTTCCGGGGACTTATGTCCAAAAATCAATGTGTCACTTTGTTTGAATGAACGTAATATTCAGTAAATGATCTGCATGTGTAGACTGTTAGTTGTGTTTACTTCGGTATTTTCTGAAGATAACTTGTATAATTCAATCAAGTAGGAGAAGTAAACCATGATACTACAGTAGAATTTTCACAGTCCCATCGTGGTCAACCCATGGAACCACCAATCATGGGCTTCCCCCTCTAAGTGCAGTTTGGCAATTTTGATTAACTCCACCTTTGTCATCTGGTTGAGCTGGAAGTAGACATCCAGCTTCTCAAGCCATGTCCTGGCTGAGCTCTTAGGCGAGCCATCAAAAGATGGGAGGAATAACCTCCCCATCGTGCGTTGTAAATCAGTGCCATGTGTGTAGCCTCCTTCACTCTGTCCCTTGCTCATATTGTTGCCCTTAAGCTGACATAATTCCTTGAAGGTGATGGCCTCTCTGAAATCAGGTCCATAGGACTGATACTCTACAAAATAGTCCCCCACGGGCATGTCTTCCTGTCCCTGTGGCCCTCCAGCTCATGATGCTAGAAATGTGGGGATGGTTGACCTGGGTGGTGTGCTATAAACAAGAGGTACGTTGGGTGGATTTGCTGCATGGTGGTGCGAAGTACCTGAGTCTTCACCCAGGTGAATTTCTCCTTGAATCCCCTTGCCCTTGTTGTTGCTACAATTTTGCTGCCTTAGTTCATTGATTCCCCTAGACAAATTGATGGCCTTCAAAAGATGCTGAGAAAACTCCACTTCTTTACTCATCTTATCTCCCTCATTATCCCCCATATCTTGCCTCTCAACCTTCGGTACAACGGTCACTGGATCAGGAGTAATTTTTAGTTGCCTTTCTCTGCTTATATACCTTCGCCACCTGTAAGTGACGTTCTGCTTATCCTCCAGTGTCATAGACTAATAGTTGCTCCCACAGGCGAAGGCAAGACTATGAGCTTTGATACCACTATAATATCCCTAAGGAAAATTAACAGTGATAAACAAAGCATTCATAGCAAAAATACACACAAAATTAAACACCAGGAAATGCACCAGGATTTGTGCAAAACTGAGCCATTTATTATAAATAGATGGGGTACAATAGAAGCTCGAAATGTATGCACATGGGCTTTCCCAAGGCAAGCTAACAAAGCCCAAGTGATGAAATTAGCTGCTCCACTGCTAGGATGTTGCCCCCGCAATTGTTTTGCGTTGGCCTTTCAAAAACGACACTGTTGGTTGTGAGAAATGGCTGATTTGACCCTCCATTGCTCTGAAAATTCCGAGAAATTAACTCCAGACTCCTCTCCAATAACCCACCAAAACCCAAAAAGGGTATGGCCTACTTTTGACCTCCGAAATTGACCCCAATTTCAGCGTGCTCCTGAACTGATTGGTAATTTCGGCCCACCTAGTGAATCACTGCTTCAGCCCTCCAAAATGCTACAAAATGCTAAGGATTTTCCCCTCCGGAAATCTCCCCAAATCCCCAGCTCAAATCTGCCCCCAATTATCACCTCCCCAACTCCCACATGTGCCTAGGAAAGGCCTCTGCACAGGCCCATGCAATCCCCCAGATGGTTTCTTCGCTTCAGAGTATCTCCTCCCTGATTTGGCTGATCTCTCCCTCCAAACCTCCAGCAAATGGTGATGATAAAATCCCCCAGAAATCTCCGCAACACTTTCGCTTTCTACTGGCTCCTCCAAGCAAATCATACTCCTCAACTATGCCCTGGAAATTGCAAAGGAACCCCTACGAATTGCCTGAAATTGCTGCTGAAGAAGCTCACAAGGAAAATCGACTTCCCTCCTTGGGTTGGCACTCGAAGTCCATTGAAGCAAAGGGTGAGAAACTCACTTGAGATTCTCGGTTGCAGACACAGCTAAACAACTTAAGCATGCTAGGTGCAAGAAAAAATCAAATTGTCAAAAGCCCTTATAGGTTCCATCCTTCTCCTATTTATAATTTTCTCCTTGTCTTCTCTTGTGGGCCCCCCCATCTAATGTTTCGACCTCCTCACCTTAGCAATTCGACTTTCTCCAAGGGGGGTGCGTATTTCATGAGGGGGTGGCCTACACATTCCACTAACCAAGTGATATCGACCCCCTTCTAAGTATCATCTCCAACTTTCGTGGGTCCCCCACAATAGCCAAAAATTCAAAAATGGTGAATCTTCTCTAGCAAAAAGTTTTTTAGGATGGGACATGACACTTTGATCTGTAGTTCTCTCCTCCCACAAGTGCGTGGTCTTTTCCTACGCCCCAGTGTGCCTCCAGAATAACTCGATTTCACTTGTAGAATCCATCTGGTACAACCTCAGATGTATAGCAATGCTCCCATAGGTTGGCACTCGAAGTCCACTGAAGGAGTTGAGATTTCCCTATGGAAATCTTGTGTGATGAACAACACTCTGTTGACCCAGCTAAACAACTTGAGCAAACAATAGTTTAGATGCCAAATGAGAAAAATTCCCCAAAATGAGTGCTCCACCTTCCATTTATAATTTCTTCTCCCTTCTCTTTTCTTTTGGGTTCCACCCAACGAATTTCCTTTTCCCTCCTCTCCAAGTCAAGCTCTCCAAGGGGTGCGTATTCCCTCATGGAGTGGCCCCCACCTTCCACTAGCTCCACGATTTTCCTTTTTCCCTAAGTGAGTCCCTTTCTTTACCCAAAAATTAAACCTTCTTTTGATTTATCCCCTTTCCTAAGTTTTAATGCCAAAATATCTCCCAATCACTAAAATTGCAAAAATTGAAATTCTTCTTAACAAAATTAATTAATTGGGGGTATTACAAAATAAGTACGGAATCTTTCTGCTCTCCTGAATTTATATTCTAATATTGATTGTCTATTATACTGCAACCTTTATGTGTATATCAAATTCATGTAATCAGAGAATTTACAAGATTGACAGGTTTGTTGATCAGAAACCATGCTGATAATTTCAAGATCTTTTGGGTTGGTTTGTGTGATATGTTTTAGTTCTATCTCTAAAAACGCTGGATGTATCTTTGAGCCCTGGTTTTCTTAGGAATTTCATGTCTGCATAATGCTTATCATGGAGAATTTTGTCAATGTATTCATGGTTTGAATTAGGCCACAATTTCTTCCTGTGTCCTGGTCACAAATTGGTTCACAGTTTCTTAGATATGATGATGTGCAATTATAATTTTGCTTTAAACACAGATCATTCATGGTTTCAGTATACCTTGCTAACAGAAATTGTGTTGCTTTCCTTTAGAAATTTAGATGTCCAGGTTATCTGTCAACATCGGATGATTGGACAGCAATGTCAAAGGTATACTTTTCATTCTTCCTCTCCTGACTTGATGATCATGTGTGTCTGAGACCACTCCTTTGAACATGGGATAAAATTTTCCACCCTACAGAAATTCAAAATTATCCATGCTACAGAAAATTCACCTGGAACCATGAAGTGAAAGGTACGGTAGGTTAGAATAATGAAACTGTCATGGTTCCAACCTGATCTATCTGTAACTTTATGGTTCTGGGCAGAATTTCTGTAGAGTTGACAATGAATGCCTTGCACATGAATGTGTATGTGTGCACGTGGTCTTAAAGAACAACGTGACATTGTAAAAAGAAAGAAAAAATATTAATATAAAAAATAATGAAAGAGGTACTGGGATAAGTGAAAACAACAAATGGTAGCATACTTAAGAGTGCATAAAGCATATTTGACCCCAATCTAATCCTATATAATCACTGATGATGGAACAGTTGAATGATTTTAGTAAGGTTGTATAATATGCGTAAAATCTTGTAACTGTAGCTGGAAATAAATAAAAATGACAATACAACATGTATCTACTATCAATCTCTATTCATAAAAATGTTATTTGGTTAGGACCTATCTCATCCCCACTAAAAACACATCATATTTTATTACTATCAAAGCTTACATTTCTCTGTGAAAGGAATGGCTTCATCATAATGAGTTCATGTAATCTATGAGATCTTTGTTGTGAGATTCTAGGTGACTCACCTTTTGTTCAATTTTCTATTTTGTGCATTTCCCTTCACTATTTTTGCCTATTAAATTAAGTTCTTCAGATTTGTTTGTCACAAGAAGCATCTTATGAGGGGAATCTATTTTATAAAAATAATTTGTATCAGTCTAGTGCTCTCTTGATGGTGGGAATTAATAATACCCTTTAATATAAAAAAGAATGAAAGAGGTAGTGTGATAAGTGAAAACTCAAAATGGTAGCATACTTGAGAGTGCCTAAAGTATATTTGACCCCAATCTAATCCTGTGTAATCACTAATGATGGAACTAGAATGATTATAGTAAGGTTGTATAATCCTGTGTAATCACTAATGATGGAACTAGAATGATTATAGTAAGGTTGTCTAATCTATGCAAAGCCTTGTAACCGCTGCTGGAAATAAAGAAAAATGAAAATATAGAATGTATCAACCTCTCTTGATAAAAATGTTATTTGGTTAGGACCTATCTCTTCCCCTCTAACGACAGATCATATTTCATTTCGCCTGGAGGTATGGTTGCATATAGGGCGAATTGTTCTTCCAACTTGGTGGACAACTAATCTATCTCTGTTAAAGTTGTTGCTTGCTCCAGCTTCTCCTTCTTGTGCTTCTTCCTTTGAGGACAGTGAGTGTTGTAGTGGCCGAACTCGCCAAACCTGAAACACTTGATATTAGATAGACCCTTCTTCTTCTTCTTCTTCTTTCCCTACGAGTCTTGTCCTTGACTGGGACCTTTTGCTTTCCCTTTCGATGCAAGGGCCACATTTTCTTTCTCCTTCACACCCTTCGACCCCTTGCTGTTATTGCTGCTAACGGAGATCTTTATTAGAGTTTGTCTCATCTCCTCTTGTGGGAGATTTTCCACATCCGGTCCCATGCAGAGAACTGATCTCGTCCTAGAATGCCCTGGACGAAGTTCTCCCATTCCTCGGTGACATTGTTGAGGGCCAAACACACAAGTTCTGTAGCTGGAGGCGACTCTCCTCTGGCTGGAAGCTCATCCCTGATATATTGAATTATGGTAAGATAGAGGATGATGCCTTCACCCTTCTGCATACAAACATTCCTCAACTTTTCCTTCAGGAACATCTTCCGCTACTCAGAAGGATTCTGATATAGTGACGCAATAGCATCCCACATTTCTTTGGTCGTATTCTTTGCCGCAATGTGTGAGACTATATGATCTCAAACTCCATCGAGAAACAACCACTTTTCCGTGGCCAACTCCTTATTGTAAGTCGCTAGTTGATCAATATCTGTAGGTACGACTACAACTCTTTCTGCGTACATCTTCAGAAGTGCAGCGCATATTCATATAGTAGGAATGCCATCTTGGCCTTTCAAATGCAATAATTCGAGGCACTGTCTAATCTGTCCTAATCTCGAAGTCCTGTTGAAGCCATCTCTGCAAAAACTCGATTTGGGATGGAAATTTCCCTCTTTCACTTGCTCAACTGTAGCACAAATACTCGCACTCCTTCCTAGAGTGAGAAAATATGTCTGCTGCTACTGCATGTTGCAACTGGAAATTTTGTATTTCTGAAACTAGAAACCCTCTGAGAGAAACTCCCTTTGTAAGTGCAATTTCTCTTCCACCCGGCATTGATTTTGCACTGCAACCTGCTGCAAAACCCTACTACGCCCAAACAAGGAACCTACTCGATAAAAAATATTGAGTTTCTCACCTATTGTCTACTGGAATCACTTCTTGAACAAATCGACCCTTCCTCCACTCGGCAACTGGAAATTCAACCTCTTGTCCAGCAATTTGCACTGCTTGGCTAGGCACTGTGCAACCCCTGGGAAATTTGTGTTGCTGCTCCCTCTGAGTCACGAAATTCTCCCTCTTCATCTTTGAGCCTCCTGTCTGTCAACTCTGCTTTGATACCATGTGAAAATTTACAAGTATAATTGCAGCGACTAGAAATTTATTCTTCTAACTGAAAATTAATTATGCAATTTATTTTCTACAACAAATATCGAATAAATCACACTGCAATTTTTCACGGTAAAAATATTGCGGAAAATAAACGCTAGAAACTGAGAAATATGTTAGCGCACAAAAATTTTGACACCTTTATTTTTGGGCAAATGTTCCTAGAATAATCCAATGTGGGAAAACCAGTGCAACAAATGAGGGTTTCATTATTATGCAGCAGCAAAAATTCCGAGTAAAATAAAATGGACGCTAAATTGGTGTTTCTATTTGACAGAAATACTGGCAAAAATATCTAAGGGAATTTACCCTCCACAAGAAATCTTGTGTAATATTCTTGTTTAGCAATTCTGCTAACCGAAATATTAATTCTGGCCAATTTTGATAATATCACAGTTGACTTAGGAAGTGTGGATTTGGGGAACCAAAAATAAACTTACGCAACTATAGGCCTCTAGACATTGGGCTGAGGCGAAATATTGCGGCAGTAGTGGAGGATGGGGCCCAATGAGGAGAAATTGTGGCCCACATGGAGGCAACGCAGTCATTAGAGAGTATTGGAGGCTAGAGGCACGAGGTTGGGCCCAAGAGAACGTTAGGCAACATTGGATAAATAGAAAGCACGAGGCTCATTCTTGGATTCATTCATTCACTTATCTTTCTTATTTTCATTTTGACATAGCACGCTTGTGCCGGTTGCCAAGTCTGCAGTGTTGTTTAGCACACAAGATTTTCAGGCGAAGATCTCAATCTCTGCCTTGGGGGACTTCGACTGCTCGCTCAGGAGTGGATTCTTGTAATTTTGGAGGAGCTTTTCATAGCAGAGATTTCAAGAGTAGCGTTTTCACTTCAGGGACAGCGTGGAGGACGTAGCACATGGAGAGAGGTTGTTCTGGGAGGTGAGAAGTGAGGGAGTTGCAGATCAGATTTGGTGGGGAGGCTTGGAGCTTCCTAACAGGGACTTTTGTGGCATTTTGGAGATTTCCAGCAGCAGGATTTATAGGAGGATCGATTTACCTAGTAGCGTAGTGAGCCAAGCCCAAGAGGGCCAATTTCCGGGGTCAAGCTTTGGGCGAACCCTTTCTAGGTTTTTCTGGGTTTATTGAGGAGAAGCCAAGATTAATTTGGCAGAATTTTTTGGGCAGATTTGAGGTGTCAAATAGAGATCCTAACTCAGCCAGCAGCTAGAGGAGCTAGGGGAAATTGGGCCGAAATTTCGGGGTCAACATTTGGCCAATCCTTCGTGGGTTTCTTGACTAGAGTCCGAGGTTAATGTCTCGAAATTTTCTGTGCAGTGTAGCAGGCCCTAGCAACATTTCTTCAGGAGCAGCAACAAAATTTCTAGCAGATTGCAGCGTAGAGCTACAACCATACAACGTACCATCAGTGGGGGATTTCATCATTGATTCAGAGGGCTTCTCTAGCTTGCCTTGAGCAAGCCCAAGTGCCTTCATTCCAACACCTCCATTGTACTCATTTCCAACAAATTAGTAAAATGGCTCAGCTCAATTTCATGGCTCAATTTGTGCTCTAATGGCATGATTTTTATTTGTTGTTGTTTAAAGTCTTTTGATGCTTGTTATTACTGTAATTTACCGATAGGAATATTACAATGTTATCAGAGGATAATCTTGGCTTAGCCTGTGGGAAACCCTTCATTCTATGACAAGACTAGAATAAAAAACTAAGAAATCATGGGATCCCAAGAAAGGTTAAACTCAAATGCCATGGCGGTAACCTTGAATGAGGTGATTAGGGTGCAACAAATGATGGTTGATGTGGGGAAGAAACTGATTCATGCAACAATTGGGAATCAAGACCATTCTCAATTATACAACAAATTTGCTATGCCCAGAATGGTGGATATTACATCAAGATGGCAAGACATTATTGCAACTAATGTGGAGTTATTGGCAACAAATTGGCGGGCATACCAATCATTGGGGCATGACATTCAAGCATCCCTCTCTTTTTCGGGGTTTTGTGAACTAAGAGACATGCACAAATTGTTGAGACTTTGAGGTGTTGGGGTAGCATCGAATGTGCTCTAGCTCCCAAACTTTGTGGAGGGACTAGAGTACATGAGATCTCCAAGACCTAGAAAGCGATTTAAGAAATTCCATCCTGTTTAACAGATATTTAATTAATTAATCGTTCTAATTAATGATCCTAAGTCTAACTTAGTAAAATGAAAAGATTAAAGTTAATTAAATTAAACATGTGATGAAAACGACTTAAGTCACATGGATTAAGCTTTCTTTTAATCTTAGTTGTCGATTCAAGATTAGATCACGGCAGTTGGTTTCCCAACGAGAAAAGTATAAATGAAAGGCTTGGGGTCAGTTGGAGAACACACACGGAGGCAGAGCACTAAGACTAAGCTGGAATTCTAGGGCGTGGTTTGCTAATAATTTCCAAAAGTGTTTCAGCTGTAGCGAGGTGTAGTATTGGCGGAAGGGATGATCTGATCCCAGGCCAAGAGTGCAACAAGAGGCAGAGAAGCAGCATCTGTGGGGACTCACACATCCGACACTCTTCTACATCACTCATGGGCACAACTGATTTTGTTGTTGTCCTTTGGCACTTTGGGCATGAGCAGCAGGGTCCGTGAGGCACACCCAAGATATTTGGATGGTCCTCAGCACACTAGGCGAGAGACTTCTCAGCAGTGGCACTGGGTCAGTACGCTAGTTGACAGCCACAGTTTAGGGGATGAGATGATCCTCTGTAGTGGTGGCACATTAGTCATTGTTGAGCCTACGCCTGGGGAGCAGGTCATGACGGAGACATGCATCATTTTTCCCTCAGGGCATGTTGAGGTCATGCATGAGCAGAGGATATTGGGTTCAGCAGAAGTAGCATCCCAGCATGCGTCTGGACTCCAGATATTGTATCGACACTTCATCGAGAGGGTGGATGGCATATTCAATGCAGATGAGGTGGCGGAGGTAGAATAGGAGGGCATTCCTTCTGTATGCCAGGGTGAGGACTCTCTTTCATATGAGTCCATAGGATCAGTTGAGGTTGCTTCTGTGGAGCAAGAGCCGTCATGCAGGTATGATGACAGTAGATTGCAGCCGTATTACAATGTGCAGGGTGAGCAGTCAGGGGACTGTATAGGAGATACTCTGGGTGATGAGTCACTTGTGACGCTTCAGCTAGAGCAGCACATGATGGAGCCTGAGTCAACAGAGGAGGATACTATGGACATCAGGCATGACATTTCCTTGGGTGAGGTCCAGATGGGTGCCCACATTGAGCCTATGATGGATATGTGGCTAGCATTGGGGTCATCTTTTGAGGTGGAGCAGTCAGATGCACAGACACCGAGTACCGTGACAACAACTACAGATCCATATCCTCTGGAGATGTTGGAGGTAGATGTGATAATTTGGTAGTGGGAGATGATTACGGGTTGGCGGCAACCTTCCAGGCATGTTCCACATGCAGTTGTTGTTGCTACATCAGATGCTTCCTCCAAGATGGACTGGCGGGAGATCATGAGTTGGTACCCTCTTGATGGTACGGTATTCTTCGTAGGGAGCACAGTGGAGCAGGGGCCCTTGGACATAATAGATGTTATAGATCCCAGTCGGCAGGAGGGCACCAGTTGTTGTTACTTCAGGACTCCTTCCCAATTTCAGGAGAGCAGGATCAGCATGGGATTGAGTGATGACTTGGATTGGAGAGAGGTGATGAGTTGGTATGCAGTTGGAGGGGTAGCATATGCAGCTACAGGGACAACGCAGCAGGAGGCTAGGAGCATTGATGCTTATTGGTGGTCTTCACCTCTTAGAGCATTAATCATAGCCAGAGGCAGTGCACAGTCCGAGCCGTGGGACTTGGGCGATTATTGGCCATGGTGGCGATGGGATCCGGGGGGATTATTGGTTGACTGGTACTGTGAGAGGCCAGTTTGGGATCCTGTTATTGAGATATCCCTTTGTATCAGGGTGATGCAGGAGACAGAGAGGTTTTAGTGGGACCCAGGCACATTTTGCAGTATCGGTGGGGAGCATCAGCTAGAGAGTAGGCTTGTTCAAGCGTTGCTTGAGGACAAGCAAATTTTGCTAGATGAGGATGCCACTTGGGAGAGCGAGCAGATTTTACAGCATCCATCACTTCAGTTGCTTGAGGACAAGCAACGTTTTGCCGGGGGAGACTGTAATATTCCTAATTAGCATCGCTAATTGGAATATTTGATTTTTGTATAGTTTTGCCGACTATAGTTAATTAATAAATAAAAGTGAGAAAAGGGGTCTAACTCACTTAAATAAAATAAAGTGTTTCCCTAGTAGATGCAACGTTGTAACTTAAGGGGGGAGCCAAGGGGGGCCACACACCACGTGGAGGAGCCAATGAGAGAGAGGACGTTGGTTTTGGAGGGAAACCAATGCTATAAAAAGGGGAGGAGCCTCCTCATTTGGGCATGATTGATATTGTTGATGATATTGAGCTAGACTTCTGTCTACTTGAGCACGCTGGCTGTTTAGTCGGTCTGCAGCACTGTTTAGTGCGACTGAGTGTCTCCGGTCGGAGATCTCACCCTTGGCCCCGGGGACTTCGAGTGCCTGGTCGGGCAAGGTTTTTCTTCAGTCTTTAGCAGGAGATTTGCAGGTGTTTTGTTGGGAGTTTTGCTGAGGAGCTGAGCTTCATTGGGTGACTGCGCAGTCCTTGGAGGGAGGACACAGTTTGAGTTGGAGCTGTTCAGTGGTAGAGTTTTCTGCAGGAGATTCAGGCCTATTCCGGTGTGGAGGTTCAGCGTTTATCATTTGGTGAGTTTCCTGAGGAGTTGTGGCCCCATTTCAGTCTATTTCAGTTGGTGTCTGCGCTGGTCCTAGAGGGACAGCGTTTTTCTAGGAGGAGGGTTTCTGGGGGTGATTTTCGGAGGTGGTCCGTTTTGTATATGGTTTCTGGGTTTTGTCCGGGGTGGTGAGTTCAGGTGGTGTGCCGATTTTCAGCTCATTCCGGCAAGGGGATCAGCCCCTAGCTTCAGTTCATTCCAGCAGCAGCAGTTCACGGTAGTTTCTTCCAGCAGCTGGGATGCAGTTTCTTGTAGCAGCCATTTCCTATTTTTCTGAGAGGGTTTTTCACTTGCCTTGAGCAGGGATAGGTGCATTTATTCTGATTATCCATTGTATCTCATTATATTCTCAGATTAATAAAATGACTTAGCATTTCCGACATTTTTATGTGTACTTGCTCTATATTCTATTTCCGGCATTTTTCCATATAGTTGTATGCTTCTATTGCTGTGTATTACTGTCTAATTCCTATTGGGGATATTACAACAGAACTCTCCATGTCATCTTCATGTGTTTCAAATCTGTCCCAAGTGCAAAGATTTTGTGACCAATCCCCAATTCTTCCTGCAAATCTTTTGGCTGTCCATTTTGAAGGATGGCATAGATTCTTCTTGAAAAGGGTTTGCCGTTTGGCTTTGTTTTCTGGTCTTCTGATGCATGGTGGTTTAAGGAACCAACTTCTATTTTTATTTTCATCAATCTGTTTAGGAATCCCTCCATGGTTCAACCAATGATGTGATCATTGTTTTTCTGAGTTTGCTATATATTTTCCAGTGAAATGTTTTAGCAAATAGATTGCTTGCACAATGTTGCACGTGCAATTCTGAGTTGTTTCAACTCAGTATTGCATTTCTGAGCTGTTAAATTTCTTAGTGAGATGAAAACTGTTGTAGGTACCCATTATAGATTCTATTTTCTGGGCAATGTTTTCAATGGATTACATGTACCAATAGACTTCAAGAATACTCCTTATGACAACTTCAGAAATCGAAATATAACTGATATATAATGATATAACCGATAACAGTGCTTTAAAATATGAGTGGACAGTAACGAGCAAAGTGTAGAACCTGATGTTTTAGCAGCCGTCATTAGCGGAAGATATATTTTGCAATATCAATCCACCTGCAGCGTGTAGACCGTGAGCTCAGTCTTCTATCTGGCAATTGACTTGATGTGCCTCCATTGGTTTCTTGACTCCACGATTTTGCTGGTGTGGATTTGTTCCCAAGATAGATACATGTTGACAGCAACCACCATTTCAATTCGCACCGACAATTTCCTCATTCAAAAAATCCTAATGCCATATGCAGACATCAACGCAATTAATTTGAGGAAATTTCACTTCCAGAATTTCCACGAATTTGAAATAAATTTATGAGTTATTGTTGTAGGTGCGCTTGTCATAAATTTAATTTATTTACACAGTGAATGTAAATCAATTTCCAACAATTTATCATGAGACTGGTTACGGCACTGTGATCTTCTCAAATTGCCCTCAGCAGATCTAATGTATGCCCTCGACCCTCCTCAGCAAGAACACAGGTATTTTGGCGGCAGCGTCCTTCGTAGCATGCATGACTCGATCCAATTTCATTTTATTATTGTACTCGCACACCACAGCCTAACCTCCGCATAATTCATCGATCGAGTCACGGAAAGACCCGTTCGGCCAAGCCATGCTCGCTGGCCTTACCACTATTTTACATCAGCCTTAATGTGACGGTGGGCACGGAGTTTGACAGTTCAACCCCAAGTCATTGTCTCGGCGAGAAATTCACGCAGTCAACTCGACTCCTGGAATGACGGTTGTCAAGGTCACCGCGAACACGCCTTCGACTCACTACTGGCTTGGAATGCAGACTTGGCCTCTCATAAATATGAATTCAACCTATAAACCCATCAAATAACAGTGATTCTGGGCGTGCTGAAGAAATTGATCTCGACTTCGGAAATGGATTCGGCTTAAGCTTCATGGACATTCACATAATTTTTGGCTGCTTTGCCTAACACCACAGGTTCACGTTCACTCGCAGCCTCGATTGACCCGATTAGACTTGCGTCCCTCTAGTGCTTCAACTTTAAAGTTTGCGGCTACAGGAAGTACTTTGGCAGCCGGCAAAGATGTGATTATGAAACTCTCCGCCATAAAACATATAACAGGCCCCAAAATAATCCGCTTCCTTAACTTGGCATTCGACCCTCCATAAAGCAGAAACGCCACCACTAAAATCAGCTTGGCATTAACGTCCTTGACAATATTTTGCTGCAAAACTGAGTCTTGGCAAGTAGATAGAATAATGGTTGCAATTTAAACCTTGAATAATCAGCAAAATGGAAAATTGGAACCCGCATGTTGAATTTGGCAATTCCAAAATCAACCCTTCGATACTCAAATTTGAAACTGAAAACTTGAATCCCACAGGTTGAGCCAAGTTCGTGGCTCTGATACCACTGTAATATCCCCAAATGGGATATTTCACTAGATTTGCCTAAATTTACTTATATGCCATAAATTCAACATTTATTTAACAGAAGATTTCCATGTAAAATTAAACACATAAAATACTGCAATCCAATACCACATAGAACAGGAGAAATCTCAGCTTTTATTATGAGTAATAAGAGGGGTTTACATATAGATTTGACCCAGAGAGTGCTGAGTTGGAAAACTGGCCAACAAAACAATCTGCTGCACTGCTACAAGGCGATGGCCTTCAAAACTAAATTGCTGCACTCTCCCTCCGACAACCGCTGTCACTGAACCCATTGAAGATGATGAAGCCCAAGTTGAAGATCTGAATGATCCTCACACCAATCTCTGAAGCTCTGTGAAACTTCTGAGTGAAGTCTCCTCAAGAGTATTGGGTTTCCGTCCAACACTCACAAATCACCCGAGGGTTTCCGTCCTGGGGCTAGGGCTGAAGTAGAGAACCACGTCCTCAAACCTCTCATACACAATAAAATGATCTACTCCCAAGATATCTCCCAATGGCCTCCTCCCTTTCTTTTATAGATCTCTTGGAGCCTTCTAGAGCATTATTTTATTATTATTTTATTCATGGAGCACTTTTCCCTTTTATTAAAATAATCCTTTTTAATGCAGAAAAGGGTAAATCGGCTACCACGCCTCCTCCGGTCACTGGAATCCGTGCCTAACTGCCCCACCATGTAGGTATGCTCATCCCGATTCCAATGAGCTATTACACTAAGGTGTTCCATCATGTATTCCTCCCCGAATGTCACCTTGAGTGTAATCAACTGAGTTAAGCCCATAAATAACTCAAATTTCCGAAAGTTATCGGAATGCACCGGAACGAAAGCCAAACTGCTCGGATGATGGAGTATATCAAGCGAATGCCTCCAGAAACCATAAAAACTCCTCAAAACTCCTCCAAAAAGCCCCTGAGCCCGTTGATAGCACCAATCTATACCTGTGACCTATCTGCTCCTAACTCTGGAAGACCAACCTGGCCCTATCTGCTCCTAACTCTGGAAGACCAACCTGGCCTTGTCGTAGGTGACACCAAAAATGGGAATATTACAGGGACTTTAGGAAAAGACTTTATTTGGCCTAATTATTAATTGTGGGTCCCTTACCCACTTTATTTCCACCCAACATTAGGATTTGCCAAAACTAATCAAAATTAATATCCCAATTTGTTAACTGCTAATTTGGGGATATTACAATTAATTAAGTCAAGGAGAGAATAGTCTAAAAACTCACACAGATCGATCCAGAGATGATCCTAGCCATCGATTATGTTTTAATCATGGTCGTTGGTGCTCCAAGAGAGGATTATAATAGGAGGTTGATGTGGTGATGGAGAAGACACTTGAGCAGATCGATTTCTAGAGTAGTATCAGTCAGTTGCTGGAGAGAGCTAGAGATTGAAGCAGTGATTGAGGGGCAGGGACAGTGCTCCGGAGGAATTTTTCGATATCTGGAGAGGTAGTAGCAAGTGACAGAGGTAATCCACGCAGAAGTAGCGTAGAGACTGCGCAAAGGATAACACAGAGAAATTCGATTTAGCTAAGGAGAAAGTCGATTCAGTTTCCAAAGATCAGGAAAGTCTTCCAGATTGTTGGAGAGGCACTTCTAGCAGCAGAGGTAGGCTAGACGGCTAGCACAAAGGCAGTATTGAGCCACACGTGGGTGAGAGAGTGCAGAGGCAGCACGCATGTGCTCACGCTGTGGTTTGGACTGCCAAATTTCTGTACAGGCCAATGTTGGGATTGCTTGTGGGGTGAGAAATATTCTCTTTAATTGTTTATATTAGATACTTGCTGATTGGATAGCCAGTTGGGCATCCATAGATTGTACTCAGATTTCACTGTTGCTTAGTAAAATAAAACCCTCAGTTGTTGCACCGGTTTTCCCGCATTGGGTTTTTTCAGGGACTTTTGTCCAAAAATATTTATGTCAAATTTTATGTGTGTGTGCTAGCATTTCTCAGCTTCCAACATTTTATTTCTTCCACAGTTTCATTTATGTAGAGTGAAGTGTGATCTATTTAGTATTTGTCATAGCAAACAACAAATAAATTGTTAAATTAAAATAACAATTAGGAGAATAATTTCTAGTTGCTGCAATAGGATTCTAGTAGAGGGAATTTTTACATGTTAGTGTGCAAAAAGAGAGCATGCAAATAAGTGAGTATACCACAAAATAATGTACAAAACTAAATCAAGTGATGGGAAAGGACCCCATCACTTGTCTAGCTTGTGAAAAGCTCTTAATTAGCTAGATAAGGAAATGAAAGCACAAGGTCTGTGGTAGCCACGGGAACAACGCATGTTTGTTGGGCTAATTGAAGAGGGTCGTAAGGCGTATTCCTACAGCAGGAAGCGTGGAACAGGGCAGCATGGATAGGTAGCAAATGAAGGAGGGTAAGCCACAACATTTGAAGGACTTCTGAGGGTATATTTGTAGGGCTGATGTGGACTGTGTATGCATTAACCAGAACTACAACAGTCACAACAGTCCATGAGGTAAAGGTATGTCTTTTCTCTATGATTGCTAGGTGTTGGATCCTTGTTATGGATCAGTTTTGGATCGGTTTTAGGAGCAACCTGTAAGTGTCATGTGTTGAGGTTGACTTGGGCAGTTGGAGATCTCAACTAGGAGCAGATCTTGTAGTGAAGTGTTGAGTGCCATTGGACTGGTGGGGGGAAGCGTGTTGGCTACCCAAAGTAGCCCTCGACAAGCAGTCCTAAAGGAAGTGTGACAATTGAAGGTTGGGTGAAGGATTGAGCCCAATGTTGCACCAAGCGGGGACGTTTTTTGGAAGTGGATACGCGGAAGCGTCATTTCCCAAAAATCTAGGAAGCGTAGCGTCTCGGAAACCCTCTACTATATATATATATATTTTTATTTTTTATTTTTTTTTATTTTTTTGCATTTATATTAAAAAAAACATCCAAAATACCAAACTAGTTGTAGAAGATATGAAAACATGCATATTTGTATACAAATCAAGATAGATATGGCATCCATTGTACATCAATGGTTAATTATTCGAGCATCAACCATCTAGAATCTAGATTCTTCTCCTCTTGTCTCGCCTTTGCCTCTACCTCGATTGTCCAGGGATATTAGTCAACATTTCCAATGTTAATCAAACTACCTAATCCAAGCCTTAAAATATGGTGGAAAAATATTAACATGTTTGATCAATGATTTTGACTTGATTGAAAGGTAATTTTTTGCTAAGGCCATGACAAAGGAGTTCAACAATTAACACCACCAACACTAGGGTACATGAGCACATAGAGGGCTTGGTGCACTTGATTAAATGCCAATCACATACCCTCATACATGATATAATCTAATGAAAATCCACAATCTCATTGATCCTAAATTCCTTAAAACTGTTAAGTCTGATGAATAGGATATGAAATTCTATTTTCTCCATATGAAGCCCGATGGGGTTGGAACCACTCTCAAACATCCTGAGTCATTTCATGGTAATGTTAAAAATTTAAGTAAAATGATGAAAATGAAAGATAAAGGAGAACGTCTCTTTTACTTTAAACATTTAACATTACCATGACGGGGCATCTAGGAAGCATCTAAGGAGCATCTAGGAAGCATATAAGGAGCATCAAGGGAGCACCTTGGGAGTGTCCGGGAAGCCCCATCCCAACTTAAGTCAAAGAATTTTTTTTAAAACAATTTAGAACCTTGCGGAACTGCCCATCTCCCTCTAGATCCACTCGCGATCCGCGCGGATCCGTGCCCAAACCTCCATGGATCCCCAACAGATCCTTTTTTGGATTCGCGGATCGGGAATCCAGAACTGTGGATTGGGCTTGTGTGGTTCTAGATTTCCAGGAATCGCCTCAAAACGGCAGAACCACAGATCTGATTTTCAGATTCTCGGTTCCGTCAGAGGATCGCCTAAGGATCGGTACGGGACACAGTTCCGACCTTGGATCCTTGGGGGGGGGGGGGGGCAAGGATTGTGCAACACTAATTGAGCCTATGTGTAGTCCTTTGATGGATGAAAGAGGATACTAGAAGGCAGACTAGAGCTCAGTTGTTGGCCAGCCTAGAAGAGCAGATTGGATCAGCCCGTGTTCATTGTAGCAGAAGAGACTTGCGGTAGTGATACGAGGTAGCCCTCCTGAAGACTCTATGTGTTGTCCTATGATGGACTAAGGTGCAACTAGAGAGTAGAACGGGAGTGAAGGACCGATAGGACGAGATATGACATAGAGACTGCAACGAGATTGTCAATGTATCTTGTATCCCTTGTAAGGGGGCCCTAAGAATGTTGTATTATTCAGTTGGTTAATATAACGAAGGTTGGGTTGTTGTACATTATTGTACAATATTTTTGTAAAAAGTTTTCTATAATTGTGCACGTGTGATTTACTGTTTTTTTATATTCCGCTATGCAAAGTAGCTTTTGTTGAGATTCTTGGTTTGGTAGCGTCAGTGATTCTAAGATTCTATCCTAGCCCCGAGGTTGTGGAAATTCAACATGATTAACCAAGTAAAGAAAACACTCCAAGGTGTACTCACTTGTTGATCGAATCCCGACACCCTAGGGCTGTTACATGGATTTATTCATCATGCTCGTGACATTTATACAATATCCCTGTAGGGCTGTGGAATCTGTAATATCCCAAATGGGGAATAGAAAGTAATACAAAGCAACATAAACAAAAACTACGGCAAATAGAAACATACAATGAAAACACTGCAGATAAACTAGAACTGCTGAGCCATTTTATGATATTTCTGAAATGAGGGACAAGTACAAGTAGTGTTCAAAATGATAGCACCTTGGCCTGCTCTAGGCAAGCTGAAATGATCTCTCTCTCCCTGCTCAGAAATTCTTCTCCAAATCTACTCTGTGTGGCTCCTCCTCTGTGTTGTCTTGCTGGAAATGTTGCTGCTAGCTAGAAAGGGACTGCGAGATACGGCTATTCTGCTGCTCAGAAAAATCTGAAACTTGGACACCAAACTCTCCTCCAAAAACCCAGAATGACCCGCGAAGGAATTCCAGAAAGGTTGACCCCAAAAATTCACCTCCTTGGGATAACTACGCACTTCTGCTAGGTACGCTAGCCTTTGAGATGAAATGCTAGAAAGAAAGGCCTCCAAATACCCAAGGAACTCAACTATGGAAGGGTTGATCCCCTCACAAGCCTCCAGACTGAAATCTCACAAGGTTCCTCCTTTCTCGGAGCTGCTCTCCTCCTTGACTGCGTAATCCCCTGAGTGACTGCGCTGCCCTGGAGATGACTGCATAATCTTGGTGGCTGGCTCAATGATGTTGCTCTAAAAAATTGAAGGTAGGGCTCCTCTCCTGAGTAGGCACTAGAAGTCCCCAGAGGACGAGGTTGGGATCTTCACTCATAGACACCCGTGTGCTAAAAAGCATTGTAGACTCAACTAAACAGCTTAAGCTTGCTCTAGTCTTGATAGACAGAAAATCTGAATGATTGAGAATGGCTGCCCTCATCCCCTTTTTATGCTTATGAGCCTCCAACGTTCCTTTGGGCCCATTATTGTTGCGCCGTCCCTCTGCCACGCTGTCCCCACACTGCTTTGTGTTGCCTGTCCCCACGCTGTCGCTGCGCTGCCTATCCTCACGCTACCTCTGCGCTGTCCAAGCTACCTCTTCTCCTGTGCTGTCACTTGGCCTCATGGACCCCGCCTTGCTTTTGAATTATTCTGCCTAAGTGACTTTAGGAAGGTGTTTTTATTCTAATGTTGAGTTATGGGTCCCATCTACCCTTTATTTCCTGCTAAGCTTTAGAAAGGAAAAATCTAGAAAAAATGAATATTCCAATTAGCTCTCTGCTAATTGGGAATATTACAGTTTTCCCCGCCAAAATGTTGCTTGTCCTCAAGCAACTGCAGGGATGGATGTTGTAGGATATTTTCCCCCTCCCAAGTGGCATCCTCATCTGGAAGGTTCCTCCACCATATCAGATATTCCTTGACTGTCCTGCTCCTCAGTTGTCTCTCCCAAGTGTCTAGAATGGCCTCTGGTTGCAGCGCCAAATGCCCCTCATCATCTGTAGGTGGGAGCTCCATAGTTGCAGTCACCTGCTTCCCAAGAGCTTTCTTCAAGCATGAGACGTGGAAAATGTTATGGATCCTGTTCCCGGTTGGTAGCTCTAGCTCATACGCTACCTCCCCAACTCGTCTAATCACCCTGTATGGTCCATAGAAGCGAGGTTTGAGTTTCTCTGCTCCCTTCTGCTTCAGTGTGGACTGTTTGTATGCCTGAAGACGAAGGTAAACTAGATCATCTACCTAAAGTTGTCTCTCTACGCGGCCTCTGTTTCCATATAATTTTTGTTGGTTTTGTGTTGTGGCCAGGTTGTCCTTAAGAGCCCGGAGTATATCTTGGCTCTCTTGGATCCAATTTTTGGCCCTTGGGGCCTTACTAGCTCCAAACATGACATCAACAAAAGTTAGAGCATTATATCCATACAAAGCATAAAATGGAGACATACCAATCGACGTATGGAATGTCGTGTCGTAGCAGTACACTCCTAGGTGAAGCTGTAATATCCCGTTTAAGGTATATCTCTAAAACACGGCAAACTCCAACCAGAGATGGACTGGGAGGGCATTTACCGGATATTTCGTCTCTGAAAAGAGGACGAGATCCGGAGGCTACCTGGCCCTTTCCAGACTCTGTCTAAGAGTGAAAGATAAACACACCAAGTGGTATAGAACTAGAATGCTTAATAATATATAAAAATAACAGTGCAACAGACATATAATAGCAGAGAAAGAAAATACGGCAACTCATCCAGAAACATAGAGAGGAAATGCTAAGCCATTTTATTAATCTGAGAAATATAATGAAGTACAATAGGTGATCAGAGTGATGGCACCTAATCTTGCTCAAGGCAAGTGAAGAAATACTCTCAGAATATACAGGAAATGGCTGCTCTCTGAACTGCATCTCAGCTGCTGGAAAATTGTTGTGTAGCTGCTACTGCTGGAATGAACTGAAGACTAGGGGCTGATCCCCTTGCCGGAATGAGCTGAAAATCTGCAATCCTCCTCTACTCACCAATCTCGACAAAACCCAGAAACCATATCAAAAATCGCTGACCCCCAAAAACCTCCAGAAAACACCCCCTTGGGGAATTACGCTGGCCTCCAAGGCTCTGCACAGAGGCTAAATGAGAATGACTGAAACACCGCCTCAAACTCCACCAAAATCCTCCCATAGGCAAAGGCTGATCCTCTGCTCAAAATCTCGGCTCAATCTCCTGCAGAAATCCCGATCCGGAGCACCTCCAAAATGGACTGCGTCCTCTCTCCCAGTGACTGCGCAGTCTCTATGAAAGCCCAGCTTCACAGCAAACCCAAACAACAAAACCTCTCACAAAATACTGAAGAAATAACCTTGCTCGAGTAGGCACTCGAAGTCCCCCGGGGCTAAGGGCGAGATCTCCGACCGAAGACACTCAATGCACTAAACAGTGCTGCAGATAGGCTAAATAGCCAGCGTGCTCAAGAAGACAAAACTTCTAGCTCAATATCATCAACAGCAGAATGAATCAAATGAGAAGGCTCCTCCCTCTTTTATAACGTTGGCCTTCCTCCAACCCTAAGGCCATCTCCTCAACGTAGCCTCCATCTCTTGCCACGCGCCCAACCTCTCCTGCGCAGAAGCTTCTAGAGCTAACGTGGGCCTCCTCTCTACGTGGTGCTTGGCCCCCTTGGCTCCCCCTTAAGTCACAACGTTGTGCTACTATTTCACTTAAGTTAGTTAGACCCTCTCCACCCACTTTTTATTTATTTATAAACTATAGACGACAAAACTAAACAAAATCGAATATTCCAATTAGCTTTCGCTAATTAGGAATATTACAGTCTCCCCCGGCAAAATGTTGCTTGTCCTCAAGCAACTGAAGTGATGGATGCTGCAAAATCTTCTCACTCTCCCAAGTGGCATCCTCATTTGGCAAATTCTTCCACCTCACCAAGAATTCCCGGAATGTCCTGCTTCGTAGTTGCCTCTCCTTGGTATCAATAATGGCCTTTGGCTGCAACACCAAGTCCCCCTCATCATCCGTGGGTGGTAGCTCCTCTGTCACTGTCACCTGCTGCCCCAGCGCCTTCTTCAGGCATGATACATGAAAAACGTTGTGGATCTTGCTGCCTTGGGGCAGCTCCAACTCATACGCAACCTGCCCAATCCTGCGTATCACCCTGTATGGCCGTAAAAGTGAGGCTTGAGCTTCTCAGCTCCCTTCTGCTTCAGCGACGACTGTCGGTATGGCTGTAATCGTAGGTAGACCAAGTCCCCTACCTCAAACTGTCTCTCCACCCGACCTCTGTCGGCATACAGCTTCTGCTGGTTTTGTGCTGTAGCTATATTGTCCTTAAGAGCTCGGAGGATACCCTGACTCTCTTGGATCCAAATCTTGGCTCTAGGAGCCTTGCTAGCACCGAACATCACATCAGCAAAAGATAAGGAATGATACCCATACAAAGAATAAAATGGTGACATACCAATGGACGTGTGATGTGTCGTGTTGTAGTAGTACTCCCCCAAATGCAACCATCTCAACCATGCTCGCTGCTGCCCATTGACATAGTTACGCAAGTAGCCCTCTAGCCACTTGCTAACTGTCTCCGTCTGTCCATCCGTCTGTGGGTGATAACTGGTACTCAGTGTCAACTCCGTCCCCACCAGTTGGAAAAGCTCCTGCCAAAATCTGCCCATGAAGCGGCTGTCCCTATCACTAATGATGGTCTTAGGAAGACCATGCAGCCGGAAAACCTCTCTGAAGAACAACTCGGCCACCTGTGCTGCTGTGTAACGCGCGGATATGGCGAAAAAGTGCGCATACTTTGTCAGCCGATCAACGACAACAAAGATACAATCCTTGCCCTGCACCATGGGCAACCCTGTGATGAAGTCCATCGATATGCTCTCCCATTTCCCCTCCGGAATGGGAAGAGGCTGCAACAGTCCTGCGGGATGACTCATCTCCCCCTTGTTCCTCTGACAAACATCGCACTCCCTGATGTGATGGAGTATGTCCTCCTTGAGGCCCTTCCATGAGAACCTCTCTCTAATGGCCCTGTAGGTTTTGGTAAACCCCTGATGGCCTACCAATGGAGAATCATGTGATGCCTGGAGTATCTTCTTCTTAAGCTGAGATCCCTCAGTCAAGAAGATCCTGTCCCTGTAGTAGATGATCTCATCAACCACCCTGTACCTGTCATCCGCCACCTATCCATCTAGCACCTCACATGCAAATCTGTCCTTGGAGTACACTAAAATTCGAGCCCTCCAATCTGTATCCAAGCTCATAAGAGATAACGTGGCTGGTCTACGTGAAAGGGCATCTGCTACCACGTTATTCTTACCCTTGACATACTCAATGTCAAAGTGATATGTTTAGATCTTACTGATCCACTTTTGCTGCCTCTCCTGTAGCTGCTTCTGCTCCAAAAAGAACCGGAGGCTGTTGTGATCAGTCCTCACCCTAAACCTGTTCCCTACCAAATACTGCCGGAATTTGGCCAAGGCATGCATGATGGCCAACATCTCCTTGTCGTATATAGAATACAACCTCTCGTGCGGAAGGAGCTTCCGGCTCCCAAATGCTATAGGGTGTTCCCCCTGCATCAATATTGCGCCGATCCCCTCTCCCGATGCATCACACTCCAAGACAAATGGCTGCGTAAAATCCGGCAATGCAAGCACTGGGCAGCTACTCATCACCTCCTTGAGCCTATCAAAGGCTCGCTGCGCTGTATTTGACCAACTGAATGCCCCCTTTATCAAATCTGTAAGGGGTGCAGCAAGCTGTGAGAAACCTCTGACGAACTTCCTGTAATAGGTACATATCCCAATGAACCCTCGAAGTTCCATCACGTTCCTTGGCTCCGGCCAATCTTTGATGGCTCTAATCTGCTCCTCATGGACCCTCACTCAGTCCACTCCAATAATGTGACCCAAATACAACATCTCCATCATCCCAAACTCACACTTGGAGAGCTTAGCATAGAACTGTTGCTCTTCCAAGATGCGTAGTACTGCCTCTATATGTTGGAGATGCTCCTCCCAAGTCCTACTATATATGATTATGTCATCGAAGAAGACCAATACAAACTTCCTCAGATGACTGCGGAAGATATGGTTCCGGAAGATATGGTTCATGCAAGACTGAAAGGTGGTTGGTGCATTGGTCAGCCCAAAAGGCATAACCAAAAACTCAAAGTGCCCATAATGACACCTGAAGGCGGTCTTGGGAATGTCCTGTTCCCTCACACGAATCTGATGGTACCCTGATCTCAAATCAATCTTTGAGAAGAACTTGGCTCCTCTCAGCTCATCCATTAACTCATCGATCCTGGGTATAGGATATCTGTTCTTCAGGGTCTTCTTGTTCAGGGCCCTGTAATCAATGCACATCCTCAAGGTGTCATCCTTCTTCTTCACCAACACTACGGAAGAAGCAAACGGACTCGTGCTCGGTCTGATGTGCCCAAGAGCTAGCAACTCCTGGATGGCCCGCTCAATCTCATCCCGATAGGCTTTGGGATGCCTATAGGGGGTAGTGATCACCGCCTGAATACCTTGCTCAAGCTCATGGTGTGCTCAAACCCTCGGTCCGGTGGTCGACCTGGTGGTATATCCCCAAACACTACATCATGTCTGTCAAGGATGGCCTGTATATCCGGATGAACTGCTCGATTGGTGGTCTATGCCTCTGATGCCCGCAACTCAACTGCCCACTCTATGTCTCCCTTCCGGAAGTCTGCCTCCATCCGGTGTGCCGAAACTGTTTGAGGTGGGTAAGTGTGCATCCCGCGGATCTTCTCATGCTTCCCAGTCTTCTTGTCATCCCACTCCATCTTTAAGGCCTCCCAATCCGTGGTGACCTTCCCAGAGTAATCAACCACTGAACACCCAATACCACATTGGTATCTGGTATGTTGACCAGGAAAAAGTGATCGGTCACAGTATAGGTACCCATTGTCACTGCCAACTCTAGAACATACCAGGCACACTGCATCGTCTGGGCTCCTGGGACCAAAACTGAAAAACCTGTCAAAGCTCTCGGTCGGTATACCTCTCCGCTCGACCATCTGTGCATCAATGAAGTTGTGGGTTGCCCCACTGTCAACCAAAACTGACACTCGCTGGCCACATACTGTCCCTCGTACGCGCAGTGTCAAATACTTAGGAACTCCTCGCAAGGCTGCAAGGGTCCCTCCTGTGGGTACAAAAGCTGCACCTCTTGTCCCTGGAGGAGGAGGTTGCAACTGATCCTGGGGCGTCTGACTATCTCCTGCCTCCTCATCCTCCTCCTCATCCTCTTCCCCGCTATCATCGGAGAAGACCTCAATGAAGTGTGCTTTGCCAGCAGCACACCTATGCCCTGGTGCCCGCGGCTCCTGACAAGTGAAGCACAGCCGCTTCTTCCGCAACTCCCTCCTGGCATCATCATCTATCTGTGCTCGTCCCTGATTCCCCTTGGGAGGCGAAATCCTAACATCCTTCCCCTTGGGCTGGAAACCTTGTCTCTGGGGGTAAGGTGTCCTAGTCCTGGGTAATGCATCCTGCAAGTCTCGGGTCCTGCTAATAGCATCCTGAAGTGTAGCTCGTCTAGTAGACTAGGCTAGACCCTGAAGTGGCTCTGCTAACCCCTCCACAAACATATAGATCATCCATGCTGCGGATAGATCTGGCACCATCACTGAAACCCTCAAGAAATCTGCAATATATGTCTCTGGGCTCCCAGTCTGCTTGAGCCTCGTCAGCTCAACAAAGTGTTGTTCTGGATCCCTCCAGTCAAATCGCTCCATTCACCTCCTGGTAAACTCGGCATATGTCATCATTGTAGAATGTCTGAGTGTGACCATCCCATGGAACCACCAATCCTGGGCCTCACCATCCAAATGTAATGTCGCCACCTTGATGGCATCTGTCTCCGACATCTGGTTAAGCTGGAAATAGATGTTCAGCTTCTCTACCCAAGACTTTGCCGAACTGTTTGATGAGCCATCAAACGTAGGCAAATGGAATCTAGTAGATGTGCGGTGGGTATCTCCATCATGATAATGTCGGTGCCCTCTGTGATGGTCGCGGGGTCTACTGTCCCACTGGAGCTGAACAAAATCCTGGAATGTGAGAGCATCCCTGAACTCCTGCCCATAGGCCTGATACTCTGCAAAATACTCGCCCATGTGTCCGGGCTCTGCCTCCTGCTGGGCTCCTGCCCCTGTGTCTACTCCCAAGAAAGTGGGCATGGTAGAGCGGGTAGGTGCACGTGAAGCCATCGGCTGAGAAGTGTCACGCTGAGCAGCACCATGCTCCGGAAAATGATGATATGTACCTGACCCCTCTCCTACCTGAAAAACCCGTGGGGTCTCACGCTGTCTAGCCTCTACGGCGGTGAATCTCTGACCCATCACCTCAATCTGTCTAGCTAAATCCTACACCGATTTGAGGAGTGCCTCCCCAAACTATTTGGCCTTTGTCTCATCTGCCATCGGCCCTCTCTGCTCTGAATCTAATACAGGCTCCTCCTGTTCTGCGTTTGTCACAGGCTCTCTCTCCTGCTCTGTGTCCACTACCCGATCACAGACTCCCTCTCCGTAGGTGTTCTCTGTATTTCCTGCCTCTGTAACAAATATATGGTCTCTTCCCCAGTGTTATAGACCACAGGCTGAGCCAGAACTATGCTCTGATACCACTGTAACATCCCGTTTCGGGGATATCTCTAAAACACGACAAACTCCAACCAGAGATGGACTGGGAGGGCATTTACCAGATATTCCGCCTTTGAAAAGAGGACGAAATCCGGGGGTTACCGGGCCCTTTCCAGACTCTGTCTAAGAGTGAAAGATAAACACACCAAGTGGTATAGAACTAGAATGCTTAATAATATATAAAAATAACAGTGTAGCAGACATATAATAGCAGAGAAAGAAAATACGGCAACTCATCCAGAAACATAGAGAGGAAATGCTAAGCCATTTTATTAATCTGAGAAATATAATGAAGTACAATAGGTGATCAGAGTGATGGCACCTAATCTTGCTCAAGGCAAGTGAAGAAATACTCTCAGAATATACAGGAAATGGCTGCTCTCTGAACTGTGTCCCAGCTGCTGGAAAACTGCCGCGTAGCTGCTACTGCTGGAATGAACTGAAGACTAAGGGCTGATCCCCTTGTCGGAATGAGCTGAAAATATGCAATCCTCCTCTACTCACCAATCCCGACAAAACCCAGAAACCATATCAAAAATGGCTGACCCCCAAAAACCTCTAGAAAACACCCCCTTGGGGAATTACACTGGCCTCCAAGGCTCTGCACAGGGGCTAAATGAGAATGACTGAAACACCACGTCAAACTCCACCAAAATCCTCCCACAGGCAAAGGCTGATCCTTTGCTCAAAATCTCGGCTCAATCTCCTGCAGAAATCCCGATCCGGAGCACCTCCAAAATGGACTGCGTCCTCTCACCCAGTGACTGCGCAATCTGTATGAAAGCCCAGCTCCGTAGCAAACCCAAACAGCAAAACTTCTCACAAAATACTGAAGAAATAACCTTGCCCAAGCAGGCACTCGAAGTCCCCCGGGGCTAAGGGCGAGATCTCCGACCGGAGACACTCAATGCACTAAACAGTGCTGCAGACAGGCTAAACAGCCAGCGTGCTCAAGAAGACAAAACCTCTAGCTCAATATCATCAACAACAGAATGAATCAAATGAGAAGGCTCCTCCCTCTTTTATAACGTTGGCCTTCCTCCAACCCTAAGGCCATCTCCTCAACGTAGCCTCCATCTCTTGCCACGTGCCCAACCTCTCTTGCGCAGAAGCTTCTAGAGCTAACGTGGGCCTCCTCTCTACGTGGTGCTTGGCCCCCTTGGCTCCCCCTTAAGTCACAACGTTGTGCTACTAGGAGGGTGTTTTATTTCACTTAAGTGAGTTAGACCCTCTCCACTCACTTTTTATTTATTTATAAACTATAGACGGCAAAACTGAACAAAATCGAACATTCCAATTAGCTGTTGCTAATTAGGAATATTACAGAAGCCATCGCAGCCAAGCCTTCTTCTGTCCCGTGACATAGTTTCTCAAGTAGCCCTTCAGCCACTTGTTCACTATCTCTGTCTACCCATCCGTCTGTGGGTGATAACTGGTACTGGTTGTCAAGTCGGTACCCACCAAACAGAATAACTCTTGCCAAAATCCGCCTACGAACCGACTGTCCCGATCTCTGACTATGGTCTTTGGAAGACCATGGAGCCTGAAAATATCCTGGAAGAACAACTCGGCTACTTGTGAAGCAGTATATCGTGCTGAGATGGAAAAAAAGTGTGCATACTTTTTCAGTTGATCGACAACTACAAAGATACAATCCTTGCCCTACACCATGGGCAACTCTGTAATAAAATCCATGGATATGTTCTCCCATTTCCCCTATGGAATGGGAAGCGGTTGTAGCAAACCTGTAGGGTGACTCAGCTCCCCTTTTTTCTTCTGACAAGCTTCACACTCCCTGACATGTCGGAGTACATCCTCCTTGAGGCCCCTGCATGAGCACTTCTCCTTGATGGCCTTATAAGTCTTGTTGAACCCTTGATGGCCTGAAAGCGGTGTGTCGTGGGCTGCACGCAAGGTCTTCTCCCTGAGCTAGGAGTTACTTGTCAAGAAAATCCTATCCCGATAATAGATGACCTCATCAATCACCCGATACCTGTCATCTGTCACCTGCCCATCCAATACCTCACAAGAAAAACGGTCCTTGGAATACTCCACCAACTCCTGAGCCCTCCAGTTTGCGTTAAGGCTTATCAAGGACAGTGTTGTTGGCCTCCGTGACAAGGCATCTGCCACCATATTGTTCTTCCCTTTGACATACTCGATGTCAAAATCATAGGCCTGGATTTTGCTGACCCATTTATGTTGTCTCTCCTGCAATTGTTTCTGCTCAAGGAAGAACTGGAGACTGTTGTGGTCAGTCCTCACCCGAAATCTGTTACCTACCAAGTACTGCCGGAACTTGGCCAATGCATGCATAATGGCCAACATCTCTTTGTCATATATCGGGTACAATCTCTCATGCGGCAGTAGCTTCCGACTCTCGAAAGCTATAGGATGGCCCCCTTGCATCAAAACTACACCTACCCCCTCTCTTGAAGCATCACACTCCAACACAAAGGGCTACGTGAAATTCGGCAATGCCAACACCGGGCAACTGCTCATCCAACCAAAAGCCCCCTTCTTGGTGAGATCTGTGAGGGGTGCTACAAGTTGTGAAAATCCCTTGACAAACTTCCGGTAGTAGGTGCAGATGCCTACAAACCCCAGAGTTTTGTCACATTCTTCGGTTTCGGCCAATTCCGGATGGCCCAGATCTTCTCCTCATGGGCCCTTACCCCGTGCACTCTAATGATATGCCCCAAGTAGAGAATCTCTGTAAGCCCAAATTCGCATTGGATAGCTTTGCATAGAAATTTTGCTCCTCCAAGATACGCAGTATAGCCTCAATGTGCTGTAAGTTTTCCTCCCATGTGCGGCTATAGATGAGAATGTCATCGAAAAATACTAGTACAAACTTCCCCAACTGACCACGGAAGATGTGATTCATGCAAGACTGAAAGATGGCCGGAGCATTGGTCAACCGAAAGGGCATCACCAAAAACTCAAAGTGGCCATAGTGGTATCGAAACGCAGTCTTGGAGACATCCTGGTCCCTCACCTTGATCTGATGGTACCCCGACCTCAAATCGATCTTGGAGAAGAAATTCGCTCCCCTCAACTCATCAATCCTGGGGATGGGGTAGCGGTTCTTCATGGTTTTCTTGTTTAGTGCCCTGTAGTCAATGCACATTCGTAATGTGCCATCCTTCTTCTTCACCAAGACGATGAAAGAAGCAAAAGGACTAGTGTTGGGCCTGATGTGTCCCAATGCCAAGATATCATGTATATCTCTCTCAATCTCATCTCTGTAGGCTTTGGGGTGCCTATAGGGGGTGGTGATCACTGCCTGGATCCCCTGCTCTAGCTCAATAGTATGCTCAAACCCCCGGTCTGGTGGCTGCCTCGGTGGTATGTCCCCAAAAACCGTGGAGTAAAGGTCCAATATAGATTGCACATCGGGATGTACTGATTGCCCTGTGACTCCTGCCTCGGAAATACGCAGCTCCACTGCCCACTCTATGTCTCCCTTCCAGAAATCTGCCTCCATTCGGTGGGTCGAGACTGTCTGGGGAGGGTATGTGTGCATGCCTCTGATCATCACATGCTTCCCAGTCTTCTTATCTGTCCACTCCATCTCCAACGTCTCCCAATCTGTAGTGACCTTCCCAAGCGTAATAAGCCACTGTACACCTAGTACCACATTGGTATGTGGAATGTTGACCACAAAAAGGTGATCCGTCACTGTGGATGTCCCCATGGTCACTGCTAATGTCGGAACATACTGAATGCATTGCATGGTCCTGGCACTTGGAATCGACACGGAGAAGCCATCAAAACTCTCTGTCAGTATGCCCCTCTGCACTAGTTGGGCATCAATGAAGTTATTTGTGGCCCCGCTGTCCACCAAGACTGAAACATGCTGCCCTTGGATCGTGCCTTAGACTCTCAGCGTCAAATACTTGGGAACTCCCCGCAAAGATGCAAGGACTCCTGTAGGTGAAAACGCTGCTCCTGTTGTTGTTGGGGGAGGTGGTGGTGGATTATCTCCTCCTGGTGCACCAGTGCTGGCATCTCCCTCCAACTACTCATATGCCTCTTCTTCTCCCTCACTGTCGGAGAAGAGGTCAATGTAGTGTGCCTTTCCCGGGGCATAATGATGACCCAGTGCCCATGGCATCTCGCAAGTGGAGTACAACTTCCTCCGTCTCAAATCTCTTCGGGCATCATCATCCAACGGCCCTCGGCCTTGGTTCCCCCTCAGGGGTGGAGCTCTAGTGTATTTCCCCCTCTGTTGGAACACTGGTTTGTGGGTAAAAGGAGTTCTCGCCCTCGGTATGGCATCCTGCAAGTCCCTATTCCTCCCCACTGCATCTTGCAACGTAGTAGGCCTAGTGGATCTGACTAGCCCATGCAAAGGTTCTGCTAATTCGTCAATAAACATATATACTCTCCTGGCCACTGACAGGTCTGGCAACATCACCAAAAGCTTCAAGAACTCGGATATGTAAGTCTTCGGACTCCCTGTCTGATTGAGCTTGGTCAGCTCAACAAAGTGTTCCTCCAGGTCTTTCTGGTCAAATCTCTCCCTTAGCCTCTGAGTGAACTCCGCATACATCGTCACCCCTGCGTGACCTAGCGTAGACATCCCGTGGAAGCACCAGTCGCGGGCTTCTCCCTCAAGGTGCAGGGTTGCCACCTTAGAGCCTCCACCTCCACCATTTGGTTCAGCTGAAAATAAATGTCCAGCTTCTCCACCCAAGCCTTAGTCGAACACTTTGATGATCCATCATAGGTAGGCAAGAAAAATCTTCCCACGGTACGTTGCAGGTCACTCCCCTGCGGTTACCCTCCTCCTTTATTCTGGCTGCGTGGTCTGCTATTGTTCTTGAGCTAGCAGAACTCATTGAATGTGAGGGCATCTCCAAACTCCGGCCCATATGACTGATATGTTCTAAAATACTCCCTGAAATGAGCCACCTCTGGCTCTTGGGGTCCTCCCGTTCCCACTCACGAAGTCAAGAATGTGGGCATGGTGGAACATGGCAGAGTGCGTAGCACCACCTGCTGCGCAGTGTTTTGCTCCAAAACATGGTGAGAAGTACCATACCCTTCTCCGTTGTGAAACTCCCTTGGGATCTCAGGCTGTCTATTTTATTCGGCAATCTTCTGCCCCATTTCCTCTATCTTCTTGGAAAGCTCCTGTACTGATTTTAAGAAGAGGTTACCAAACTCCTCCTCATCTCTTTCATCTGCCATTGGTGCCTTCCCTTTGTCTTCCTCAACTAGAACGCTGTCCTCTTCGGCAGGTGTGATTTCGAGCCTACGCTCTCTCCTTCTGTACCTCTGCTTCTGGTATGTGATGAACTCTCTATCTCCGGGTGTCATAGACTAATTGCTCCACAGGCTGAGCCAAGTCCATGAGCTCTGATACCACTATAATATCCCAAATGGGGAATAGACAGTAATACAAAGCAACATAAACAAAAACTACAACAAGTCAAAGCATTCATTGAAAACACTACAAATAAAGCAGAACTGCTGAGCCATTTTATTATATTTCTAAAATGAGGGACAAGTACAAGTAGTTCTCAGAATGATAGCACCTTGGCCTACTCTGTAATATTCGTAATTAGCTATGGCTAATTGGAATATTCGATTTTGCTCAATTTTGCCGTCTATAGTTTATTCATAAATAAAAAGGTGAGTAGGGGAGACATCACTCACTTTAGAAATAAAAGTTCACTCCCTAGTAGCACAATGTTGTAACTTAAGTGAGCCGAGGGGGCCAAGAGACCACGCAGAGACGGGGCCCACATAGACACATGGAGGGATTGCGCAGGCCAAGAGGGAGCACGTGGCAACGTTGGAGGAGGTGAGCATTAGGGTTGGGAGGGGCTCATGCTATATAGAGGGGAGAGCCTCCTCATTTTGTTCATTCATTGTTGATGATATTGAGCTGGTCATTTCGACTTCTTGAGCACACTGGCTGTTTAGCCTGTCTGCAGCACTGTTTAGTGCGTTGAGTGTCTCCGATCGGAGATCTCACCCTTAGCCCCAGGGGACTTCGAGTGCCTGCTCGGGCAAGGTAGTTTCTTCAGTATTTTGTGGGAGGATTGATGTTTGGGTTTTCTTGTGGAGCTGGGCATTCAGAGATTGCGCAGTCTTGAGAGGGAGGACGCAGTCCATTCTAGGGGAGCTCCGGATTGAGTTTCTTGCAGGGGTTTTGAGCTTGGAGATTGAGCAAAGGATCAACCTTTGCCTTTGGGAGGATTTTGGTGGAGTTTGAGGCCGCATTTGGTTTCTATTTAGTCACAAGCAGAGCCTTGGAGGACAGCGTCGTAATTCCTCAAGGGGGTGATTTTCGGGGTCACCTATTTCGTATATGATTTCTAGGTTTTGTTGTGGTTGATGAGTAGAGGTGGATTCCAGATTTTCAGTCATCCAGCGAGGGTATCAGCCCTAAGTCATCAGGGCCTGGCTTCAAGAAGAGTACTACACTAAACAATCTAAGAAGCTCAAAGAATGGGACGTTAGTTTCGAGAGCACCTATTTCAGGATATTCGAGTATTCCTCACTTGCCTTGAGCAAGTCTAGGTGCCATCACTCTGATCACCTATTGTACTTCATTATATTTCTCAGTATAATAAAATGGCTTAGCATTCTCTCTCTATGTTTCTAGATGATTTGTCGTACATTCTATCTATGCTATTGTATGTCTGCTGTACTGTTATCTTTATGTATTTTCGGGCATTGTAGTTCTATACCACTTGGTGTGTTCATCTCATACTCTTAGACAGATTCTGGAAAGGGCCAAGTAGCCCCCATCTCACCCTCTTCACAGAGGTGAAATATCTGGTAAACGCCCTCCCAGTCCATCTCTGGTTGGAGTTTGCTTGCGTTTTAGAGATATCCCCGAAACAAGATATTACAGTGGTATCAGAACATAGTTTTGGCTCAGCTTGTGGAGCTAGTTGTCTATGACACCGGGGAAGAGGCCATATATTTGTTACAGAGGCAGGAAGTACAGAGATCGTGAGCGTCGGTTGGAGAACACCTACGGAGAGGAAGACTGTGTTCGGGTGGTGGACACAGAACAGGAGGAGCCTCTGACAGATGCAGAGCAGGAGGAGCCTGTGCTAGATTCAGAGCAGAGAGAGCCGATGGCAGATGATAGTGAGGCAAAACAGTTTGGGGAGGCACTCCTCAAATCAGTGCAGGATCTAGCGAGACAGATTGAGGTGATGGGTCAGAGATTCACCGCTGTGGAGGCTAGACAGCGTGAGACCCCACGGGTTTTCCAGGTAGGAGAGGGATCAGGTACATCCCACCATTTGCTGGAGCATGGTACTACTCAACGTGTTGCTACTCAGCCGATGGATTCAGATGCACCTACACGCTCTACCATGCCCACTTTCTTTGGAGCAGACACAAGGGCAGGAGCCCAATAGGAGGCAGAGCCCGGACATATGGGTGATTATTTTGCAGAGTATCAGGCCTATGGGTAGGAGTTCAGGGGTGCTCTCTCGTTCAGAGATTTTGTTCAGCTTCAGCAGGACAGTAGACCCCGCGACCATCATAGAGGGCATCGACATTACCATGACGGAGATACCCACCGCACAGCTAGCAGATTCCACTTGCCTACATTTGATGGTTCATCAAACAGTTCGGCGAAGTCTTGGGTGGAGAAGCTGGACATCTATTTCCAGCTTAACCAGATGTCGGAGATGGAGGCCATCAAGGTGGCAACATTACATTTGGATGGTGAGGCCCAAGACTGGTGGTTTCATGGGATGGTTACACTCGGACATTCTACAGTGACGACATATGCCGAGTTTACCAGGAGGTTGATAGAGAGGTTTGACCGGAGGGATCCGAAACAGCACTTTGTTGAGCTGACGAGGCTCAAATAGACCGGGAGCCCAGAGACATACATTGCAGACTTTTTGAGGGTTTCAGTGATGGTGCCAGATCTATCTGCGGCACGGATGATCTATATGTTTGTGGAGGGGTTAGCAGAGCCAATTCAGGGTTTATTCAGATCTACTAGACCAGCTACACTCCAGGATGCTATTAGCAGGACTCGAGACTTACAGGATGCATTGCCTAGGACTCGGACACCTTACCCCCAGAGACATGGCTTCCAGCCCAAGGGGAAGGATGTGAGGATTCCGCCTCCAAAGGGGAATCCAGGACGAGCATAGACGGATGATGATGCTAGGAGGGAGCTGAAGAAGAAGCGATTGTGCTTTACCTGTTAGGAGCCGTGGGCACCGGGACACAGATGTGCTGCTGGCAAAGCACACTTCATTGAGGTCTTCTCCGAGAGTAGCGTGGAAGAGGATGAGGAGAATGCCGTGGAGGCAGGAGACAGTTAGACAGCCCAGGATTAGTTGCCACCACCACCTCCAGGAGCAGGAGGTGCAGCTTTTGCACCAACAGGGGGGACCCTTGCAGCATTGCGAGGAGTTCCTAAGTATTTGACGTTGCGTGTACGGGGGACAGTACGTGGTCAGCGAGTATTAGTTTTGGTCGACAGTGGGGCAACCCACAACTTCATCGATGCATAGATGGTTGAGCAGAGAGGTATACCGACCGAGAGCTTCGATGGATTTTCTGTTCTACTCCCAGGAGCCCAGACGATGCAGTGTGCCCGGTATGTTCCAGAGTTGGCAGTGACGATGGGTACCTACACCGTGACCAACCACTTTTTCGTGGTCAACATACTAGATATCAATGTGGTATTGGGTGTTCAGTGGTTGATTACTTTGGGGAAGGTCACCACGGATTGGGAGGCCTTAGAGATGGAGTGGGATGACAAGAAGACCGGGAAGCATGAAAAGATCCACGGGGTGCACACTTACCCACCTCAGACAGTTTCGGCACACCGAATGAAAGCGGACTTTCGGAAGGGAGACATAGAGTGGGCGGTTGAGTTGCGGGCATCAGAGGCAGAGACCATCAGTCGAGCAGTTCATTCGGATATACAGGCCATCCTTGACAGACATGATGTAGTGTTTGGGGATATACCACCAGGTTGGCCACCGGACCGAGGGTTTGAGCACACCATTGAGCTTGAGCAGGGTAACCAGGCAGTGATCACGACCCCCTATAGGCATCCCAAAGCCTATCAGGATGAGATTGAGGGGGCCATCCAGGAGTTGCTGGCCATTGGGGACATCAGACCGAGCACGAGTCCATTTGCTTCTTCCGTAGTGTTGGTGAAGAAGAAGGACGACACCCTGAGGATGTGCATTGATTACAGGTCCTTGAACAAGAAGACCCTGAAGAACAGGTATCCTATACCAAGGATCGATGAGTTGATGGATGAGTTGAGAGGAGCCCGGTTCTTCTCAAAGATTGATTTGAGATCAGGGTACCATCAGATTCGCGTGAGGGAACAGGACGTTCCTAAGACCGCCTTCAGGTGTCACTATGGGCACTTTGAGTTTTTGGTTATGCCCTTCGGGCTAACCAACGCACCAACGACATTCCAGTCTTGCATGAACCACATCTTCTGCAGTCACTTGAGGAAGTTTGTGTTGGTGTTCTTTGATGATATCCTCATTTACAGCAGGAATTGGGAGGAGCATCTCTAACACATTGAGGCAGTGTTGCGCATTTTGGAGGAGCAACAGTTCTATGCCAAGGTCTCCAAGTGTGAGTTTGGGTTGTCGGAGATGTTGTACGTGGGACATATCATAGAGGTGGACGGAGTGAGATTCCACGAGGAAAAGATCAAGGCCATCAGAGATTGGTAAGAGCCGAGGAATGTGACAGAACTTCGGGGATTCATTGGCATTTGTACTTATTACAGGAAGTTCGTCAGGAATTTTTCACAGCTTGTTGCACCCCTTACAGATTTGACAAAGAAGGGGGCATTCAGTTGGTCAGATACAGCGCAGCGAGCCTTTGACAAGCTCAAGGAGGTGATGAGTAGCTGCCCAGTGCTTGCATTGCCAGATTTTACGCAGCCATTTGTTTTGGAGTGTGATGCGTCGGGACAGGGGATCGGCGCAATATTGATGCAGGGAGGACACCCTATAGCCGTTGAGAGCCGGAAGCTCCTTCCACACGAGAGGTTGTATTCTATATACGACAAGGAGATGTTGGCCATTATGCATGCATTGGCCAAATTTCAGTAGTATTTAGTGGGTAACAGGTTCAGGGTGAGGACTGATCACAACAGCCTCAGGTTATTTTTGGAGCAGAAGCAGCTACAGGAGAGGCAGCAGAAGTGGATCAGTAAGATCCAGGCATATGACTTTGACATTGAGTATGTCAAGGGTAAGAAAAACGTGGTAGCAGATGCCCTTTCACGTAGACCAGCCACGTTGTCTCTTATGAGCTGCTTGGATACAGATTGGAGGGCTCGACTTTTAGTAGAGTACTCCAAGGACAAATTTGCATGTGAGTGTAATATTCCTAATTAGCACCACTAATTGGAATATTTCATTTTTGTATAGTTTTGCCGCCTATAGTTAATTAATAAATAAAAGTGAGAAAGAGGGGTCAACTCACTTTAATAAAATAAAGTGCTTCCTAGTAGGAGCAACGTTGTGACTTAAAGGATAGCCTTGGGGGTCCACACTTCATATGAGAGAGGCCTCACGTAGGCTCTAGAATCAACTGCGCAGGCATAGGAGGAGCACTTGGAGAGAGGGGACGCAGTTAGGGTTTTGAGGGGAGCTAGCACTATAAAAGGTGGGAGAGTCACTCCATTTGGCATTATTGATATGTTGATGATATTTTGAGCTAGACTTCTATCTACTTGAGCACGCTGGTTGTTTAGTCGGTCTGCAGCACTGTTTAGTGCGACTGAGTGTCTCCGGTTGGAGATCTCACCCTTGGCCCCGGGGGACTTCGAGTGCCTGCTCGGGCAAGGTATTCCTTCAGTCTTTAACAGTTGATTTGCAGGTGATTTAGTTGGACGTTTTGCAGAGGAGCTGGGCTCATTGGGTGACTACGCAGTCTTAGAGGGAGGACGCAGTTGGAGTTAGAGCAGCTCAGTTGTGGGGATTTTCGTGGGAGATTCAGTGTATTTCAGCTTGGAGGGTTAGTCTCTTTCAGTTGGAGAGTTTGCAGAGAGATTTGTGGCTCTTTCACAGCATTCTTCTTTTGGCATCTGCGCTGGGCTTGGAGGGACAGTGTTTTCCTTGAGGAGGGCTTCTGGGGTGTTTTTCGGAGATAGTCCATTTGCTTCATGGTTTCTGGGTTTTGTCCGGAGCAGAGATTACAGGCGGTCTACCGATTTTCAGCTCATTCCGGTGAGGGGATCAGCCCCTAGTTCCAGTTCATTGCAGCAGCAACATTTTACGGCAGATCCTTCCAGCAGCTGGGACGCAGTCTCTATAGCAGCCATTTGTTGTTCTGAGAGGGTTCTTCACTTGCCTTGTGCAAGGATAGGTGCACTTATTCTGATTATCTATTGTACCCATATATATTCTCAGACTAATAAAATGGGTTAGCATTTCTGGTATTTTTATGTGTACTTGCTCCATATTCTATTTCTGGCATTTTTCCTATATAGTTGTATGCTTGTATTGCTGTGTATTGCTGTCTATTTCCTATTGGGGATATTACAGTGGTATCAGAGCATAGTTCTGGCTCAACCTGTGGAGCTAGCAGTCTATGACGCCCGGGGATAAACCCTACATCGGTTATAGGAGAAGGAGATACAGAGACGTTGAGCGTAGGTGGGAGAACCACTACGGAGAGGGGGAGCCTGTGACGGATTCCGATCAGGAGCAGCCTGAGACAGATTCAGAGTAGGAGCAGCCTGTGGGGTACGCAGAACAGTGGGGTCCTATGGCAGACGAGGAGGATTCGAGGAGATTTAGAGAGGCGCTCCTCCAACACATGAAGGAAGTGTCACAGAGACTCACGACGATAGAGATCAAGAAGCGGGAAACCCCAAGGGGTTTTCAGATCGGTGAGGGATCGGGTACGTCCCATCATGTGCCGGATGCTATCCCCATCATGGCATCGCATGCACCCACGCGATCCACTATGCCCACATTCTTAGCAGAGGACACAGGGGCAGGAGCACAGAGGGATATTCCAGCACCCATGTGATCCACCATGCCTACCTTCCTAGCAGAGGACACAGGGGCAGCAGCACAGCGGGAGCTGGAGGATGACCGTGCCCAGATGGACGCCTACATTGCAGAGTACCTGGCACGCGGGCTGGCGATCAGAGATCTTATCTCATTCAGAGATGATGTTCAGCTCCAGCCTGATGGTAGGCCCCGTGATCATCACAGGGGGCATAGACATCATCATGATGACCACCGCGCAGCTAGCAGATTTCATTTGCCCACGTTTGACGGCACATCAAACGTGTCGGCAAAGTCCAGGGTAGAGAAGTTGGATATCTATTTCCAGCTCAATCAGATGTCACAGTCAGAGGCCATTAAGGTGGCAACATTACATCTGGAGGGTGAGGCCCAGGACTAGTGGTTTCATGGGATGACTACACTCGGGCATTCTACAGTGGGGACATATGCCGAGTTTACCTGGAGGGTGATAGAGCGTTTCGACAGGAGGGATCCGGAGCAGCACTTTGTTGCGCTGACGAAGCTCAAACAGACTGGGAGCCCAGAGACTTACATTTCAGATTTCTTGAGGGTTTCGGTGATGGTGCTTGATCTATCCGCGGCTCCGATGGTTTACATGTTTGTGGAGGGGTTGATAGAGCCACTACGTGGCCTAGTCCGGTCGACTAGACCAGCTACACTTCAGGATGCCATCAGCAGGACTCGGGATTTACAGGATGTCTTACCCAGGACTCAGACACCTTACCCCCAGAGACAGGCCTTCCAGCCTAAGGGGAAGGACACGAGGATTCCACCTCCCAAGGAGAATCCTGGGCGAGGGCAGTTTAATGATGAGGCCAGGAGAGAGTTGAGGAGGAAGCGGTTGTGCTTCACTTGCCAGGAGCCATGGGCACTGGGACATAGGTGTGCTGCAGGGAAAGCACATTTCATTGAGGTCTTCTCCGAGAGCAGCAGGGAAGAGGATGAGGGGGATGACGTGGAGGTAGGAGATTGTTATGCAGTGCAGGGTACCTTACCACCTCCACCACCCGCAGCAGGTGGGGCATCATTTGCACCTACTGGAGGAGCTCTAGCCGCATTGTGGGGAGTTCCCAAGTATTTGACGCTGCGCGTGCGGGGGACAGTACGTGGACAGCGGGTCTCAGTCTTGGTTGATAGTGGGGCCACCCACAACTTTATTGATGCACAGATGGTTGAGCGGAGAGGCATACAGACTGAGAGTTTTGATGGATTTTCCGTTTTGGTCCCAGGAGATCAGACTATGGTATGTGCTCGGTATGTCCCAGAGTTATCAGTGACGATGGGCACTTAAAAATTGACAGATCATTTCTTTGTGGTGGATATCCCGGACACCAACATGATATTGGGTGTTCAGTGGCTCATTACTTTGGGGAAGGTCATGACAGATTGGAAGGCCCTAGAGATGGAGTGGGATGATCCCAAGACAGGGAGGCATGAGAAGATACGGGGACAGCACACATGCCCGCCTCAGACAGTGTCGGCACATAGGATGGAGGCAACCTTCCGCAAGGGAGACATAGAGTTGGCTGTAGACTTGCGAGCTTCGGAGGCAGTAGATACAGGTCAGACAGTGCATCCTGAGCTACAGTCTATCCTCGACAGGTATGCCGTAGTATTCGGGGATATTCCACCAGGGCAGCCACTGGATCGGGGGTTTGAGCATACTATTGAGCTTGAGCAGGGTATACAGGCAGTGATCACCACACCGTATAGGCATCCCAAAGCCTATCGGGATGAGATAGAGCGTGCTATTCAGGAGTTGCTGGCCCTTGGTCACATTCGGCCGAGCACGAGTCCTTTTGCTTCTTCCGTGGTGTTGGTGAAGAAGAAGGACGGCACATTGCGGATGTGCATTGACTACAGGGCTCTGAATAAGAAGACCCTGAAGAACAGGTACCCCATCCCCAGGATCAATGAGCTGATGGACAAGTTGAGAGGAGCACGGTTCTTCTCAAAGATTGACTTGAGATCTGGGTACCATCACATACGCGTGAGGGAACAAGACATTCCCAAGACCGCCTTCAGGTGTCATTATGGGCACTTCGAGTTTCTGGTCATGCCTTTTGGGCTGACCAATGCACCCGCTACCTTTCAGTCGTGCATGAACCACATTTTCAGGGGTCATCTGAGGAAGTTTGTGCTGGTCTTCTTCGATGACATATTTATATATAGCAGGACTTGGGAGGAGCATGTCCAACACATTGAGACAGTTTTGCGCATCTTGGAAGAGCAGCAGTTCTATGCCAAGCTCTCCAAGTGTGAGTTCGGCTTGACGGAGATGCTGTACTTGGGGCACATTATAGGAGTGGACGGGGTGAGAGTCCACGAGGAGAAAATCAGGGCCATCAGAGATTGGCCAGAGCCGAGGAATGTGACTGAGCTTCGAGGATTTATTGGCATTTGCACATACTACAGGAAGTTCGTCAAGGGCTTCTCACAGCTTGCTGCACCCCTCACAGACTTGACGAGGAAGGGGGCATTCAGTTGGTCGGACACAGCAGAGCGAGCTTTTGATAAGCTCAAGGAGGTGATGAGCAGCTGCCCCGTGCTTGCATTGCCGGATTTCACACAGCCATTTGTCCTCGAGAGTGATGCATCAGGAGAGGGGATTGGTGCGGTATTGATGCAGGGCGGTCACCCTATAGCTTTTGAGAGCCGGAAGCTCCTTCCGCATGAGAGGTTGTATTCCATATACGACAAGGAGATGTTGGCCATCATGCATGCATTGGCCAAGTACCAACAGTATTTAGTGGGCAGCAGATTCAGGGTGAGATCAGATCACAACAGCCTCAGGTACTTTCTGGAGGAGAAGCAGTTGCAGGAGAGGCAGCAAAAGTGGATCAGTAAGATCCAAGCCTATGACTTTGACATTGAGTACGTCAAAGGCAAGAATAACGTGGTAGCAGATGCCCTTTCCCGTAGACCGGCCACGTTATCTCTTATCAGCTTGGAC
This sequence comes from Pinus albicaulis, assembly GCA_034641835.2. NCBI lineage: Eukaryota > Viridiplantae > Streptophyta > Pinopsida > Pinales > Pinaceae > Pinus > Pinus albicaulis. Next base: position 412,379,557 of record CM076577.1, read on the forward strand.
GCTGATTGGAGGGCTCGACTGTTGGTAGAGTACTCCAAGGACAGGTTTGCTTGTGAGGTGTTGGATGGGCAAGTAGCAGATGACAGGTACAGGGTGGTTGACAAGATTATCTATTACAGGGACATGATCTTCTTGACTGAGGGATCTCAGCTCAAGAAGAAGATACTCCATGCTTCACACGATTCTCCATTGGCGGGCCATTAGGGGTTCACCAAGACTTACAGGGCCATCAGGGAGAGGTTCTCATGGAAGGGCCTCAAGGAGGACGTACTCCAGCATGTCAGGGAGTGCGATGTTTGCCAGAGAAACAAGGGAGAGATGAGCCATCCGGCAGGGTTGTTGCAGCCTCTTCCCATTCCAGAGGGGAAATGGGTGAGCATATCGATGGACTTCATCACAGGGTTGCCAATGGTGCAGGGCAAGGACTGCATCTATGTCGTCGTCGACTGACTGACGAAGTATGCTCATTTTTTCGCCATATCCGCACACCACATAGCAGCACAGGTGGCCGAGCTGTTCTTCAGGGAGATTTTCAGGTTGCATGGTCTACCCAAGACCATTTTCAGTGACAGGGACAGCCGCTTCATGGGCGGATTCTGGCAGGAGCTCTTCCGGCTAGTGGGGACAGAGTTGACGCCGAGCCCAGTTATCACCCTCAGACGGACGGACAGACAGAGATAGTTAACAAGTGGCTGGAGGGCTACTTGCGTAACTATGTCAGTGGGCAGCAGAGGGCATGGCTGAAGTTGCTGCATCTGGGAGAGTACTGCTACAACACGACGCATCACATGTCCCTTGGTATGTCACCTTTCTATGCTTTGTATGGATATCATCCTTTATCTTTTGTGGACATGATGTTTGGTGCTAGTAGGGCTCCGAGAGCCAAGATCTGGATCCAAGAGAGCCAGGATATCCTCCGAGCTCTCAAGGATAACATAGCCACAGCGCAAAATCAGCAGAAGTTGTATGCTGATAGGGGTCGGGTGGAGAGACACTTTGAGGTAGGAGACTTGGTCTACCTGCGACTACAGCCATACCGACAGTCTTCACTTAAGCAGAAGGGGGCTGAGAAGCTTAAGCCCCGTTTTTATGGGCCATACAGGGTGATACGCAGGATTGGGCAGGTTGCTTATGAGTTGGAGCTGCCCCAAGGCAACAAGATCCATAACATTTTTCATGTATCATGCCTGAAAAAGGCATTGGGCCAGCAGGTGACAGTCACAGATGAGCTACCACCCACGGATAATGAGGGGCATCTAGTGTTGCAGCCGGAGGCTATTATTGATACTAGGGAGAGGCAGCTACGGAGCAGGACGATTCGGGGGTTCTTGGTGAGGTGGAAGAACTTGCCGGATGAGGATGCCACTTGGGAGGATGAGAAGATTTTGCAGCATCCATCACTTCAGTTGCTTGAGGACAAGCAACGTTCTGCCAGGGGAGACTGTAATATTCCTAATTAGCACCGCTAATTGGAATATTTCATTTTTGTATAGTTTTGCCGCCTATAGTTAATTAATAAATAAAAGTGAGAAAAAGAGGGGTCAACTCACTTTAATAAAATAAAGTGCTTCCTAGTAGGAGTAACGTTGTGACTTAAAGGAAAGCTCCTTGGGGGTCCACACTTAAGATGAGGAGAGGCCTCACGTAGGCTCTAGAAGAATCGCGTTATGCATAGGAGGAGCACATGGAGAGAGGGGACGCAGTTAGGGTTTTAAGGGGAGCTAGCACTATAAAAGGTGGGAGAGTCACTCCATTTGGCATATTGATATGTTGATGATATTTTGAGCTAGACTTCTGTCTACTTGAGCACGCTGGCTGTTTAGTCAGTCTGCAGCACTGTTTAGTGCGACGGAGTGTCTCCGGTCGGAGATCTCACCCTTGGCCCCGGGGGACTTCGAGTGCCTGCTCGGGCAAGGTATTCCTTCAGTCTTTAGCAGTTGATTTGCAGGTGATTTGGTTGGATGTTTTGCTGAGGAGCTGAGCTTCATTGGGTGACTGCGCAGTCTTGGAGGGAGGACGCAGTTTGAGCTAGAGCAGCTCAGTTGTGGGGATTTTCGTGGGAGATTTAGTGTGTTTCAGCTTGGAGGGTTAGTCTCTTTCAGTTGGAGAGTTTGCAGAGGGATTTGTGGCTCTTTCTCAGCATTCTCTTTTGGCATCTGCGCTGGGCCTGGAGGGACAGCGTTTTCCTTGAGAAGGGCTTCTGGGGTGTTTTTCGGAGGTGGTCCATTTGCTTCATGGTTTCTGGGTTTTGTCCAGAGTAGAGAGTACAGGCGATCTACCGATTTTCAGCTCATTCCGGCGAGGGGATCAGCCCCTAGTTCCAGTTCATTGCATAGGCGTGATTTTACTTCGCATCCTTCCAAACAGTTCGGGATTTAATCTCTATAGTGGGCCTATCGTTCTGAGAGGGTTCTTCACTTGCCTTGTGCAAGGATAGGTGCACTTATTCTGATGATCTATTGTACCCATATATATTCTCAGATTAATAAAATGGCTTAGCGTTCTGGTATTTTTATGTGTACTTGCTCTATATTCTATTTCCGGCATTTTTCCATATAGTTGTATGCTTGTATTGCTGTGTATTACTGTCTATTTCCTATCGGGGAATATTACAAAGGAGGTTCGGGATGATGTGTGGCTACGAAGGTACGAGGTGGTCGATGAGATCTATCTACCATGGGGACTGCATGGTCTTGATCGAGGGATCTCGCCCTCAAGAAGAAGATACTTCAGCATCACATGATTTGCCTTTGGCCGCCATCGTGGGTTTACCAAAACCTGCTGTGGCCATTGTGAGAGAGGTTCTCATGGAAGGGCCTCAAGGAGGACATACTCCAAAGACATCAGTGGGAGTGCGATGTTGTCGTAGGAACTGGGAACAAGGGGGAGATGAGCCATCTCGCAGGATTATTGCAGCCTTTTCCCATTCCGGAGGGGAAATGGGAGAGTATCTTGATGGACTTCATCACAGGGTTGCCCATGGTGTAGGGCAAGGATTGTATCTTTGTCGTCGTTGATCGATTGACAAAGTATGCGTATTTTTTCGCCATATCCGCGCACTACACAGCAGCACAAGTGGCTGAGCTGTTCTTCAGAGAGGTTTTCAGGCTACATGGTCTTCCTAAGACCATCATCAGTGACAGGGATAGCCGCTTCATGGGCGGATTTTGGCAAGAGCTTTTCTGGTTGGTGGGGACGGAGTTGACATCGAGTAATAGTTATCACCCACAGACGGATGGACAGACGGAGATAGTTAACAAGTGGCTGGAGGGCTACTTACGTAACTATGTCAGTGGACAACAGCGAGCATGGCTGAAGTGGTTGCATCTGGGGGAGTACTGCTACAACACTACATCTCACATGTCCATTGGTATGTCACCATTCTATGCTTTGTATGGGTATCATTCTTTATCTTTTGCTAATGTGATGTTCGGTGCTAGCAAGGTTCCAAGAGCCAAGATTTGGATCCAAGAGAGTAAGGACATTCTTCGAGCTCTCAAGGATAATATGGCTACAGCACAAAACCAGTAGAAGCTATATGCTGACAGAGGTCAGGTGGAGAGACAGTTTGAGGTAGGGGACTTGGTCTACCTACGATTACAGCCATACCGACAGTCGTCACTGAAGCAGAAGGGAGCTGAGAAGCTCAAGCCCCGCTTTTATGGGCCATACAGGGTAATACGCAGGATTGGACAGGTTGCATATGAGTTGGAGCTGCCCCAAGGCAGCAAGATTCATAATGTTTTTCATGTATCATGCCTGAAAAAGGCACTGGGGCAGCAGGTGACAGTGATAGATGAGCTACCACCCACGGATGATGAGGGGCATTTGGTGTTGCAGCCAGAGGCTATTATTGATACCAGGGAGAGGCAGCTTCGGAGCAGGACAGTCCGGGAGTTCTTGGTGAGGTGGAAGAATTTGCCGGACGAGGATGCCACTTGGGAGAGTGAGAAAATTCTGCAGCATCCATCACTTCAGTTGCTTGAGGACAAGCAACATTTTGCCGGGGGAGACCGTAATATTCCTAATTAGCTATGGCTAATTGGAATATTCGATTTTGCTCAATTTTGCCGTCTATAGTTTATTCATAAATAAAAAGGTGAGTAGGGGAGACATAACTCGCTTTAGAAATAAAAGTTCACTCCCTAGTAGCACAATGTTGTAACTTAAGTGAGCCGAGGGGGCCAAGAGACCACACAGAGAGGGGGCCCACGTAGACACATGGAGGGACTGCGCAGGCCAAGAGGGAGCACGTGGCAACGTTGGAGGAGGTGAGCATTAGGGTTGAAAGGGGCTCATGCTATATAGAGGGGAGAGCCTCCTCATTTTGTTCATTCATTGTTGATGATAATGAGCTGGTCGTTTCAACTTCTTGAGCACGCTGGCTGTTTAGCCTGTCTGCAGCACTGTTTAGTGCGTTGAGTGTCTTCAATCGGAGATCTCGCCCTTAGCCCCGGGAGACTTCGAGTGCCTGCTCGGGAAAGGTAGTTTCTTCAGTATTTTGTGGGAGGATTGATGTTTGGGTTTTCTTGTGGAGCTGGGCATTCAGAGACTGCGCAGTCTTGAGAGGGAGGACGCAGTCCATTCTAGGGGAGCTCCGGATTGAGTTTCTTGCAAGGGTTTTGAGCTTGGAGATTGAGCAAAGGATCAGCCTTTGCCTTTGGGAGGATTTTGGTGGAGTTTGAGGCTGCATTTCAGTGGTTTCTATTCAGCCTCTACGCAGAGCCTTGGAGGACAACGTAATTCTCCAAGGGGGTGATTTCCGGGGGTCAGCCATTTCAGATATTATTTCTGGGTTTTGCTGTGGTTGATGAGTAGAGGTGGATTGCAGATTTTCAACTCATTCCGGCAAGGGGATCAGCCCCAAGTCATCAGTTCAGTTCAGCAGTAGCAGCTACACGGTAGTTTTCCAGCAGCTGGGAGGCAGTTCAGAGAGCAGCCATTTCGTGGATATTTTGAGAGTATTCCTTCACTTGCCTTGAGCAAGTCTAGGTGCCATCACTCTGATCACCTATTGTACTTCATTATATTTCTCAGTATAATAAAATGGCTTAGCATTCTCTCTCTATGTTTCTGGATGATTTTTCCTACATTCTATCTATGCTATTGTATGTCTGCTGTACTGTTATCTTTATGTATTTTCGGGCATTGTAGTTCTATACCACTTGGTGTGTTCATCTCATACTCTTAGACAGAGTCTGGAAAGGGCCAGGTAGCCTCCAGATCTCACCCTCTTCACAGAGGTGAAATATCTGGTAAACGCCCTCCCAGTCCATCTCTGGTTGGATTTTGCTTGCGTTTTAGAGATATCCCCGAAACGGGATCTTACATACTCTAGGCAGGCTAAAATGATCTTTCTCTCCCTACTCAGAAAGTCTGCTCCAAATCTGCTCTGCGTGGCTTCTCCTCTGCGTTGTCCTACTAGAAATGTTGCTGCTGGCTGGAAAGGGACTGTGAGATAGGGTTGTTTAGCTGCTCAGAAAAATCTGAAACTCGGACACTGGACTCTCCTCCAAAAACCCGAGATACCCCGCGAAGGAATTTCGGAAAGGCTGACCCCGAAAAATTACCCCCTTGGGATGACTACGAACTTCTATTGGGTACGCTGGCCTTTGAGATGAAATGCTGGAAAGAAAGGCCTCCAACTACCCAAGGAACTCAGCTATGGAAGGGTTGATCCCCTCACAAGCCTCCAGACTGGAATCTCACAAGGTTCCTCCTCTCCTGGAGTTGCCCTCCTCCTTGACTGCGAAATCCCCTAAGTGATTGCGCTGCACTGGAGATGACTGCGTAATCCTGGTGGTTGGCTCAATGATGCTACTCTAAAAAACTGAAGGTAGGGCTCCTCTCCTGAGCGAGTACTCGAAGTCCCCCAAGGACGAGGTTGGGATCTCCACTTGGAGACACCCGTGTGCTAAACAACACTACAGACTCAGCTAAACAGCTTAAGCGTGCTCTAGTTTTGATAGACAAAAAATCTGAAAATGTATGAATGAATGAGAATGGCTGCCCTCATCCCCTTTTTATGCTAATGAGCCTCCAACGTTCCCTTGGGCCCACTAGTGCTGCGCTATCCCTCTGCCACGCTGTCCCCACGTTGCCTCTACTCTGTCCAAGTTGCCTCCTCTCCTGCACTGTCACTTGGCCTCACGGACCCCGCCTTGCCTTTGAATTATTCTTCCTAAGTGACTTTAGGAAAGTGTTTTTATTCTAATGTTGAGTTATGGGTCCCATCACCCCTTTATTTCCCGCTGAACTTTAGAAAGGCAAAATTTAACAAAAATGAATATTCCAATTAGTTGTCTGCTAATTGAGAATATTACAGAATCTGAGGACTGAAGAAGAAAATGAGAAGAAGAAGTAGAGTTGAAAAACTCTGGTGATATGATAATCTCTGATGGTACAAACAACCTTTGGTACATTCTTAGGCATGGAGTCTTCAAAAAATCTACAGGTGCCACTCTAGTGGTCAAGAGGAGGAAAATTTTCTTCTAGGGTTTACCCACTTGGGTGGGCAACAATCCCTACATGAAAAATACATTGCATGTAAACACTTGATATGAAGAAATGGACAAATGTATGTCATGTGTGTCACACACCATCATCAACAAGTGTGTGATTTGAGAATGATATATGAAGCATTTGTGGATCACTGTCTGTGGAGAATGTTGAATGTCATCACTGGGACAATGTGGATCATCAAAAAAATATTCTATAGTTACCCCTAGAAGTGAGGGTGAAACAGGCTCAAAATTTTGCATTTTTTTTCTTTGAAACATAGATATACTAATGATTCACTGATGTTTCTTTGAATTGAATTTTCCTTATTGAAATTCTTTTCCCTCTTCTTGCGTTGATCTTCTTCTTTTAATAGGTAAAAATATTTAGTTTACATTAGCATTTTACTTTAATTGATTCTTCTCAAAAACCGATATGTGTGAATAAGAAGCTTATTGTGCTTTATTTTCTCGTATGGGAATTTTGAAGCACATTTTGTGCCAGTTGAATCCAATAAAATTAGCGACAAAATTAACTATAAACCATATCTTCTAGGAAATAGAGTATTGATACGGGAGAAGTTCTTCTGAGGTTATGATATGTGGAATATCTTTGCTGAATTCTCAAGCAGCCACTAGAATATTATTGTACATTGTGTGACCTATATTTTAGTCCATTCAATTACCCTACTTTCCTACATTGATATCCTCAAATTCAGTCGAATCATTTTACTAACAATTGATTAGCATGCCACAATCCCTCTTGAAAATCATAAATTTCTGGTTTCAGTGAAATTTAAGCTTGTAATCAATAGATCCTTGGAAAGGATTTTATACCTTTACAATTATATGGTCACTAAGACGAACCTTGTTTTGCAGAGTATAAGTTCCATTTTACATATAAGGAAAATTTTTGAAATTGGAATTTCAGAAAGACAGCATGAACATGCAGGAATGTTGGATTTGAATATTGTAAGACAGGTACTTTAAGTTGCATGATGATATTATTTCTCCTACGGATTAAAATTTCTTTCGATTGATAATGGAGGAAGGAAAGTCATACCATGTTAAAGTTTGGGATTCTTTGTGATGGAATTTGAAAACGACATATTGTTAAGGTTCTTTTTTTTAATTTCCTTGTAGGCTTTTACATGCATTACAAATGAGCTTGTCCATATCTATGAACTGGTGAGACTCTTCTGCAAGTGTTAACATATGGAGGACATGTAAAATGGTGTGTAATGGTTGTTATTTATTGTTGGTGGCATACAGCATGATCAGAAGTAATAATATTGGTTATTTCCAAGCTAATTTGTGTATAATGAGACTGGAATACACCTTTGTCTAACAAAATAAAATAACAATGGACAGAATTGTATATTCCATTCGATGTAACATTGTAAATGACAGATGTTTATTTGGAAGGGCAGCATTTATGGTATAATTCAGAAGCAATAACCTAGTTCCAAATGCATATATAATCTGAAGTAAATAAATAGAAAAAGATACATCTACAGTTGATAAACAGAAGCAGAAACTCTTGAGAGATAAAAGAGTGGAAAACAGTGGAAGAAGTTCCCTTATGCCACTACTGAATTACAAATTTCAGAAGGACAAGGAAAGTAAAGGCAGGATGTTTGGAACTAAAACTTGATATATCAAAATTTTGGATGAGGTTGATTCATGTTAAATTGACCCAGGTTAAATTATCTAGGTTAGATATTGGTTGGGTCTATGTCAATAGTTCTATAAGGGGTAGTTGTTTTTCATAACAGAAATAATATTGGAATTGTTTGGTCATGCCTTTTTCATTAATCATGCACCTTCACTTATAGTTATTGTAATATTCCTAATTGGAAATTAGCAGTAAAATTAATGCATCAATATACATTAACAACAGCAAATAAAATTATGCCATGAAAACATAAACTAGAGCCATAAAATTCAGGTCTGAGCCATTTTATTAATTCTGAGATAAGTATACAATGTGGGTGCTGGAATAATGGCACCTGGGCTTGCTCAAGGCAAGCTGAAGTAGCCTCTGACTCAGGCTCAAATCAACCCCCAAAGCTACGCTGCGCTGCTCTAGCTCTGTGTAATATTCCTAATTAGCAGTTTCGCTAATTAGAATATTAAATTTTGATAAATTTTGCTATCTCTAATGTTAAGCGGAAATAAGGCGGGTCAGGGACCCACGAATATTATTTTGGGGAAAGCTAAAGTCAATTCCCATAGTTCCCAAGAGAATATTGTGGCTTTTGTGGGGTCTGAGTGGCCAATATCGAATTAGCTGCAGCTCCTTAGGTGGCAGCATGAGGGAGGCTCGAGAGGAGGCAGCGCTGGGTTGGCTCGAAGTAGAGGTAGTGCAGTCCATGGTGGGCCCATGAGGAACGTTTAGGCTCTCAGTGTGCTCTCTGTCAAAGACAGTCGAAATGGATGATTGAATGAATGCCCCAAAATGAGCAGCTTACTTCCTTTTAACTAAGCCTGCCCAACATTCCCTTGGGCCCCACCTCAAAACTGCACTGCCTCTAGCTCGTACCAATAAGCTGCGCTACCACATGTGGGATGCAGTGTCTCCTCATTGGGCCCCCATCCTCCACTACAACTGCAATATTTGCCTTGGCCTAATGTTTTGATCTCTATAGTTTCCTAAGTCTAATTGTGGGCCCCCAAACCTGCACCCTCATAGTCAAGACTCAAAACGTAATAGTTAGCAAAATATCAAAAATTAATATTCTGATTAGCGGAATCGCTAATTAGGAATAATACAATATGTCTCATTTTCGAGCACTGTATGGATATGATGTTTCATCTTTTGCTGACATTATGTTTGGAGATAGTAAGGCCAGAAGGGCCAAGGACTGGATACAGGAGAGCAAGGAAATTTTGAGGGCTCTCAGAGACAACATGAGGATGGCCCAAAACCAACAGAAAATGTACGCAGACCGAGGCTGAGTTGAGAGACAGTTTGAAGTTGGGGACCTTGTTTTCCTTAGACTTCAATCGTATAGGCAGTCTACGCTGAAGCAAAAGGGGGCCGAGAAGCTGAAGCCCCGCTTTTATGGGCCTTATTGAGTCACTTGGAAGGTTGGGGAGGTGGCCTATGAGTTGGAGCTACCTTCGGGGAGCCGGGTGCACAACATTTTCCATGTGTTTTGCCTAAAAAAGGCATTGGGACAACAGGTTACAGCAGCCACTACGCTACCTGCTATGGATGATGAGGGGCATTTGGTGCCACAGCCTGAGGCCATATTGGATTCCATGGAAAGACACTTGAGCAGCAGTGTGATCAAGGAATTCTTGATCAGATGGAGGAATCTACCGAATGAGGATGCTAGTTGGGAAGGGGAGCAGATACTTCAACATCCCTCATTTCAGTTGCTTGAGGATAAGCAACATCTTGGCAATGAGGACTGTAATATTCCTACTTAGCAATTCTGCTAAGTAGAAATATTAATTTTTTCCATTTTGTACTATTACAATTTTGACTTAGGAGGAGTGGGTTTGGAGGCCCCACATTAGACTTAGGCGTCTATACACCTCGAAACATTAGCCTGGGGTCAATAATTGTGGCTTTAGTGGAGAATGGGGCCCATTTGGAGGAAACTACGGCCCACATAGAGCCTACGCAGTCATTGGAGCGGAATGGAGGATGGAGATATGCATGGGGCCCACAGGAACGTTGGAGGGACTTGGACAAAAGAAGCATGGGAGGCTCATTTGAGTCATTCACTTATCATTTCAAAAATTGTCTTTTGATAGAGCACACTTGAGCAGTGAGCCAAGTTTGCATGTGTTGTTCAGCACACGGGTGTTTCCGAGCGCAGATCCCAGCCTTTGATTCAGTGGACTTCGAGTGCCAGCCAATGTTGCGAAAATCGCAATCGGGATAAAAACGGCAAGGGTCCAAAAAATGGAAAAATCGTAAAAGTTGGTAAAAATCGACAAACATCTGAAATATTAAAAAAATATTTTAAAATTCATTTTTTTTTCAATTTTTTAAGTATCTAAAGCATCGAAGATTTTTGACGATTTTTTGGCAATTTTTACGATTTTATCGCGATTTTTACGATTTTATTGCGATTTTTTCATTTTGGAAAAAATCTTGGTGATTTTTTCACGATATTTTGGCAATTTTTACGACTTTTTGGCAATTCTTTCATTTTGAAAAAATCACTGATCAAATCAGCTAATTAAATCGTCATGCGGAAAAAATCGCGATTTAATCGCGATTTTCACAACACTAGTGCTAGCCCAAGGAAGGTGTTCCCTGTTGTTCCAATTCAATTCAGCAATAGGGATCCCATACCACAGCGCAGAGAATCCTACAACAGCGCAAAAAATTATACAACAGCGCAAAGGATGCGCAGTTTTTTTGGGGGACTCACTTCGGGAGTTGAGGAGTGAAGGGAGATTTTGGAGGAAACTTGGTGGGAAGGCTTGGGAAGCCTTCTAACAAGGATTTTGTAATATTTCAAATTAGCAGTTAGCTATTTGGAATATTAATTTTGTTAAATTTTGCCTTTTCTAATGTTTAGCTGGAAATAAAATGGACAAGGAGGGACCCACTAATAAACCATAGGATTAATTTAGTTTCCTAAAGTCACTTAGACAAATATTAGAGCTGAAGTGGGGCCCATGAGGCCAGCCACTCGAATGGGACAACATCCTAAGTGGCAACGCAGGAGAGGCAGTGCAGTAGACTGCGTAGTGGCAGCGGAGGGATAGGCTAGCAGAGGGACATCGCAGCATAGGTGGGCCCAAAGGAATGTTGGAGGCTCACTTGGATAAATATGGGGTGATAGCAACTCATTCCTTATGCATTCAATCACTAATCTTCTGTCTGATAGATTGTAGCACGCTTGAGCTGTTTAGCCGAGTCTACGAGTGTTGTTTAGCACAGAGATTTCTGAGTGAAGATCTCAACCTCTACCTCAGTGGACTTTGAGTGCTTGCTCAGGAGAGGAAATACCATCTAGTTTTGAGAGAGAATTCACATGAGCACATTCAGGCATACGCAGTCCCTCCAAGACAGCGCAAAGGCCACGCAGGTAGCAGAGGGAATACGCAGTCCAGTTGAGGAGCAGCATTGGGAGAGTGGGAGAGAGAGAAACTTTCAGTCCAGAGTTTGGAGGAGAGGTTAGCCATCTCCTAGTAGGGTTTTTGGATAGATTTCCAGTAGCATCTTCTAGCAGTTCAGCCAGAGAACCAGATCACCCAACAGAGCAGCGTGCCAAGCCCAAGGGGGCTAATTTCCGGGGTTAGGATTTTTGGAAACCCTTCGCGGGTTTTTCAGGGTTTGTTGAGGAACGTCCGGTGTCTAATTCCTGGAATTTTTTGAGCAACAGAGCAGCCTCAAAATGCAGTCCATTTCTAGCTAGCAGCAACAGTTCCAGCAAGACAATGCAAACGAGGAGCCACGTAGAGCAGCAGAAAGGCAGGGTTTCTGTTCGGATTTGAGGAGTTATTTCAGCCTGTCTTGTGCAGGCCAAGGTGCCATACTCTTGAGCACTTCATTGTACCTTTTTCCCATCAGAAAATCAATAAAATGGCTCAGATGTTTTTGGCTCATTCATGGTATTTTTAATGGCTATTTCTGTTTTGTTGTAGTTTTAGTCTTGCATGCTTTATATTACTGTTTGTTCCCAATTTGGGATATTACAGTGGTATCAGAGCTCATGGACTTGGCTCAGCGTGCAGAGCACTCGATCTATGACACCGGAAGATAGGCAGAACATCACATACTAAAGTTAGTGGTATAGAAGCAGATAAAGGAGGCTTGAAATCTCACCAGACCAAGTAGACAGTGTTTTGGTGGAAGAGGAGAGGGGAAAGACACAAATGGCAGAGGAAAGAGACGATGGAAAGGAGTTTGGTAACCTCCTTCTAAAGTCAATGCAGGAGCTCACCAAGAGAATAGAGGAGATGGGGCAAAAGATTATCGGAGATAACAAGCAAAGGGAAATTCCGAGGGAATTCTAGATCGGAGAAGGATCCGACATATTCAATCACTTATCTGAGCCTAACGCTGCCCAGTAGGTGGTGCCAAGCACTCTACCACGTTCCACCATGCCCATATTCCTGGCTTCGGGAGCAGGTGTAGGAGGGCCACAAGAGCTAGAGGTGGCTCACTATGGGGAGTACTTCGCTGAGTATCAATCTTATGGGCCGAATTTTAGAGATGCCCTCACCTTCAATGAGTTTTTTCAGTTGAAGAATAACAACAGACCATGAGGCCAGACCAGAGGAGGGTGTACGCAGGGCAAAGGCCTGCAATGTACCGTGGGCAGACTTTTCTTGCCTACATTCGATGGGTCATCAAAATGTTCAGCCAAAGCTTGGGTGGAGAAGCTGGACATTTATTTCCAACTTAATCAGATGGCAGAGGTGGAGGCCATCAAGGTGGTTGCGTTGCATCTTAAGGGGGAAGCCCATAACTGGTGGTTCCATGGGATGGCTACACTGGGTCACTCAAGAGTGACAATGTATGATGAGTTCACCCGAAGATTGATAGAGCGTTTTGATCGGAAAGATCCGGAGGAGCATTTTGTTGAGCTAACCAAGCTCAAACAGACAGGGAACCCAAAAACCTACATTTCTGAGTTCTTGAGACTTTCGGTGATGGTTCCAAACCTGTCCGTGACCAGGAGGATATATATGCTTATTGAAGGACTGGCTAAACCCTTGTGTGGGCTAGTGAGGTATACTTGGCCTACTAAACTACAGGACGCAGTAGGGAGAACCAGATATTGGCAAGACGCTGTTGCTTTCTCTGTTGCTTTCTGCAGCAAAGATTCTTCAGTGTTCTTGCTGGAGATATAGGCTAGATCTGCAATCGCTGTGATACCATGTAAAAATTTCTGAATATATCAAACATAAACCCTACTGTTAATTTTCAGATTTACTTCTCCTACTTACATTAAGTTATTAATGTGAAATATTCAGCATTAACATCGAAGTAAATACATTAACAGCCTATAGACGTACAGATCTAAACTGAATACATGCACAATGACAAAGTGACACACAAGGATTTTCTGGACAACTGTCCACAGAAAAAACCAATGCAGGAAAACCAGTCTTCTGGCTATTGGAGGGTTTTATTATTAAGTAGAATCTAAGTACAAAAGATCTGGGCACCAAATTAGTTAACCCGACAGAGAAATAATCTGCAGCTATACCTCTGTTCTGGAGATAGAAAAACTGACTGATTCACACCCTCAAACAGGATTTACAGAACTTGGCCCTTTTCAGTCTTCAGAAACCCCAACACTACTCTGAAACCCTCTGCGTCAACTTTGCTAGCTTACGTCAGTCCCTGCGCTGCTCAGGAAGGGCCTGCGTCACCCAAGACTGGGTTATGTTGCCCCTATGCTGCCCTGGCTAGGCCTGCGTCAGCCTACTGGCCTCTTGCTGCCTCTACATTGCCCTTTCTGGGCCTGCATCAGGATTGCGTAGCCCCGGAAGCCTCTGTGCTGCCCTTGTTGGGCTGTGGTTGCTCTGGGTAGCTGCTGTTGATTTTGTAGCATCCGAAAGTGTTCCAAGACTCAAACTTTGCAGGGAGGCTTGGACAACAGTATTCCAAAGAACCCATAAACCGTTTGTGGAAATTCCACTCATTTCATGACTTATTAAAATAATTAATTATTTTAATGAAGACCCTAAGTCTAAACTTAGTGAAATGAAATAATTAAAGGGTATTAATAAGTCAGAGTGTGAATCTTCTAGAAAACATGGATCAAGTCAAATTTTAATCTTAGCCATTGATTAACCTTCTAATCTGGGCCGTTGGTTCTCCAACGAGAATATTATAAAAGAAGGCTTGAGGGTCATTTGGAAAACAAGCCAGGCATACACTCAGTACTCAAATGATATCGATTCTGAGGTAAGAGAATTCGATTTCAGTGGGAGAGTTGCAGGGCGAAGTGTCTGCAGAAGCAAAAGGAGGAGGGAGCCAGCAGTGATCGAGCTCAGGGACATAGGGCAACAATTTGCCACTGGAGGCAGCTTGAGGCTGCAGCGCAGAGAATCCAGGCAGTCCCTACACAGACTTACGGAGTCCAGCGCTGGGACTGCGCAGAGAAGCATGCAGAGAGACACAGGAGCCAGCAGAGGCTGATCAGAGTGTCAAAGAATTGTCCGGGGGAGCCGAAATTCAGTCTCAAGTGTTTCAGATTTATCTGTCGGTATATTTCCTTGTAAAGATATCATTTGCTGAAGAATTAATAAAACCCTCATCTACTGCACCGATTTTCCCGCATTGGGTTTTTCCGAGGACAATTGTCCAAAAATAACTGTGTACATGTGATTGATTCTTGTGCTTATGTCCTTGACTGTTTATTTCTTTGCATATGTTTTTGTGAATGTTGCAGTAGTATTTATTTCGATATTTGCTAGAAGATTTTTGAAAAATAACTTATTGAAATAATAAGTAGGAGGAATAAATATATCACTGCAACTGTATAGTTTTCAGATTGAAAATTTCACATGGTATTAGAGCCAGAGATGAGTAATAGGAAGGGAGAATCGACTAGTGAACGAAAGTCTATTGTTGCAGCAGCAATGCAGAATGGTTCACGCAGTTCTCCAGGAAGGGAAAGAAGCATGACAGAACATATGGATCATGATGTCTCTATATTGTCATCCAGACTTGAGGAAGAATTTGCTTGCGTATCAAGCAATGCTTCTTCTGATGTCTGATATATTGACAGTGGAGCCTCTTCTCACATGACTGGAGTATGGGACTGTTTTTCTGACTACCAAGAAGAGTAGATGAATTTCAAAATAACCATGGGTAATAAAGAAAAATGCACTCTTGTTGGGAGAGGTATCGTAGTTTTTCAGATCGAAGCTGGAAATAGAATCCGAGACACTAATGTTCTGCATGTGCCGAGTTTGGGGATGAACCTGCTCTCAGTGTCTCAGCTTCAAAATTGAGGTTATGACATCTACTTTATTGGCAATAGAGTCTACGTCAAACACCCCAGTTGGAAGAAGAAGGCACAGATCGGAGTAAGAAGCAACAAACTGTACAAGTTACAGCTTGAGTCTCCAATGGCACTTATCGGCAACGCAGATGAAATAGACTCGAATGAGCTATGGCATAGAAGAATGGGGCATTTGCATCATGGGGCATTGAGAACTCTCCAAAATACTGTCACAGGTGTTCTAGAGCTAAGCACTAAACGAGATGATGTCTGCAAGGGGTGCGTATTCAGAAAATATGCCAAGGCAACATATCAGAGAAGCAACAATAGGGCCAAGGGTGTATTGGACCTAATACACTCATGTATCTGTGCACTGATGTCCACTAGAGCTCTTAGTGGTGCCGAGTACTTCGTCACCTTCATTGATGACCATTCCAGGAAAACTTGGATCTACTTCTTGAAGACCAAGGATGAAGTCTTCAGTCGTTTCAAAGAGTTTAAGGCTTCGGTAGAAAATATGACAGGGAAACAGATCAAGGTGTTGCGATCAGATAATGGTGGTGAATATATAGATAAAGAATTCACTGGATTCTGCAGAAGGGAAGGCATCAAATGAGAGTGGACAACTCCATACAATCTAGAGCAGAATGGTGTGGCAGAAAGGAAAAATCGGACTATTGTTGAAGCAACAAGAGCCATGTTGTATGACCAAGACATGCCCAAATTCCTATGGGTTGAAATGTGCAATACAATTGTCTACATTCAGAACATGACTCCTCACGCTGCAATGGGAAAGATAACGCCAGAAAGTGTTTTCACTGGCAGTAAGCCTGAAGTAAGTCACTTTAGGATCTTCGGTAGTATAGCTTACTGTCATGTGCCCATCGAGAAGAGGAGAAAGTTGGAGATGACTGTAGAAAAAGGGTATCTGGTAGGATACAGCGAGAATGAAAAGGCATATCGCATCTACATTCCTGAGAGTAGGAAAGTCATGGTACGAAGGGATGTGAAGTTCAAGGAGGAGAAGGCCTTCAGAAGATCCCACGAGTTGCCTTCTGCTACGCAGCCTGAGGAAGAGACTCTGGTACAGCCCCAACAACTAGCAGCCAAAAATTCAGTTGCCTCTCCAAGGCATAGGGATCCAAGGGATGTGTCTTCCGAGCATTTGCAAGAGGGAGAGCCAGTAAATCCACCCACTATTAGTGGGAGAACGAACAGGGAACTTCGACAGATTCTGAATGATGTAGAGGACTTTGTCAGAATCCCCCGAAATGAGAAGAGACAGCATAAGCAGCCTGAGAGGTGTCAAGCCTTGGTTGCTCAAGTTGGAGAACCTTCCAGTTTTCGGGAAGCTGCTCAGCACCAAGTGTGGGTTGATGCAATGATGGAAGAGGGCAGTTCCATCATGACGAATGATGTTTGGGAAGTGGTCCCCAGACCTCAAGAGAGATCAGTTGTAGGATCCAAGTGGATCTACAAGATCAAGTATGCTGCAAATGGCAGCATTGAGAAATTTAAAGCCAGGTTTGTAGCTAAGGGGTATGCTCAGAAAGAAGGGATATACTATGAAGAAACCTTCGCCCCAGTAGCCAGGTACACCTCTATTAGATCCGCGATATCTCTTGTTGCACAGAAGGGATGGGAAATTCACCAGATGGACGTCAAGACGACATTCTTGAACGGGGTGATAGAGGAAGAGGTGTATATAGAACAACTGGAGGGCTTCGAGACACATGATCAGAAGACTCATGTGTGAAGATTGAAGAAAGCGTTATATGGACTAAAGCAAGCTCCTAGAGCCTGGTATGGTCAAATTGACAGCTACCTGCAAAAGATGGGATTCGTCAAGAGTAACATAGATCCCAACCTCTACTATATGAGAGTAGGGAGTGAGTCGTTGATACTGGTTTTGTATGTAGATGATATTTTCTTGACAGGATCATCAAGGCTCATCACAAACCGCAATTAGAATTTGGCTGAATAATTTGACATGGAGGATCTAGGACGGATGCACTATTTTCTGGGGTTGGAGGTTTGGCATCAGAATGGGGAGATCTTTCTTGGTAAAGGGAGATACACTACAGAGATTCTGAAGAGATTTCAGATGGAGGATTGTAGACCCATGACAACTCCAATGATCACCAACTGGAAGAAAATTGACACGTCCGAAGATGATGAGGCTGATCCTACGTTATATAGGCAGCTCATAGGATCGTTGATGTATATGGTAAATACAAGGCCAAACATCTGTTATATTGTAAATTCCCTCAGTCAGTTCATGGTGGAACCAAAGAGGGCTCATTGGGCAGCAACCAAGCATGTTCTCAAGTACCTTCAACGAACAATCAAGCTTGGATTGAAGTACACCCGTAACAATGATGCCAGGTTGAGTGGTTTCACCGATGGAGATTGGGCTGGAAGTTCAGTAGATCGGAAGAGTACAAGTGGGTACTATTTCAGTCTAGGATCAGGAATGACTTCTTGGTGCAGCAAGAAACAGACTTCCGTAGCACTGAGCTTAGCGGAAACAAAGTATATGGCAGCCAACACAGCTTTGTGCAAGGCCATATGGCTTCGAAAACTGTTAGTGAACCTACTCAAGGAGAAAATGGAAGCGACCATCATCTTATGCAATAATCAGAGTTGCATCAATCTCTCTGAAAATCCTATGTTTCATGATAGGTCGAAACATATTGACATCAGGTGTCACTTCATCAGGGACTGTGTACAACGTGGAGCTACTCAATTGCAGTACACTCCAACGAGAGAACAGGTGGCAAACATCCTCACAAAAACTCTCGAGAAGACTAAGTTTGTCTACTTCAGAGAGAAGATGGGGATGATGAAGAATCCCTTCTAGTAGCATGAATGGATAGAATTCATATTTAGAGGGAGCTGTGGTACAGATGCAACAGTGACAGTGGCAGTGTCAAAGGCAGTAGTACAAAGGGCAGCAGTGCAGCAGATGAGGGGCAACGTCTAGAGATCAGCGACGTAGTAGGTGCTTCAAAAGCATAACAGCATGCAACAAACATATTGTTGGAACACCTTCCTCGCTAAGAGGGAGTGTTGATTTTGTAGCATCCGGAAGTGTTCCAAGTCTCAAACTTTGCAGGGAGGCTTGGACAACAACATTCCAAAGAACCCAGAAACCGTTTGTGGAAATTCCACTCGTTTCATGACTTTTATTAAAATAATTAATTATTTTAATGAAGACCCCAAGTCTAAACTTAGGGAAATGAAATAATTAAAGGGTATTAATAAGTCAAAGTGTGAATATTCTAGAAAACATGGATCAATTCAAGTTTTAATCTTAACCATTGATTAATCTTCTAAGCTGGGTCATTGGTTCTCCAACAAGAAGTTTATAAAAGAAGGTTTGAGGGTCATTTGGAAAACAAGCAGGGCATACACTTAGTAACCAAAGGAGATCGATTATGAGGTAAGAGAATTCGATTTCAATGGGATGGTTGCAGGGTGAAGGGTTTGCAAAAGCAGAAGGAGGAGGGAGTCAGCAGTGATCGAGCTCAAGGACAGAGGGCAACAGTCGGCCACTGGAGGCAGCTTGAGGTTGCAGCGTAGAGAACCCACGCAGTCCCTATGTAGACTTACGTAGTCTAGCACTGGGACTATCCAGAGAAGCACGTAGACAGACACAGGAGCCAGCAGAGGCTGATCAGGGTGTCAGAGAATTGTCTGGGGGAGCCGAAATTCAGTCTCAGGTGTTTCAGATTTATCTGTCGGTATATTTCCTTGTAAAGATATCATTTGCTGAAGAATTAATAAAACCCTCATCTGTTGCACCGGTTTTCCCGCATTGGGTTTTTTCTGGGGACAATTGTCCATAAATAACTGTGTACATGTGATTGATTCTTGTGCTTATGTCCTTTACTGTTTATTTCTCTGCATATGTATTTGTGAATGTTGTAGTAGTATTTATTTCGATATTTGCCACAAGATTTCTGAAAAATAACTTATTAAAATAATAAGTAGGAGGAATAAATCTATCACTGCAACTGTATAGTTTTCAGATTGAAAATTTCACAGCTGCTGCCCTCTCCGCGTTGCTCAATCTGCTGCTTCTCTGCCTCTTGTTGCACTCTTGGTCTGGGATCAAGCCATCCCTCTCGCAAATACTACCCCTCGCTGCAGTTGAAACACTTCTGAAATACTTAGCAAACCACGCCCTAGAATTTCAGCTTAGTGTCAGTGCTTTACCATTGTGTGTGTTCTCCAACTGACCCCAAGCTCTCTTCTTATACTTTCTCATTGAAACTTCAACGGTCGTGATCTAAGCTTGAATCGACGGCTAAGGTTAGAAGATCACTGATCCTAGTCACTTAAGTCATTCTCATCACATGTTTAATTTAATTACCTTTAATCTTTTAATTTTGCTAAGTTAGACTTAGGGTCCTTAATTAAAAAGATTAATTTATTAAATATCTCTTAAACCAGATGAAATTTCCCAAAATGCTTTCTGGGTCTTGGAGATCTCATGTACTCTAGTCCCTCCACAAAGTTTGTGAGCTAGAGCACATTCGATGTTAACCCAACACCCCAAAATCTCAACAACGTCTCTCCAACTCGGACTGCGTCACCCTTTAGGGCCTGCGTTAGCCCAGTGTGAGCTTGACAGGCTCTACGTCACCCACTTGGGCCTGCGTCAACAGACTAGCTCTACGTCCCTTTTGTTGGGTCTGCGTCCCTCCTGGTGTGCAACCTTATCTCGGATCTGTGCTACTTCAACTGCCCTTCTTGCAACAAAAATCTCCAGCCTCTTGCTGATGGCTTTAGCTTGATCTGCAATCACTCTGATACCATGTGAAATTTTCTGAATACAAAATTAGAGAAACCCTATTGCAGTATCTCGATTTACTTCTCCTACTTGTGATTTAGTTATACAAGTTATTTTCAGAAAATATTGAAGTAAACGCAACTACAAATACAGATCATTTACTAAAACATCACGCAAATATGACCAACGACGCACATGATTTTTCAGACAAATGTCCCTGAAAAAACCCATTGCAGGAAAACCGATGCAATAGTTTTGAGGGTTTATTATTATTAAGCAGCAATATTCTCAGTGCATCTAGGGTGCCATAATTTGGCTCACCCAACATAGAAAACCTCAGCAAACAGAGATAAATGTGAGTTTTACCTCATGCTGCAAGTCCCGGTTGATCTAGATCAGTCACTGGTGAAACCCCAACTAGCTCTGTGCAGTGTCTATGCTGCCATCGCGTAAGCCTGTGTGGCCTTGGCTGAGGGATTGTGTCACCCTTCCTCTGCGCTGATGAGCTTCTCCCAGAATCGAGTTTCAGCCCTGCCGGCTTAGAAACCCCGATCTCCAGCGAGTTTCGGACTGTCCCTTGGAGGCTTTGCGTTGTCCTTGCATGGGTCTGCGTCACCCTCTCTAGGGTCTGTGTCACACCCTCTGATGGCTGCGCTGCCTCCTCTGTGTCTTTGCTGCCCTTGCTCTGCATTGTACTCTTGGTCCTCTGACCAATCACTGCATCTGCCCCTCACTGCTTCTCTGAGTCACTCAGATCTGATCTTCGTTTAGGCACTGCTCCGTCGGAAGAATTCGATCTCTTAGACTCTGTGTTTGTTCTTCAATTGACCCCAAGCCTTCCTTTAATACTTTTCTCATTGAGAGATCAACGACCGTGATCTAATCACTAATCAACAACTAAGATTAGAGAAAGCTTGATCCACGTCACTTAGAACATTCTCACCACATGTGAAAATTAATTCACTTTAATTTTTCAATTCCCCTAAGTTAGACTTAGGGTCCCCATTAAAAATATTAATTATTTGAATAGCTTTTACACCAGGTGGAATTTCTCCAAACGATTTCTGGGTCTTGGAGATTTCATGTGTTCTAGCCCCTCCACAAAGTTTCAGAGCTAGATCACATCCGATGCTACCCAAAATCTCAACAATTCCTTATGCAATCAATCACTGATTTTTTGCTTAATAGACCATAGCACGCTTGAGCTATTTAGCCGAGTCTGCAAGTGTTGTTTAGCACAGATATTTCCGAGTAGAGATCTCAACCTCTACCTCGAGGGACTTTGAGTACTCGCTCAGGAGAGGAGGTACCATCCAATTTAGAGAGAGGATTCACAAGAGTACTTTCAGGCATACGCAGTCTCTCCAAGACAACTCAGAGGCCACGCAGGTAGCAGAGGGAATATGCAGTCCAACTGAGGAGCAGTGTTGGGAGAGTGGGAGAGAGAGAAACTTTCAGTCTGGAGTTTGGAGGAGATGTTAGCCATCTCCTACCAGGGTTTTTGGGCAGATTTCCAGTAGAATCTTCCAGCATTTCAGCCAGAGAACCAGATCACCCAGCAGAGGAGTGTGCCAAGTCCAAGGGCGTTAATTTCCGGGGTCAGGATTTTTGGAAACCCTTCGCGGGTTTTTCTGGGTTTGTTGAGGGGAGTCCCGTGTCTAATTCCCAGAATATTATGAGCAAAAGAGCAACATCAACACGCAAGCCGTTTCTAGCTAGCATCAATAGTTCCAAGAGGATAGCGCAAAAGAGGAGCCACACAGAGCAATAGAAAGGCATGGTTTCTGTTCAGGTTTGAGGAATTGTTTCAACCTGTCTTGTGCAGGCCAAGGTGTCATTCTCTTGAGCACCTCATTGTACCTTTTTCCCATCAGAAAACCAATAAAATGGCTCAGATGTTTTTGGCTCATTCATGTTGTGTTTAATGGCTATTTTTGTTTTGCTGTAGTTTTAGTCTTGCATGCTTTATATTATTGTTTGTTCCCAATTTGGGATATCATAGATTTCAGGCATTTTTGTGGCATTCCGCAGCAGATTCTCTAGGAGGACCGAATTGCCCATCAGCAGAGACATCCAAGCCCAAGAGGGCCAATTTTCGGGGTGAAGCTTTGGCCAAACCCTGTGTGGGTTATTCTGGGTTTGTTGAGTAGAGACCGGGATTAATTTCCCGAAATTTTCTGAGCAGCGTAGCAGACCCTAGCAATAGATCATTATAGGCAGCGACACCATTTATGGGTTGTTCTAGTGCAGAGCTACAACCACTCAGATCATAGAGACTGAGGGTGTCTGACATTAGATTTTTGGGCTTCTCTAGCTTGCCTTGAGCAAGCCCAGGTGCATTCCTTCCAGCACCTAATTTGTACACCTCTTCATATTAATATGGCTCAACGGCGCAGTTTTTGACAATTAAATGGTGTTCTAATGTATGTGTTTATTTTTGTGCATTTTTATGTCTATGTATGCCTGTTATTTACTGTAAATTCTCCTTAGGGATATTACAAAAGTCCACTGCCAGCCCCAGGTCCTTCATCTAGAGGGAAAGCTGTTATATTTTCTCACAAGAGGGGTAGAGGAAATCAGTAGTACTAGTTACTTGGTTCATTTCATTGTATATGATATTATGACTCATGATATGTGATACATTATTATACTTTTTGTTGATATTTTGATGCTGAGTCAAGATGCAGGACTCAGTATTTAGGACATGATTCACTATTATGTGTGATGTAGCACTAGACATATTACAGATCTTATATATTAGTTCTGTTTTCATATTTATGTGTCAATGCATTTATTTTATGTTGTGGTTGTTTTAGATATTAAAAAAATTGAAAAAATGATTTTGTTTGTATTTGCCGATTGTTACCAATTTTTTCCCGATCCATACGATTTTTTCCTATTTCGGATCCTCGTCGATTTAATCCCAATCGTGATTATCGCAACACTAGTTTTTAATCATGGTGTCTATGATTGTAGCCCACTTTATCTATATAAAAAACATGTAAACATTATATAATAATAGATTTTAAAGGAAGCATTTTATTCAAAAACGAAGAAACTGAAATGATAGGATGATATATTTGGAAAAGAACCATTGAATATCCTACTTTGGGATGAGTCCACCAAGTATTGTATGGTAGATTTGAGAAAACCACTTGCAGAAATTACAAATCAGCAAACAAAAATCTTCAGCAACAACATTTGATTAATTACGAAAAGAATGATAGAGAGAAGTTTTCTAGGTAGGTGGGGACTTTCCTTTCTTGAGTTCTCTTCGGTTAACTCGCCCTCTAACCCAACCAATTCTTCTCACAATTATGCACATGGAGGATACAGACACATCAACAAAGAAGAAGATGCCAAAGGCACACTCTTAACTCTCCTTACTAACCCACTGTCTCTTCTAAGGAGGGTGCACCACATAGGATAGAGACATACTAAATTTATGGTGACATGCATGGGCAGATTTTGAGTAGATCCATGTTTCTCTCTCTAGGTGGGGCACACTAGAAAAGGTACATGTTTCTCGAAATGAAGCACGCTCATCCCTATTCATGCAAAATGTCCTTGCTGACTAATCACTGGTCTATTTGGAGTCTAAAACTAGAAAAGCTTGAGTTTAGAAGATTCACTAAAATTTAAGAGGGTCCTAAATATAGGAATTAATTGAAGTGACAGCTAATCACTAGTTCACCAACAGCCTAAAAATAGGTCTTAAAACTTAGGAAATTTCTACACAGTGCGAAGTGAAGAAAACAATCTAGAGAACTTGCTTGGAGCAGCAAACTAGCAATATCTAGAAGGATGCACTCTATCTCACTTAAATCTCATTCTCTTTCATCATATCTTTTTCAGGTTGAGCATCATTTAATGACATAATTAATCTATTTTCCCTTAATTTCTGGGATTCAACAAATTTTCACCCTATTTATTCAACATCCAAGTTATCATTGATCCAACAAAAAACTATAGAAGTAGTTTCCTGTGGACAAATGCATTTGTTGTAAAAATAAGAACCTATTTGAGGCAATGGTTGTAATGGTCTTATCAGAGAATGAACACCATAACCTTTGGGTCTCTTGGAGAAGAATTGGGTTGGATTATAAGCTATTAATTTCACTATTACAAAAACTTATTGGCAACACTTTTGCATTGGTCATACCATGTTGTTCTTGTTTTTACAATTACAAGAATGGATACACGCTACTTAGTTTATTGAAATGATTTTCATGATCTTATTAGCACCTAGTTTTTATGAGTTATTTCTTCCAAATTTGCATGGTAGGTTGATGTTAAACAGCAATGCAATAGAAATGTGAATCATTTAAAACTGTTACAATGACATTTTTATTTCACGAATAAAAGTACACTAGCAAGAACCATAATACAAACATAATTTTGTTTTGCACAAAATCTACATATATCCAAAAGAAATGAAAAAGGAGAAAGTAGAAAAACATGGTAATCCTAAGGAGCACATGTATAACAATGTAATAAATTTGGGAATACCAATATTCTAAAGCTCACTGCCTAGAGGAATTCAACAAATGAGTTACTAATCTAATAAAATATGGAATAATTCCTTCATTTAAGTTTTCTTTAGAATTTAAATGTACTTAATGACATTATCAGTAACAAAATGCTAATTAAATATTTCAAATATTTTTCTTTTGAGGTAAGTCAAACACTTCAATATGAAGAAATATTTAGTAATCTTCTTTTCATCCAGAATTTTCTAACTTTCCTTTTATTATTTCAAGATAAATGGAGTCTTTGATTTTAATCAAAGCAATAAAATAAAACATGGAATGATGATTGCATCCGGAATTTGTCCCGAGGTATGAATCATGCTAAGCCTCAATTATGATGCCTAATGCTTTCTATATTTTGTTTTTGAGTCATGGGTTGTGTTTTTATGTGAATGTCTATAATTCGGAACAGCTTGGATAGATCATCACCTTATTTGAGATATTTCCTGAACATTTGTTAACACCACAGTTAAATTCTTGACAAATACTATGTATGAAGTGCATAAGAAAGTTGAAACTTTGTTACATAAAATAATTTCATCAATTTCATTGTTTTCTTTTTCACTAAAATTGTAATATTTGTATTAAAAAGTTGTTGTGGCTACACCCTATAACATAGTAATATGAATAGATGAGGGAAGTTCCATGAGCCAAGCATCCACAAGATGTCCAAGATGCCCTACAAACTAAGTTTTTCTAGACTTGTCAAGGATTGAAACAAAGAGTCCTACAAGTATATATCCTAAGATATTGGTCTAATAACAAAATTCTTGCAAAACATAAATAAACTTGAAATCAGAAAATACCATTCTCACTATGGGCTACATGCATGTCTCCTATTGCAGGTTTGGACTAATCTACATGTTCTGTTTCCAAATCACCTAGGGCTCCCTGGACTGTTTCATCTTCTTTTTCCAATTCTTGAGTAGACCTTGTTACCTCCCAGGAGGTACCCTATATTTTTTCATGACAACACCATTGTAAGACCAATGAGGCGTGTTACTCACCAAAATGGGTAACCCCATAGGAGAAGACCTTTCTCCTATTCTTCACAGCCAGTTGGTCAGCCATGTAGCCAACAACCCTCCCTTGATAGCTATAACTAACTAATGATATGCCATTTATATCCACTACTTGCATCATCCATATGCTTCTCACACATCCGACATGAGCACATGGCCAAGGTGGGCTTCCACTTAGAAGGTACTTTGATCATTTTTTCAATTGGGTGTTTATTCATGTTTATCTTTGGGCATTTTGTATGGATTGTGGGGTGATCTGGAAGGAGGATGGGTTTTGAGTCTTTGACAGTGATCTTGTTCTGTCACCTTAAATGGGGGGTTAATCTTCGATCCTAGTCCAGTGAGAACTGTGTAATTTCCTTAATTGCAGTTAATGGAAATTATTCTTCTATCATATGCAGATTATGTCTTCAGAAAGTAATTATGGCAAATAATGAATAAAATCAGTACTGCAATTTTCACCAATAATACCAGGAACTGAGAAAATAATGCAGACACAAAATTTATCCACCGATATTTTTGGACAATAATCCCTAGAAAAGCTCCACTGTGGGGAAAACTAGTTCGACAGATGAAGGTTTATATTATTAATAAATATTCAGCAAATTGAGAATTCCAACAACTGCTTGCCTCTCACTAGAAAAGCTTCGGCAATATTTTTCTTCACTCCTACTAGCAAAATCGAATTGGGAAAACAAAAGTCTCCCTCTGCAAATCCACACAGCCTCTCCTAGGCTATTCGCACCTCCTCTAGTAATTTGCACTAGAAGACTGAAGAGTACGAACTCGCCACCCAAAAACTTGCACTGCCTTTGGGAAAATTAATATTGTGAATAATCCTGCCTCCAGCAACTTGATAAACCAATTCACTGTAATATCCCGATTAGCAGTCAGCTAATTGGGAATATTAATTTTTGATAGATTTTGGCTTTTCCTAATGTTAGGCAGAAATAATGTGGGTCCGGACCCACAAATCATATTAAAGCAAGAAAAAGTATTTTTCCTATAGTTAGAGGCAAAAATTGTGGCCTTTTTGGGGGCCGGGAGAGCCAATAAGAAGGCTCTGTGTTTGGCTGAGTGGCAGCGCTGTGAGTGGCCAGTGAGGGGCAGCGCAGGAGTGGTCAGTGAGGGGGCAGCGCAGTCCTAGGTTGGGTCCACTGTTGCATCCTCTGATGCGTCTATCTTCCTCCACTTGGTAATCATAGGCATAGACATGGGTCTATAGTCCTGCATCTTGAATTTCTTCAAAATATCCATAGTGTATCTTGTTAGTTTTTGTAGCATCGGCTGGTGTTATAGTCTCAAACTTTGTGGAGAGGATAAAACACACAAGATCTCCAAAACCCAATTTTTTTTTTTGTAAATTCCACCCAGAGATAGCTCAATTAAATTAATTGACCATCATTTAAATTTTTCCTAAGTCTAACTTAGGAAAACTGGTTAATTAATAGTAATTAACTGAGAACGGTGAGAATTCTCTAGAAACTGACATGAATCAACTTGGAGATGATCTCAACCATCGATTAAGTTTTAATCTTGGTCGTTGATGTCTCAACAAGATATTATAAGAGGAGGTCGATGAGGTAGATGGAGAATACACTGGGTGAGGGTTTCCTTGGTAGTTCGATTTTCTAGAGAGCAACATTCAGCCGAAATAATTCGAGCCAAAGAGGGGATGCAGAGATAGTGAGGGGCAAAGTCAGTGAGTACGGAGTGTTGCTTTTCAACAATCTTGGGTTTAGGATAGAATCTCAAATCTCTAATGCTACCAAACCAAGAATCACAATGATACTACTTTGCACAATGGAATATAAACAACAGTAAATCACACATGCACAAAATATAGACAACTTTAAAAAAAAATTACAATAACCCAACTTCGTTATATTAATCCAACTAATATAATACAACAATCTAGCACTCTCGTGATAGGGATAATGGCCCTCATACATCCACTAGTACAATAATATAAAACTGGGGCTTGGTGTCAGTCCATCATCAACCAATCTACCCTCAACAAGATACTTTGACTATCTGGCTATTGTAGTTGACTCTCTCAGCTCCTCTCGGTTGTACCCTGTACTTGCTTGGTCCTTCGGCTCCCGATCTGCAACACTGCCTCTATCAACGATCCAAGTCCATCTGGCTACTGAATCTCGACTATCCAATCTGCTCATTAGTTGTGTCTCAGTCCATTAAGGAGAGAGATCATCCCTCTAATGGAAATGGAGGTGACCCTACTACCTTCACCACTCATGCAAAGAAGAGGAACAATGGTGGCCTGAGAAATCAAAACCATGGAAGAGTGGGGCCCAAAGGAAGGAAGGGAAGATGTTACACTTGTAACAAGTATGGTGTAATATTCCCAATTAGCAGCAGCTAATTGGTAATATTAATTTTGGCCAGTTTTTCTTTTCTAAAGTTAATTCAGTTAATAAAGTGGGTGATGAGACACACAACCTACACTTAGGAAATAAACATTCCCTAAAGTCACTTGAGAATATAATTATTTGGCAGCGTAGGGCCCAGGAGTACGAAGTGGCAACGTGAGGGAAGTGGTAGCGTGGGCCCATGACAGTGCAGTGAGAGAGGGACAATGTGGGCCAAGAGGGACAACGAAGTTTGGTGGGGCCCGGGTGAGAGCAAGGTTCTCAAAGCATAATAATGGGAAGAGGCTCCTCATTCTCTCATTCTATTATGCATCTATGTTATTTGTCTTTTGACATTGAGCACACTTTTGTTGTTGATAAAAGTTTGCAAGTGTTGTTCAACAAATCGGGTGTCTCCGTGTGGAGATCTCAACCTCAGCCCTGGGGGATTTCGAGTGCCTGCTCGGGTGAGGAGTTCTATCCTTGATTTACCGGAGAGAGTTGGAGTAGCCACAGTTGGGATTATTCACTTGCAGAGGCAACGCAGTCAATGAGGGGAGGACACAGTCTTTGGAGGAGGAGATTCCAGATCGAGGGCTTGTTAGGGGATTCAGCCCGAGAGAGTTGGAAAGGGGTCAGCCCTTCCTTATTCCATCATTTTGGTAGAGTTGGAGGCCATCATTTGCAGCAGATTATTCAGGGCTAGCGTGTATCATTGGGACAACGTGGTACCTCAATGTAATATTCCTAATTAGCACCGCTAATTGGAATATTTGATTTTTGTATAGTTTTTCCGCCTATAGTTAATTAATAAATAAAAGTCAGAAAAGGGGGGCTAACTCACTTAAATAAAATAAAGTGTTTCCCTAGTAGATGCAACGTTATAACTTAAGGGGGAGCCTTGGGGGTCCACACCACGTATGAGAGGAGGCTCACGTAGCCTCTAGAAGCTTCTGCGCAGGCCCATGAGGAGCACGTGGGAGAGAGAGGGACCACGTAGGGCTTTGAGGAGGGCCAGCGTTATAAAAGGAGGGAGAGCTATCTCATTTGGGCATTATTGATATTGTTGATGATATTGAGCTAGAATTCTGTCTACTTGAGCACACTGGCTGTTTAGTCGGTCTGCAGCACTGTTTAGTGCGACTGAGTGTCTCTGGTCGGAGATCTCACCCTTGGCCCCGGGGGACTTCGAGTGCCTGCTCGGGCAAGGTTTTTCTTCAGTCTTTAGCAGGAGATTTGCAGGTGTTTTGTTTGGGAGTTTGCTGAGGAGCCGAGCTTCATTGGGTGACTGCGCAGTCCTTGGAGGGAGGACGCAGTTTGAGTTGGAGCTGTTCAGTGGTAGAGATTTCTGCAGGAGATTCAGGCCTATTCCGGTGTGGAGGTTCAGCGTTTATCATTTGGTGAGTTTCCTAAGGAGTTGTGGTCCCATTCAGTCTATTTCAGTTGGTGTCTGCGTTGGTCCTGGAGGGACAGCGTTTTTCTAGGAGGAGGGTTTCTGGGGGTGATTTTCGGAGGTGGTCCGTTTGGTATATGGTTTCTGGGTTTTGTCCGGGGTGGTGAGTTCAGGTGGTCTGCCGATTTTCAGCTCATTCCGGCAAGGGGATCAGCCCCTAGCTTCAGTTCATTCCAACAGCAGCAGTTTACGGCAGTTTCTTCCAGCAGCTGGGATGCAGTTTCTTGTAGCAGCCATTTCCTGTTTTTCTGAGAGGGTTCTTCACTTGCCTTGAGCAAGGATAGGTGCATTTATTCTGATTATCCATTGTATCTCATTATATTCTCATATTAATAAAATGGCTTAGCATTTCTAACATTTTTATGTGTATTTTCTTTATGTTCTATTTTCGGCATTTCCTATTGTTGAGGAGGTAAATCCCCTCTGCGGACAGAGGCGATCCCTACTAGCCCAGCAGGGGTCTAGCAACAAACAAACAATGCTATGACGCAAGCTCCTAGTTACGAATGAAAGACTTGGAATAGAAGCCTACCTGAATTCCAACGCTATGATCTGAAGAAGAAGTGTCTCCGTCCTTCAGCCCTGGCAGATCACAATCCTTCCACGATCTCCACGGATGAACACCTGGACATAGAAGAAACGAACAGATACAAGTATAGGAACCAGCATACGTAACTAAATATCGGTCAGAAAAGATATTACTCGCATTAATATGATGGAAAACGGAGTGAAACCATAATCATAGTCATCTATTAAATGATAAACGAATAGAAGTTACAACCAAGTTCTGACGTCGCAGCCTCCTTCGAACGGGTCTCCGGTCGTCCACGTCTCGCAAAGCTCGCCAAGGAAAGGGAAAACCTCTCCAGAGTCTCGTAACAATGGTCTCCTCGCTTGAATGGGCCTTAAGGGAAAGAAAGGATTCTTTACAGCACAAAGGCACTTGGGGATAGGGAGATGCAAAGCTTCAACACTTCAAGACTAGCTTGCCATGGATCTGAGCAGGCTTTTATAGATGGGGAAGGAGGGAGTTGGGATCCCTATTATTATGGGATTGGCCCTATCAACAAGGAAGGTTCCATGGAAGGTGGCAAAACCACTTCCCTTCCATAGAACTCCCGCAGCCAAACCTCCCAACTCAAGATAGGCAATGGTTGTGAGTTTGTTTGAACTCAACTTCCGCTATCCATATTTAAAAAACAGTCCCTAAAATGGGTGGCGCGATTGCTGCTCTATGACAGAGCGCCAAGTGGCGCGACCTCTTTACAGGATTTCCCTGATTGGCGCGAGCACTGAACTGTCTACCCGCGCCAATGCAAAAAGAGCTGTTTTTCATGAGTTTTGCAAGGAGATGTCTTAAGGGCAATTATAGCTCATGTTTAGAAGAATGCTTTGATGATGGTTTCAAGGCATGACAATGTACACAGGTCACAAAATGGGTCCTCCATTGTGCGGGACGGGGAATGGTAGGGACAGTGACAAATTACTGTGTAACAGATGCCCCCTAAAGCATGAGGCCCGAGAGAGATAGGGGTGAAATGATTTACGAGAACATGTTCAACTGAAGGCCCGCCGTCGGAAAACCTGCGCAGAAAGATACAACTGATATCTCAAGTACATGATGTATATATATGGTATGGACGCAGCCATCCGAAACAGAGTATGCTATAATCCGGATCCAGGGTATGGGCGCAGCCATCCAACTAAGATCAAACAACTAGACTCAGGTATGGTCGCAGCCATCCAATCAGTGAGTCATGTACATAATGATAATAATCCACAATCGCAGCCTGGATTACAACAGACACAATCCAGGGTCTTGCGCTCCATCTCGACCCAACAGAGTACAAGTTCAAGCATGTGAATATGTGAGCCGAAGTCGAACATGCAAGAACATCGTCTGATTACCAGCCAATGATGAAGGCTGTTAACAGACGCGAGAGAAACCACCAATAATGACAATGGTCCTCAAGGTACTACAGGTACAATCTACGGCGTGCGAATAAATGAGTTGACGTCGAACACCCGCAGAATCATTCGATCGGAGGTCAATGATGAAAACCTCACGTCGAATGCGACGAACCTGCCATTGAGGCATGCAGGCTCCAAGGTACCATCAGATATAAGTCCGCCCTTCGAGCGAATCCATCCTAGTGCATTTAACGAGTCCTAGGAAGGAGAAACTCGGAGAACGTCATTTCGACTATATCCGATGTCATCAGGGTTTAACGAGTCTGACAAAGGAAGAACTCGCGTCTTTTCATGTTTAGAGAGTTTGAAAAGACAGCAGAAAATAAAACTCCACAAGTCCCTTTTCGTAAATAGTTCCCCAGATCCGAAAAGGTAGAAAACAATATCCGGGAAAACCTCCTAGTCGCGATAGGCTAGGGTATTCCTTTTTCGTAATCAATCCATCCCAGCCTGAAAAAGGGTTAAACTTATACTGGGTGGATGTCGATTCGTGTCCATTTTAACGAGATCGAAACGACAAGGGCCTCGGCGATCTTTTCATATTTAGAGAGTCAGAAAAGAGCTGAAAGATGACTCCCGAGTGACTTTTTCGTGTATTTACCGAGTCCGAAAAAGTATAAAATACAACTCGTTTCCACCTTTTAAGTCGCAAAAACCTGCCGCTGCACATACCCAACAAGCGTAAAATCCATTTTCGACATAATACATGCAAATATTTGACAAAAATAACTTTTAAAGCTCATTTAACGTCGAAAAGTTATAAATATGTCTAATTGGTAAAAAATAAAATTACTTTTTACTATTTACCTTGTGGAGAGCAACAGTGGTCCATTTGGAGCAGAATCTTCTGACGGTGATTGCGACCAATCCAGGCAACCATTCAGCGTCTCGTCTGTG
The DNA here is from genome assembly GCA_034641835.2 of Pinus albicaulis. Taxonomy (NCBI): domain Eukaryota; kingdom Viridiplantae; phylum Streptophyta; class Pinopsida; order Pinales; family Pinaceae; genus Pinus; species Pinus albicaulis. The sequence goes on from CM076577.1 coordinate 412,412,020, forward strand.
ACAGGTAAGAGGCGCTCCTTTTCTCTTTCTTTCCATACATTTTTTAATGATTTCCTTTCATAAATCAGCTCTGTAAGGGCACTTTTGAAATTTTAGGGCCGGGCCCAGTGGCGCGGGTATCGGGCACGGACCCGCGCCACTGAGCTCTTTTTACTAAAGGGGCCGCGCCACCTGGCGTGACTGTTAGCAAAACAGTCGCGCCAGCGGCGGAACCCAAATTTTCGCCTAAAATTCCGACATTTATACCAAATTTCTTGAATTTTGAAGCTTACAAAAGATCTAATCAGGGGCTTTTGACCATGTGAATGCAGATAAACACTCAAAATGGCAATTGAATGGAAGGAATGAGAGCACGGAGATGAGGATGAAGAGGCCATGCAAAGCCAGGCTTGCATGAACGCTCTGAGAGACTGCGGATTGAAAAAGTTCTTCCTCACGCCATGTTTACGAGCTCAGCCCGAGCTCCTCCAATATCTAATCAACATCTGGGATGAAAATGACCAAGTATTTAGATTACGAGACCAGGTGCTGGAATTGGAGGTCACTGACATTTATTTCATTACTGGATTGTCCCGCAGAGGTCCAATCCCTGTACTGACTGGGAGCAGACCATCAGGGGAAAAGAAGGAAGAGGTAATGGCGCGGGTGTGCCGAGGGGCACAAACAGGATCAGGAAGTAAGAAAGTATACATCTCCACCATCCCTGATCTAGCACTGAGAGTAGTTCTCCACACCATTACGCGGGCTGCTGGGTCGCAGGCTCCGCATGAGGCCACAAAGACTCAACTCCTATTAGCCTCAGAATGCATGGGTCCCCGACTGTATGATTGGGCAACAGCTGTGACCATCAATATGAAAAGGCAGCTCACAAAGTGCAAACAGGGAAAACTGAAGCAGTTTGGGTATGGTTCCATCTTGGTATCGTTCATTCTGGAACGCATACCAACCTTCCAGGGCCAAGAGGCCCATGTGGCGAGTCCGGTACCACGAGAGCCAAGGATGGCTCGCTGGGCAGCACTGATGCCCAGATCTGGAGGCGGGCAACAGATGTCCTGGAAGCCCGAGTTCTTTAGGTGGTTACGGTGCCAACTGATCGTTGTGGAAGATTGGCCCTATTCGGGAACTGACTTTACAGGGGACCCAGATCTCCCGCTACCAGAAGGAGACGACTGGGATGAAGAGCTGGTTAAGACCTCATATTTTGATTTTATGTTTATATGTTTTTTTTTGTTAATACACACTTGTATTAACACAATTATATATGCATGCAGATGTAGGACCTGAGAGACCAGCCGGGATGTCTCCTATCTCCCGGAGGACACAACTCGCCCCTGAGATCCAGGGGGAAGGCACCGGAGGAGAGGCACTGGTTCAGAACCTCGAGGGGATCGTCCATGGGATCCCAGACTATGCCCGACTGTCAGACGTACCGATGGAGTACCAGCGCCATACGGTGGGAGTTCCAAACCGACTCCACCGAATCCTGAGGCGGCTAGTGCGTGCAGTGACGTGCTATCATGAGCACCATGCGGATTAGTCTCTAGGATTTATGCCACACCTATTTTTTGAGAGACAGAGTGTCTCAGGATGTATTAAGACAATTATGTATATTTTTGAGTTTTGTGACGCACACTGTGCAAACATTTCGACACACATATATATATACATATGACTATTTTGGATGGATCTTTCTTTACATGTGATGATGTTTTTATATGTCATGCGAATGTCTAATACAAATGTAATCTAATGTATCAGTTACATAACAAACGACCCAATGCGAAATGTATTCACACAATGTATCTAATCACATATTTCATTTTTACGCAAGCTTAAAAGCACACATGAACACACACATATGCAAACTATGCTTGAAACGAGTTTTATTTTTACGCAAGCTTAAAACACAAACTATGCTTGATAATAAGAAAGACGGGCATGCCCCCCAGCATGTTGTCTCAAATCGAGGCACATGCCCCCCCAGCTTCACTCGATTGAAAATGGAGTGAAGATTGAACACACACGAGATTTGAGCTGAAACTGACAAAACTCGAATTGAATATGCTTGTGTTTCATTATTTTAACGAGGTTGACACACTTAAAAGAACTATCCTCGAACAGCTTGTTTCATTGTTTTTAGGAGCTTGACACAAGTGGAGGAACCATGCTCCAAAATCCTAGTTTCATTTTTTAAAGAGCTTGACCCAGGGAGGAAACCATGCTCTAACCGACTTACATCAAAATGAACAAGAAGGCGGTGCTTCCAAGAGTTCCACTCCTGATGGAAGGGAAACATCCTGGAAGTCAGGACCCAATGCCCCCAGCACATTATGCACAACGACATCATCACTGAGTATAGGCACGGGGTAAGTAGCCACATAGTTGACCTGCGGTGGAGCAGATACAACGGGTGGATAGAAACCAGGAGGGGGTGATGGCGGACCAGATGCCATATTAGGACCAAAGAACGAAAGCTGATCAATGGTCACGATCCTTCCTTCATGCGGAAAACAGGCCACACGAAAGAGGGAGGAGACGAGCGCTCCCATGGCATAGGTGTAATCGCGCCCCAGGAGCAGATTGAAATCCAAAGGGCCTGGAACGACCATCACGTCCATATGGACGGTTTTCCCTCCCAAAGTAATCGGTAACCTTGGAAGGATCCCCAACGGTTGACTCGTCCTTCTATTGAATGTCAACAGATTCTGCGTAACAGGCGCAAGCGGTGGCGAACCGAAAGCTTTCCAGGTAGTTGAAGACAGAATACTAACAGACGCACCTTCGTCTATAATGGTGCTGGGTACAACCAGACCAAGAGCCTGTACCGTAATCTCGAAAGGCACATAAGACGGAAGGCGAAATCCTGCAAATCGATTCCAATCAAAGGAAACGACCAAACTACTCGGAGGGTTTACCATCGAAATGCGAAGGTCTTCCCCTGATGTTACGGAAGCAGAAGCCTCCTCCATGACCTCCATCTCGAAGGCGGGAGGAATATCCTCTCGAGCCTCCATCATGGGAGGCGGAGGAGCGGCTTCTTGAAGCACAGGGACAGGAGAATCTTTCTCCAAGTCTGAAGAATCTGAAGAGACCAGAAGGACATGAGGGGTGTGAGATCCACTCTCGACAGAAAAGACCTGGTGTACCGCGGACGGGGCCAGTTCAACCGATCCGACGACCAATGGTTGGTCGGGGACGGATTCGTGAATTTGAATTTCTGGGGGAGTGGGATCGACCAAGGATGACTCTTGACCAATCACGGCATCAGCCGGTGGAAGACTCAAAGAAAGCTGTTTATAACCAGCCGGGAGGCGTGGTGTAGAAACAGTCAGGTTGTCCAAGACTTGCTTGGCTTCATCCATATAAGGACAAAGGTGAATAGCATGGTGCCCTTCACACAACTTACAGGGATTGGTGATCTTACCCTGCTTCTTAGGAGCCTTACCAGTGCCCCCAACCTGACTCCCGGAAGCCAAAGGCAACGGTGGGCGGCCGTTGGACCATACTTCGAGCACCTTGGGAATGCCAGGGCAGTCTCGAAGAAGATGGTCTCCCGTGCACAACAGGCAAGGGAACTTGACTTTCCGTGGAGGGTCGGAAGGTTTATCAAGAGGAGATATCTCAGAGACAGTAGTTGTACATTTAGCCTCTTGCTTATCAGACTTCTTCTTCTTCTTCTTCTTAGCCACCTGGTTACTTGAATCCAAACTTTCACCAGGCGAAGTAGAAGATGAGGACGCAGAAACAGGCGAAGAAGGGGAGAGGTCCACTTTGGAATCAACATGATGTTGTTCAGGTGGAGAAACTGATTGAACAATAGTGGAGACATTCGGGACAACAGAGGTTGAGAACAACCAAACAGGCAACCCAACAGTTAACCCAGGAAGGGACAACGTCGCCATGTAAGGAGCACCAACATTCCCAAACGGAGGAAAATGACCAGGATTCCCTTCTGAGGGGATTCCTTGGTTGGTAAACTCTGAAAAAGTTGCCATCAAAACTCAAAACCACACACGGGCCGAAAACGAGTTAAGACACACGATCAAACGGTCAACAAGCAATGTCTAAACAGGTGTGTAATCGTGAGCGATTAATTTTACCACATTGGAAGGTAAGAAATTCTACCGTTTCATATTTTAAGAGTCGAGAAACGATAAAAAGATGACTCTATCTCTTTCAGAGTTGACACAAGCGTGAAAGGACAAGCGCTTGACGGTCTTTTCAAGTTTAGGGAGTCAGAAAAGACCAAATGACTGCTCAGGAAAAACTAGGCACAAAGGGTGTACCAAATATCCATGAACTGCAATATACACCTTGGTTTCAAAAATGAAACAGAAATCGACCAAGGACTTTCCGTACGTGCAGGTAGTCTCCCCGAATGCTGTGTTCGGTGTATCACGGGTATGGGGCGACAGACTCGGCTTCCTATGGATAAAGGATTGAAAACCTATAGGGGTCTCCCTTTATATACGCGACGGTACGGGGAGCGCAAGTCCGTACTAGCGCTGTCTAAAGCCAACAGGCGAACGACAGTTGCTAGGTTTAACGACGCCGGAACACGTCTCTAGCCTAGACCTTCTAAATATGTTTCGTTAAGTTCCAATGTTGCCTTAGGTTAATTGAATAAATTTTACGGTTGATCTTCAATTAAGTTTCAATTTCCAGGCCCTATCGTATGTAGTGTCTCGAAAGACTCCTAAATGCAAGCTATATGCCACGGTGCAACATTTCGTTCGATAAAAACTAGTTAAATAAGAGTTGAGAGCTTTTATGCAAACGAAATGAACGGAATACAAACAACAATGTCTCTAATGCAACTAATGCAATTGAACACTTTTCATTCAAACACTAATCACTAGCGATATGGAAAAGATCACAATTTGCACTAATTTAACAAAAGCAAAAGAGATTATTTTTTTGATTTTCAATGTTTAATGGCTAATGTGCACTGAAAACAAAAGGAACAATTTGAGAAATGATATCCAAGAGAGCGAAACAAACAAAATTCACTCAACAATGCAATCAATCAGATCTCTAAATCGACCCAAAGTCTCTCAAATCGAAGAAAGACTCAAAAGCTTCCGATGGACCGTGTGATCTAGGTCCAAAGCAAGGGCAAACGAATTTCGAATGAAGGAACAAACAATCACTCAAAAGACGCAGCAAAACAATCAAAGACTGTTAAGAGAATGCGGAGAACCAATCAACAAGTTGACAGGACAATCAAGACACCTAAACTCCCAAGGAGGGCTCGATACACTAAGCCACTAGATGCCCTAGGGCTCAAAACGTGAAATCGGTAGAAAGAAGCAAACAACCAAAGGACAGAGGTGAATTCTAGCCAAACAAGACTCCAACACACTCAGACAGTCGGGAAATCAAGAAGAGAAGCACTGGTCAAGTCCAGAAAGCTAAAAAATGAAGAAACTCAAAAAAGTCACAGGGGTGGCGCGACTGTGGGCTTGAAAATGGCGCCAGAGGCCAATTGGCGCGAGACAGACAAAGGCAACAAGCGCCAAGTGGCGCGACTGTCGGGTTAAAAACCGCGCCAGTCGAGTTCCTCAATAAGAAATAAAAATAAGCTATTCCAGAAGCAGACCAATACAAGCTAAGAAAACCAAGAAGCTAAAACAATGAAAGAATCCAACCCAGAAGGTTCATCAAGCAAGGAGAAACAATCAAAGCGAAACAATCATAAACGAGACAAGGAAAACCGGACGTTCCCCAGTGGAGTCGCCAATTTGTTGAGGAGGTAAATCCCCTCTGCGGACAGAGGCGATCCCTACTAGCCCAGCAGGGGTCTAGCAACAAACAAACAATGCTATGACGCAAGCTCCTAGTTACGAATGAAAGACTTGAGATAAGAGCCTACCTGGATTCCAACGCTAGATCTGAAGAAGAAGATGTCCCCGTCCTTCAGCCCTGGCAGATCACAATCCTTCCACGATCTCCGTGGATGAACACCTGCACACAGAAGAAACGAACAGATACATGCATAGGAACCGGCATACGTAACTAAACATCGGTCAGAAAAGATATTACTCGCATTAACATGATAGAAAAAGGAGTGGAACCATAATCATAGTCATCTATTAAAGTGATAAACGAATAGAAGTTACAACCAAGTTCTGACGTCGCAGCTTCCTTCGAACGGGTCTTCGGTTGTCCACGTCTCGCAAAGCTCGCCAAGGAAAGGGAAACCTCTCCAGAGTCTCGTAACAATGGTCTCCTCGCTTGAATGGGCCTTAAGGGAAAGAAGGGATTCTTTACAACACAAAGGCACTTGGGAATAGGGAGATGCAAAGCTTCAACACTTCAAGACTAGCTTGGATTAAAATCACTTAAGGAATACATGCAATGACTAATTTGTTGTTTTTTTGTGGTTTTGTTGTCTTAATGATTTCTGAGCAGTTTTAGCTACAGAATGCAGTAATTCTATAGCCAGTTACACATTCCGTAGCCATTTTGGTGTTTGAACATATTACAAGTGTCGTCTGAAGAAAAGGAGTATATGGTTAGACTCTAAATCTTTCCTACATTGTTCCTTGTCATCCACGAAGGCTGAATCAAAATCTGGAGATGCTTGTGCACGTGGTCAAACCAAAAGTCCAAGAAGCAGATTTCTATAAGGATAAGGACTCTTGATTTGCTTTCAGCAAATCACGAGTCCTAGCAAAGAGTTTTAGTTTGATTTTGACTTTATAATACACCTGTGCCTATTTTCATTCAATAAAATTTATGTAATTGCCTATAAATTTAGCTCGGTGAGACCGAGGAAACAAGTTAACTCTTATTTTCCAATATTGTGATACTCTGTTTCGAAGTATTTTTGATAATAAGAAGAAGCATAACTTTGATGCAGTGTTGAAGAAAAACTTGAGGAGTTAAATATTTTCATGCTAACTTGGTAGCAGAGGACCCCTGCTATCTAAGGAGGCTTTCACATGCTTTCTAGATAAGTAACTTTTAATTCTGTGTTGTTATATTTCTCACTTAGACAGTTTTCTGAGTTTATATCTTTTAGTATCATGTCTTGTTTTGTTTGTTCAACTAACAGATCCTCATGATGTTATATTTAGTCCTTTCTTAAAGTTTTCCAATATATCTCTATTCATTGAATGGATTTAATTGTGACATCTTGAGTTACTAGCACTTTAGTTTTTTTGTCATTTAAATTCTCATTATCCTACAACCACTCTTTTTATTAAAAGTATTTTCCAACATATCACTATTGATTAAATGAGATTTGGTTGTATGATGACAAATTAATTAGGTTGTATTTCCTACTTTGCAATTATATAGAAGATCCTCATATTGTTACAAATAGTCCTTTCTCAAAACTGTTCCAACAAATCTCTAAATCACATAAAATATCTAATTGTAATACTGTGGGTTACTTCTTGTTTAGAAGATTCTTATTTCGTTATATCTAGTCTCCTTCAATGAAATATTCCAATAAATCTCTAGCTGATGAATGAGACCTAGCTGTGGTGACATAAGAAGTTTAAATATTCATAGGAGATCCTTATCATATTGTAGCAATTTTCTTCTCAAGTTGTTCCAAAATATCTCTAATATATGAACAGGATTGCACTACAATATTCTAAGTTACTGTCTGTTTTTAGGAAGATCCTCATCACATTGAAGTTCAATCTCTTCTACAAACTATTCCAACAAACCTCTAACCAAAGGATTACGTTGAATTATAATGTCTTGAGTTACATTTCATGTTCATTTGCAAATAAGGACATCCATGGATTAGAATGCTCTGTTTTTCATCATTAGGAACAGAATTTACAATTACACTCTGTTTTGAGTCTAAGGTTCTCTTTTCTTTCCTTTCTATCATAGATTTGATGTCATTCTTTTAAACATAGATTAACATACTAAAATCTAAACATAACAAAACTCAAAAACATCAACAAAATATTGAAAACAATGAAATAAGAATAAGGATATTTAGGCACATATAGTGCAACTATACCTCATCAGTTTACAAGCCCTGGTCGATAATTTATGCTATCAATTCAGGACACTGAATTGACTAAACATTTTGGCGTCGTTGCCGTGGAGGTATAACTAAGTAGCCTTATTTTCTCTTTCCCAAAACAATGATATGCGTAGAGAAAGAGATTCTAAGGGTAGATTTGTAAGAGGCAGAAGTTTAATTCCCACAACTCCACTCACTCCACCTAGACCAAGAAGTAGCACACCTCCAACCCAAACTCACATTCCATACTATACTAGTCATATGCTTCCAGAAGTCTCAATATCAGATATCCCATCAGGAAGATCCCCCACTTCATCCATTGAAGCAATTCTAGAGGAAGAAGATCCAAGGACTCCTATAGAAGGGTAACCTTTTTCACTTCCACAGGGGAATATATTCCAGCAGAATAATTACAAATCCCTAGTGAAGAGGAAGAAGAGGACTATTTCTTCAATATACCCTTAATAGAAGAACCAGTAGAACAACTAGCTCTTCCAACTGAACCCTATATCAGTTCAGAGGAGTCTATCATGGCAGAAGAAGGGGAAGGAGAAGTCTTTAATGGAGAACATACACTATTTGGAGGAGGTAGAGGAAGAGGAGGAGATAGAGGAAGAGGTAAAGGAAATGCTGAAGGAGGAAGAGGAAATGCAGAAGGAGGAAGAGGTAGAAGAGGAACTGGAAGTCCTTTTGGATTCCCTATAGTAGATGAAGAGACTAATGCAACTATGAAAAATATCTCACCTTCTATTCTTCCAAACTTTCATGGACTAAAAAGTGAGGATCCTGAAACCTTCTTATTTGAATTTGAAGTTCTATGTAGAACCTATGATTATCTACAAGATGCTCAGAAACTTAAACTGTTCCCTTCAACATTGAAAGGAGCAGCATTAAAATGGTTTATGAGTTTAATCACTAGGTCTATTAGGACATGGGATGAAATGAGGAAAGCATTTCTAGATAGATACTTGGATTACTGTATACCAGTCAATCATAAGGAAGAAATGTTCAAGATGATGCAAAAAGAGGATGAAAATCTGGAAGATTTGTTGGAAAGATTCAATTATAACATCAAAAGGGAAAAAATGGAAAACCTAGATCAAGAAACTTTGAAATCTCTCTTGTTGAAAACAATTAGGGATGAATGGATAGATATCCTCAATATGATGGGAAAATGGGACATATCTCAGCTTCCATTACCTGATATAGTTGAGTTATGTATCAATATTTCAAGAGGAAAATCTAAAATTCTAAAAGGACCAAGAGACCTTGCTCTTGCAAGGGCAAATAAATCTACAGCTGGAACAGTAAGTAGGGCAGAAATAGGTAATATGCTTGATGAATTCAAATCTGACATTTTAGGGAGTCTTAGTGAACAAATAGACACCCTTAAGTTACAAAACAAGCAAAAATACGAAACTGATGCCTTAGCAATATTTTGTCCCAAATGTAGGAAGAAGCATGCCTTGAGAGAGTGTCCTTTAGATGCAAAAGTAATAGAGACTTGTGCAATTTGTTCAGAAAAACATGAGACCAAGAGTTGTCCTTCAATCCCTGGTCTTAAGGCAGTCTTTCAAGAAGAAACACCCACAAATTCCATAGAATCTCTTAACTTTGTCTCTAGAAGACCTTGGCACGGACCTCAGACACAAGGGTTTAATAATCAAATGTATAATCAACCCCCACCAAATTGGAACTTTTGGCAGCAACCTTGGCCCCAATTTCAAAATAAATCTCAACCTTGGGCACAAGGAGCACAAAATCCTTATGGAAGGTTTTTCCAGCATTATCAATATCCACCTTCTTATCCCTCATATCCAACATATTCAAACTTTTCCCCACAACAAAATCCTCAACAGAATCCACAACATCAAAACCAAAATCAAAATCAACCACTTCCATTACCATTTCCTCAAAAAGCAAATCAATTGCCTGCCCAGTGAATACCAAACTCCAACAACAAAAACCCTCAGAATACATATATGATAAAAGGTCAACAATTCCCAACCTATTTGATTACTCCTTTAGACCTTAATGATGTTCAACTTAGGTCTGGAAGAATACTGGAAAAGAAGAAACCTTCTGTAATTATACAAGAGCAAAACAATTCCGAGGAAGATTCTATACGGGTAAATAAAAGTCTTGAGGGAAACACATATTTTCAAGACCAAAACATTGAAAAATCAAAACAGAAAGAGCCAATAATTTCATCTCCTATATTAGAGCAGCCATCAACATCTACTTCTACACCTCCTTTTCCAGAAAGATTACAAATTGATAGGGGTGTAGAGAAACAAATTATGATGCCTAACTATGATTTCCTAGATGAGTTAAGAAATGTTTGTATTAAGATTCCATTATTACAAGCTATCAAGGAAATCCCAATCTTAGCAAAAACAATAAAGGAGTTGAGTATGAAAAAAACAGGAAAAAGAATAAAAGAGATAAAGAAAATACAACTGGTAGGAAAAATAGCAGATATAATGATGGGTAAGATTTCCATTCCTAAGTATCTAGACCCAGGAAATCCAGTTGTCAGAATACACATAAATGGAATTGAAATCCAGAACACACGTATTGATTTAGGAGCAGTAATATCATGAGTAGACAAATCATGGAAAAACTAAAACTTCCTAATCTTCTTTTTACACCCACACTGCTACAATTAGCAGATAGATCTATGATCAAACCAGATGGGATAATAGAAGACATTCCAATGTCCTTATATTCTTGGAGTATCTTGTGGATTTCATGATCCTAACTCCTAAAAATGATCTAGGAGGACATCCTATTATATTAGGAAGACCTTGGTTAGCTACAACTAATGCTTTCATTAGCTGTAGATCTGGTGATATGTACATCTCTGATGGAAGTTCGACCAAGAAATTCACCTTGTATCCTCCAGCAAGAACAATCACAGAATTAGATGATACTCAATGGATTGATGATGAAGATGTTAGAAAATTATATATTATGGAGCAATGAAACACATAAAATATGCAAAAAATACAAGCACACAAAACACATAAAACCAGAGAGACACAGATATACGTGGTTCACCTAGTTTGGGCTGCGTCCACCCTGAACAACCAGTCCTTCCTTTCTATTATCCAACAAAAATTGAAGAGACGAAACCTACAACCTCTCTCACAGTCTCCCTATCTATTTCTCGCTCTGAGAATACACACATAAAATACATAGCCACAATACAATACCCTCATATATACAAGGGGGTTGCCTTCTAGGGAAAAAAACCCTAAACTAAACATAACTTCTACCGTCAGATGATCCGCCTATGAACGACCCAGATTGACTAGAAATTACTATACTTTTACAAGGAAATTTTACATCTGTTTTTAGCTTTGGGGGCGTTGCCCCCGAAACCCCCCGCCAGGGGGGGGGCTCCGAAAAGCGCTGCCGCCCCCCCTGGACCCCCCACGGCAACGATTAATTACGGGTGGCGTTGCCGCCCCTTTTAAGGTACAGGGGTCCAATGCTGTGATAAAAAATAAACAAGATAATCAGGCTCCACACCCAATAGAAGAAGATATACAACCTCTCTTCACTGTTTCAGAAATTAGTGAAGATAGTCATATTTTGAATACTTTGGAAAATTATGAATCTTCTTCAGAATTTAAATATGAACAATTTCAAGAAGAATATAACATTGAGTTCTTATCGTCAAGATAGATGTATCTTTACTCCATGGAAGAATTTGGCAGCTCTGCAATTGAAATATTCCCAGGAAAGACCTTAAACATAAACAAAAACCTAGAGAAGTTTCAACAAGAAAAGCTAGTCAAAATATTACAAGACACTCTGCTGCATATGCTTGGGAGTACACTGACATGAAAGGGATCAATCCTAAGACTTGCACTCATCATATCTATATAGAGGACAATTGTAAACCAATCAGACAACCTCAGAGAAGGATGGATCCAAACCTTAGAGAGATTGTTAAAGAAGAATTGCAGAAATTGTTAAATGTCAATTTTGTTTATCCCATTTCAGATAGTCAGTGGGTCTCTCCTTTGGTGATTGTACCCAAGAAGAATGGAAAATGGAGGGTATGTATTGACTACCGATAACTGAACAAAGCTACTCTTAAAGACCATTTTCCCTTACCTTTCATAGATCAGGTGTTAGACACATTAGCAGGCAAGAAGTACTTCTCATTTTTGGATGGGTTCAGTGGCTATAATCAAATTCAAGTAGCACTTGAGGATCAAGACAAGACCACATTTACCTGTCCTTAAGGTACCAATGCCTACCAAGTATTTCCATTTGGATTATGCAATGCACCTGCAACATTCCGAAGGGCAGTATTAGGAATATTTTCAGATCCAATACATGACTGTGTAGAGGTATACATGGATGACTTCACAGTCTATGGAAACACATTTGAAGAAGCCTTAGCAAACTTGGAAAAAGTTCTAAAGTGATGTAAAGAAGCAAATCTTTCATTAAGTCATGAAAAGTGTTTTATGATGTTTACTGAAGGGATTGTTCTAGGACATCAAATTTCAAGAGAGGGGAACAAAGTTGATAAGTCAAAAGTTGAAGTCATCTCCAGATTACTAGTTCCAAGTTGTCAAAAATATGTTAGGAGTTTTCTAGGATTTATAGGGTATTATAGGAGATTTATAGAAAACTTCACCAAGATAGCATCTCCACTTTTCAAATTACTTACCAAAGACTGTGAATTCAATTGGAATTCTGACTGCCAGTTAGCCTCTGAAACCCTGAAAACAAAAATCTCTGAAGCACCTATTTTAAGGGGACCTAACTGGAAATTACCTTTTCATATTTCAACAGATGCCTCAGATACAACTTTAGGAGCTGTATTAGGACAAGAAGACATGATTCCTTATGCCATCTAAAAATTTAGCTCCTTCAAAGTTGAGTTATACTGTAACTGAAAAAGAGTTCTTAGCTGTTGTTCATGCTATAAATAAATTTAGACACTATATAATAGGCTATGAAACTTTTGTTCACACAGACCATTCTGCAATTAGGTACTTAATGAACAAATCAATTACTAATGGCAGAGTCACAAGATGGTTATTGATTTTACAAGAGTTTAACATCACCATTCTAGATAGGCCTAGGAAACAAAATACAGTGGCTAATTTCCTATCTAGACTCCAAAACATTAAAGACAATACTCCAATTGAAGACAAATTCCCTGATGAATATCTCTTTGCAATTACCACTCAAACTCCTTGGTTTGTTGATATTGCTAACTATCTAGTTTCAGGAAAATTTCCTTCAATTATGAATACAAGAGATAAAAGAAAGATCATTTATGACAGTGCAAAATATTCATGGATTGCTAATGAGTTATACAAAACAGGTCCAGATTTTATTATCAGAATATGTGTTCGAGAAGATGAGATGCCTGAGATTCTCAAGGCATGTCATGATGAACCATGTGGTGGACACTTTGCTAATAAGAGGATATCTTATAAGATCCTTCATTTAGGATATTATTGGCCATCCCTCTTTAAGGATGCTAAAGAGTATGTTAAAAGGTGTGACAGTTGCCAAAGGGTAGGGAAACCTTCTCCTTCAGGTGAGATGCCACTGCAACCTCAGGTACACATTGAACCCTTTGAGAAATGGGCTTTGGATTTTGTAGGACCTATTAATCCTCCATCAAGACAAAAGAAATATATATTAGTTTGCACTGATTATGTTACTAAATGGGTAGAGGCCAAACCATTACTTTCTGTTACTGAAGCATCTATAGTCAATTTTATTTTTGAGGATATTTTTACTCATTTTGGTGTCCTAAGAGAAATTGTTACAGATCAAGGAGCTCAATTCACATCAAAGCTAGTGGAGAAAATGGTAGAAAAGTACAAAATCAGACATAGAAAATCTACTCCCTACCATCCACAAGCAAATGGCCAAGTGGAATCTACCAATAAATTCATTGAAGGGATCCTAACAAAGACTGTTCATTTAGACATGAGAGATTGGGCAGAAAGGCTTCCTGAAGCCTTGTGGGCCTACAGAACTACATGGAGAAACACAACATGTCACACTCCTTATGAACTTGTTTATGGAAAACAAGTCTTGTCCCATAGAGTTTCGGATTCAAACTTGCAAAATGGCAGTCTAGTTAGGACTTGATCTAACAGAAGCACAGACTAGAACAGATTAATGAATTGGATGAGATCAGACAAGATGCAGTCCAGAGAACAAGCATAGTCCAACAACAAAGGACTAGATGGCATGATAAGTACATCAAGGAAAAGAAATTTAAAGAAGGTGATTGGGCCCTCTTATTTGATTCAAAGTTCAAAGATTTTTCAGGTAAATTTCAGACTCATTGGCTTGGGCCATATGAGATTGTGAAATTTTTTGAAAATAGAGCAGTAAAGATCAGGACAATAGATGAAGGAAAGGTAGCCTTTCTTGTAAATGGACACAGACTAAAATTGTATCATAAGCCACTTTCAAGAGAGGAATTTGTCAAGAAATTTCAAGATAACATTAATATGAAGTTAGTGAAGAAGAATCCTTCTTCTTCACTAACTTAATTGTATTCTTCTTCGATTATATATATATATATTAAAAAAAAAAAAAAAACATGAAAACCAATCATTGATTGGCATGTTTATATAGAAAATCTAAGGTGAAAATCAGAGTTCTTCTGACACTTTAGATTTTCAAAAATTGTTCTTTTCTGCAATTAAGTATCATAAAACCATAAGTTGCAGATTCACTTTACACATTCATGATCCATTTCATTCATTCCATCCATATCTCCCTTTATCCATATTTCATTCCACTTCATATTCATGATCCATCTCATTCCATTCCATACTTCATTTCATCCACATTTCACTTCATTCCATTTCATATTTTAGAGTTTTTACAGGTACATTCTGTAGCTACCTGTTCTGTAGCCAGATCCATTCTGCAGCCAATTGATTATGCAAAATCCACTTCAGTAAACAGAGGTTGAGTCAAAGAAGATTATGGAGCCTAAAGGATCAATATTTTTTAGATGAAAGAAAAAGCACATCAAAAATGCAAAAAGGGCTAAGGTAAAATTGTATGAAATGATTTTTGATAGTAAATCACTAAAGGTATAATGTGGTTAGGTCATATGTTTTCCTAAGTTATTTTATTATTCGAATTGATCAAACCGCTACCATAAACATTCCTCGACCAAATCCATTTCTACCCGCTCCATAACAAATCATCATTAATTAGAAGTTAACGATCAGAACCTAGAAGTGACCTATTAGGTCACGTCATCAGACCACGACATTCATTGATGATTTTTGAAATCTTCATAAGATTTCTTTGCGGTCATTCATCCCATATCAAACTCTTACACCCGATTATCCTTATGATTTACCACTACCCTGTTCCGTTCACATCCACTCACTGCTATTTCTTCCGTAGCCAAACCCTCATCTGCAGAGAAGTCACTTTAGGGCAAGACAACCCTTCACAGTTGCTTTTGCTTTAAGAACAGGAACATAGTAGTGAATTGAAGCCAGAGAAAGGAAGCAATTTTCATCAAGAAGAAATGGGGCTTATTGTCAGGTCAAAGCCAATTGGAACTAAGTATTTGGAAGGATACCCTCAGATCAAAGGGTTATTGCAACAGGCTGGATGGCTGAGCTTTATAGAGAAATTTAATGGATTTCATAAAGAAATCACATAGTCTTTCATAGCAGAAGCAACAGAGCTGCCAAGATAGGGAGAACATTGGTTTAAAAACAAATAATTTCACACTGAGGCTTGGAGACAAATGTTGAAAAACCCAGGTATGGACACTACAATGTTTAAGAAAGGTATTACTAGTTCAACTTTGAAGAATAAATGGAGGAATATGCTATTAATATTACAAAATTTCATAACCTATGAAGGCATATTTGGTACTTTGTATGTTTATCACATTAGGCTCATGATGAATTTTCTAGATGAAGAAGTAAATCTGCCATTTTTCTTACTTAATAGTTTGAAAATGATGTCTTCAAATGTCTAGAAAAGGCTTCAGTTCTTAGAGACTACCTTACATCATCATGGCTTAATTAAAATGTTAATTGAGTTTCATTTGAAGTAGATAGCAGATAATTGGGATGAATTCCTCCTAAGAAACCATTTTGAAGAACCTAGAGAAACATTGTCTAAAGAAAAACCCGTGAGAAGAAGTAGGAGAGGAAAAGATGTTAAAACTGTGGAAGTCAAGCCTAATGTATCAACACAAGAAGACAGTGATGAAATAATCTCTGAGAAGTTGGTAAAAATCAAGAAACAACTCAAGAATAAAAGGAAGGAGGAATTAACAAATGTATGTGTTGAATAAGATGATGTAAAAGATGAAAATCCACCTAAATTGAGGAGAAGTTCCAGGCTTAAGGGCATGGTGAAAAAGACATGCATTGAGGGAACTGAAATCATAAAAATTGAAGAAGAAGAAATTCCAATTTAGACCCCAGTTGACAGATCTCCTGTATACCAATATGAAGAAAACTCTGGTAGAAGAACCCCAGATGTAGATCCAACTCAGCAACAGTTTTATGACCATGTGGAATCATTAGAGAGAAAAGCCTCAAAGAACAGAGAAAGGTCCCCCAGTCCACAAGAACCTCCAATTGAAAAATTAAAAGAGACAATTATGAATTGGAGATACTGAATAACCATATTAAGAATGAAAATGAAATTCTAAGGGAGCAAGTTAAATTGAAAGGCAACATTAACAGTACTCTCTCTCATAAAATGGCAGTATTATATAAAGCAAACAAGAAGTTGAACAGGGCACTCATTAACCTGAAGTTCAATACACTCATAAGGAAACCTAGGATGGCATTAACTACCAGAAGAAACAGAAAAAGAAGGTTAGATGTCCTTGCAGAGGTATCAGTACAAATGGAATGAAATTGCATGAGGACAGGCAAAAGTTTTGCAATGGGGGTATGTTGAGCCCTAAAAGTGTCTTCTCCTTTTCCAAATTCCACTTCATCTTATCATTCCTTTTGTCATTTATATACCTAAAAGATCAATAAGAATGATTAAAATCACTTAAGGAATACATGCAATGACTAACTTGTTGTACTTTTGTGGTTTTGTTGTCTTAATGATTTCTGAGCAGTTTTAGCTACAGAATGCAGTCATTTTGTAGCCAGTTACACATTCCGTAGCCATTTTGGTGTTTGAACATATTACAGGTGTCATCTAAAGAAAAGGAGTATATGGTTAGACTCTAAATCTTTCCTACATTGTTCCTTGTCATCCACGAAGACTGAATCAAAACCTGGAGATGCTTGTGCACGTGGTCAAACCAAAAGTCCGAGAAGCAGATTTCTATAAGGATAAGGATTCTTGATTTGCTTTCAGCAAATCACGAGTCCTAGAAAGGAGTTTTAGTTTGATTTTGAGAGAGAACAAGTTAACTCTTATTTTCCAATATTGTGATACTCTGTTTTGAAGTATTTTTGATAATAAGAAGAAGCATAACTTTGATGCTGTGTTGAAGAAAAACTTGAGGAGTTAAAAGACTTTCATGCCAACTTGGTAGCAGAGGGCCCCTGCTATCTAAGGAGGCTTCCACATGCTTTCTAGATAAGTAACTTTTAATTCTGTGTTGTTATATTTCTCATTTAAGATAGTTTTATGAGTTTATATCTTTTAGTATCATGTCTTGCACTATTGGTTTAACTAACAGATCCTCATGATGTTATAATTAGTCTTTTCTTAAAGCTTTTCCAACATATCTCTATTCAGTGAATGGATTTAATTGTGACATCTTGAGTTACTAGCACTTTAGCTCTGTCATTCAGATTAAAAGATCCTCAGTATCCTACAACCATTTTTTTTCTTAAAAACTTTTCCAATATATCACTATTATGCGAATGAGATTTGGTTGTATTATGTTGAGTTAACTAGCATTTTCTGTTCTGCAATTAGATAAGAAGATCCTCATATTGTTACAAACAATGTTTTCTCAAAATTGTTCCAATAAATCTCTAAATCACAGAAAAGACCTAATTGTAATATTGTGGGTTACTTGTTGTTGTTTAGAATATCCTTATTTCGTTATAACTAGTCTCCTTCAACAAACTCTTCCAATAAATCTCTAGCTGATGAACGAGATCTAGCTATAATGTCATAAGTTGTTTAAATATTCATAGGAGATCCTTAGCATATTGTAGCAATTTTCTTCTCAAGCTGTTCCAAAATATCTCTAACATATGAATAGGATTGCACTACAATATTCTAAGTTGCTGTATGTTTTTAGGAAGATCCTCATCACATTGGAGTTCAATCTCTTCCACAAACTATTCCAACAAACTTCTAACTAAAAGGACCAGGTTGAAATATAATGTCTTGAGTTACATTTATGCTTATTTGCAAGCTAGGACATCCATGGATTAGAATGCTCTGTTTTTCATAATTTTCCTGATTAGGGACATATTTTAAAATTACACTCTGTTTTGAGTTTAGGGTTCTCTTTTCATTCCTTTTTTTTGTCATAGATTTGATATCACCTTTTGAACATAGATTAGCATACTAAATCCTAAACATGACAAAACTCAAAAACATCAACAAAATACTGAAAACAATGAAATAAGAATAAGGATATTTAGGCACATATAGTGCAACTATACCTCATCAGTTTACAAGCCATGGTCGATAATTTATGCTATCAATTCAGGACACTGAATTGACTAAACAACTACAAGGGTATTTGTTGCGTTTTTGGACTGTGGGAGCAGTAAATTTCAAAAGAAGATTATGGATGAATAGAGATGATTTCTGCAAAAATGAGAGAGGTTATTATGAAGCACAGAGCAAGGAACAATAACCTCTTTCAGTTTTCCCACAGGTGCTACCAATTCAGATATTCGAAGGTGTCTTTGGGACCTATTTTTAGAATTCAGAATTTTCATGTTTTATACATGTTTTTCTAATGCAGATTCTGGACAATTGGAGATGGTTTTCAAAAAACCAAGAGAGGTTTTTTTTCAGAACATTCTGGTTGACAAAAACCTCCTCCATTTTTGCAAAATACATCATGGATTCAAATATATAATCTATTTTCTAAGACCTATTTTTCAGAAAAAACAAGAAAAATTTGCAAATTCTAGTTTTTTAAACAGTTTCGTAGTGTGCTTCAGGCTTGAAGCCAGAAAAACGCTATGAAAATTTCTGTAGGTGCATTTTTGGCTTGGAATCTTGTTTTTTCAAGTATTATGGAGGGATATTGATTGTTTTCAAGGTGTCTCGGCATAGTAAGATGTTTGAACAACAAAGGTGGCAAGGAGATGGATGAAAAGACAAGATTTCATACGCTACGAAATTTCTAAAGATGTATTTTTGGTTCAAGGTCACTTATTTTGACTCGGTTAAGGAACTCTTAGACCTGTATTTAAATTTTTATATCACCTAACACCATCTAATGGTCAGAATCAGCAGGTGTACAACACAGGTGGCCTAAATTCTTTCGCTACAGAATCTCGCTACGGAACTACCTAAAAACTCTGTTTTTTGCAGCAAAGTCAATTTTTGGAAATGTTCGAAGGGTAAGAATTTTTCCAAGTTTTTTCCACATAGGAAATGTCGAAGAATATCAGGGCGGATGATTATTGAAAGGAAACACTTGTCATAAGGGTAGTTTGGAGATGCAAACTCATCATACTACCACATCATCAACATAACAACTTTTAATCAGAATCCGAAGAACAATTCCTAAATTATAGCTATGATGTTTTATGGTTAAATCATGCCTTATGCCACCTCATAAGGTTTCTCTCTCGATAAGCCTTTTTTATGTATGGGAGTTTTAATAGTTAGTTAAGGTTTTAATGAGTGAAAGAGTCCTATTAGGTTTCTAATTCTTGAAAACATAATTATCTCTACTTTTCCTCCTTGTAATCAATGGTTAGTTGGATTAGGTGTCCTTGAATATATTCGATGGTCTAGCCCAGCTGGTAAACATGATGTAAAGGTGCCTAACTCTATTAATAGTGGGAGGAAAGAAGTTTGAAGAGGTGGGGAGATGGTTACTTGAGACTACCACTGTTGTAATATTTTGATATCAGAAATATACAGTTGCAACATGCCTATTTCAGACCTGAGATTCTTCTATGTATTCTTATGTAAGTTTTTTATATCAGTCTTTTACTTTCTCTCCAGTTTTCTAGTTGTATAATCACTTGGAATTCATGATTACATGCTCCAACTTACTATTTACACCTAGTCTTCTGTTTTGCCAAGATTTATTAGTTTTCTTATGTATAATCACTTTGAATTCATGGTGACATGTTGCAACTTCCTGTATGCATATAGCTGGCTGTTGTGTCCTTCATGTGTGGTTTAATAAGAATACAATTGCCTTAGCTTCCATGAGATAGGTTAACTTGTGACTTAGTTTTCATATCGACTCCATGCCCAATGGTAGTTAGTGGTTTACATCTTTCACCTACACAAAAACATCACATTCAATCCAATTCAGAGTTAGCCATCTAGTAGAGTTTTCACTGCAAATCCTTTGATAAATTTTGAGAGCCCTCTCAGGTTGAAGAGGCTAATATTCAGTCAAAATCTGGTTTGAAATAGTTACTCCAAGTTGACCATTGCAGTAGCCCAACAAGACTCAATCTGGTGATAACACCTGGAAACTATGAATTCAAGATGAATTAGATACTATCACAAGAATGAAGAGTAGAAATGGCTCTATGATACCTCAAAAGAAAGCAAGAGATTCAAAAGAAAGAGGGAGCCATGTAGTTATAATGAATTGGTAGCTTATGCTCTTATGAAGATAAGTTGTAAGGCTTGTGATGGTGACTTCCAAAATACAAAGGAAGTTTAGATATCCTCTAATTTTAAGAGGGAGAAAAGGAGTCTCCTTGAATATGATCAAGGTTTTATTCTCAAGAATAATGGATAATAGGGATGTCCTCTCTATTTGAGAGGGAGTGATGTTGGACATCACATGTGAATTCTCCTCTTTAGGTGATAAAGAGAGAATGACAGAGGATTGGATAAGAATTTGTGGTTTCCTTGAGGATATAACATCCAAGAAAGGAAAGGGATCGACACTCTTTGAGGATGTGGCAGGAATCCAAGAGAGGAGTGGTAAAATAGGACCACTATTCTTTGATGACTCAGGATTGGATATCCAAGATAAGAATAGTCCTGAAAGTACATACCTTGTAGACATATGGATGGGTATGTACCTTGTAGAGGTAGTGCGATATCACATGTAAAGCCTCCCATCATAATTCTCTTGATTAAAGTAGAGCTTTTTCCAGTTAGGCCTCAGGGACAGTGTTGGTCACAATGATGATGCTTACAATATGGCTTATCAATTTGACTCTTCTTGAAAACTCTTCAGTTTGATATATGATGTTGTACTAGATGTACAATTATGAATACCTCCCTAGTTAAGAGGGAGTGTTGATAAATCTAACTAGTTCTTGTCTTCATAATTATTTTACTGATTTCAATATGTATCCTATGTAACAAACAAGATAAGAAAATAAAAGTTATAAAAGCATGGGTTTCATGCTCATTATTGATGGTATTCTTCATAAAAGTGTGTTCTTCGTGCTTCTAGGTTTTGCTAGGTCTTAGGATTTATTGTGTTGAGTAAAAGGAGTCAACATCATGTTTATAAGACACTTTCGGGAAAAAAATATATTTGTAAAAAGAATAATTTTTGAGTTTAGAAAGTCTTGGAAGCTCCAAAGTACAAGTCGGCCCAAGGATCTTCAAGTCGACCTAAAGGAGGGGATTCGACCTCTTGAGAAGGCTATATAAAGAAGTAGTTCGACCTCATTTGGGACACACTCACTCACATGTTCGATCTACGAGAAAAGTTTGATTTGTAGATGGAAGGGTAGTAAAAGGAGAGAAAAGGTCTAGAAGAATTTGAGAAGATGAAATTTCTTGTTTTTTAGCTCTATCTCTCTCACGCGTGTGAAATTCTAGGGTTTCTAGGCTGCAGAAACAAGTTGAAGTTGCATGTCTGAGTTGCAGTAGCACAAAGTGCAAAATATGGTAACTGGAAGAGGGAAAACCATTATCTTGAGCTCATTGACCTTGGGATAGTTGTCTTGCTCTAAGTAGGTCTTAGAAGGAGGCTATATTAGGGTTTCTAAGAAGTTTAAAATATGAAGTTATTGGGTTGAAGTTGCAGGTCGAGTAGCAGTGTTGTAGCTAGTAAGTTGAAGTTGTAGGGTGTAGAAGTTTGGTGCAAAATCAAGGAAGGAATTACGAAAGGGCTAACTTGGTACTGGGAGAAGGACTTGGTCTAGTGATTGGTTCTTTGTATCTCATCTGAAGTAGATTATAAGAAGATAAGATTTTTTGGGTTTTCCCCTTAGAGGGGTTTTGCCTTGGCTAAGAGCCTATATTTGTGTCATATTTTTGTTATTGTTATTGTTCTTGATATTGTTTGATGAAATATATAAATAGAATAAGTTAAAGAAGATAACTAAATATTCCCAAGCACTATCAAGGTTAATAAAACAAGATATAATAGCTTCCTCTTTACATTTTTTAATGGGATGCTTTTATCGTTTCTCATCTCATTTCCTTTTTAAGGTCATCCTCTCCTTTCTATCTTCTTGTAATTTGTATCGATATTGGATTGTGTTTTATTACTTTGGGTGCTTTACATTGGAAAGGTCAGCGCCCACATTAGAAGCAAAAGAAGTAAGTGTAGAGATGAAATCTGTTATCACTCCGTAATTTCCCAAGGCTGTGAAGGAAACCCAAAGGTAACCATAAAACCACTTTGAAAACTGGGAATCTATCCCTTCCAGTTTCAGAGAGGGATCTCTCTTTATAATTTAGCTTTGTTTGACTGAAGGTATTAGGTTAGCTATTAAGTTCAAGTTTGGGTTTTTTGTGTTATTGGGTTGAAACTATGAAGATAGGCCATTGGGAAAATGGAGTCACAGGTTTAGATCGATCAAATACAGAGTTAACAAGCTAACCTTACAGGGCAGGGTAGGAAAATTCATTGGATCCTTTAAGATCTTAGGTGTGGAGGAGAGGAAAAGATTTTTAGAAATCCAATTAAAAACAAAGCAATTAAGAATTCTAATTTTAATCTTTAATGGAAAACATAAAAACTATTCTTAAGCCAAAGACCGAGTGTACATTTAAACAAGTTATGCTCTTTATCTTCTTAGAATAATTCAGATTTTAGAAAAACATATGATAACAAAGAGAAAACAAATTGATAAGGAGAGATGCACTTCACCAATAAAAATGACACAAGATTCCTATAATGATTGCACTCTATTACTAAAAATTTGATCAATGGTAGCTCTGTGAGCTGCTTTATAATACTAGTCCTTTTCTTCAAATAAGTCCCAACATCTATTACTTCACATTATGAAGTATTTATACAAATTCTTCACAAAAAATCTTGATTGGAAATATTAAGATTTATTAAAAATATCTCAAAATTGTGTGACAAAAATAGAACTAAAATATAGAACAACTAAATTTGTTGAAGCTGTTTGGCACTATCTTTGAGGATTTATGGTGATAAAGAACATCAATTAGAATTTGATAGCAAGTCTAATTTGATGAGGTGGCATCTAAGTCACTAACTGTTCATGAGATTTTTCCTCATGAAATTCTAAAAAATAGGGTCGATTGATCCCTTTGAATATCTCAATCCATGATATATGTGTAAAAATTGAGAGAGGTTTTTGTAGATAAGTATGTTAGCAACAAAAACATCTTTCAGTTTTGAAAATACATTTCCACTTGTTCGGAAAACGCATTTGAAAACAATGGCTAAAAATAGGAAAAATCTAGAAAATATGCCTTCAAAGGTTCACTCATATATCCCAAGCCATATTAGATTTTAGAAAAATGAGAGAAGTTTTTTTTTAAATGGGTTTGTTCTGGACAAAATCCTCTTTCAGTTTTGAGAAATTCGTTCTCATTTGTTTGTAAACCATGCTTGAAATTACTGTGTTGTATAGGAAAAAAATACTTTTAAGTGACCATTTTTCCAACTCGGTGCTAACTTTAATTGTCAATGTTCACTACTGATTTGGTGAGAGTGGGATGAAATGGATATATAACATGGAGGCGGGAGATGACATGGAGGCACATGGTTGGCAGAAATAATTGATGTGTGAGCGCAGAAGGAAGGCACAAGAATGGAGCGGTAAGCAGGAAAGGGTACATGGCAGTAGGGGAGTGGATGTTGTTAGTCATCAGTAATTTTTGCTGATCCTGAAGATGACTAAGTAATGGTCCTAGATTTCTAAAAACAAAATTTATGAAATATTGTGAGTTTTAGAAATCTCACTCCCTTCATTATCCTAAGCTAAACTATTTCATTATCTTTTCGCTCTCTTCCCTCTAATTTTCTCCTCACTGATCCAAAAAGACTTCACTGTTGGGCCTACTAATCTCATTTTCACTACCCTACCCACACTCTCATTCACTCCCTTTTTCCCTCTAAAAAACCCATTTCTCCCTTTCCTAAACTCTCATGATGCACACCCCTATTTCTCATTTCAATTTACATTGTATTAAACAATGTAAAATTCCACTTTTACATTGTTTAAAACCCAAACTTAAGCCTATCGGGTCTTCTTCCTTTATAAATAAAACTCTATTTTTTATTATTTTAAACCTGTCCTTATATAATATAGGCCTAAGCCCCCTTTCCTTCTAGCCCCAGTCCCTCGCGCCCATATAACCGCGACCTCCACCTATCTATAAGCCCCTTCCCTATATATGATTCTCCTCTGCCTTTTCATTTTATAAACCCCGTGAAACCTTACAAAAAGGCTCATAAAACCTTGTTTTATTAACACCGAGCCCCATCCTCCACTTAACCCCGGCATCCAACGAAACCTCACCACCTGTCCTCCACTTCTGCTGGCCCGATCACCTGCTCATCGCCTCCTGAACGCGCGATAGCCGTTGATCTCCCATCCCGAGATCTAAGGGTCCCCGACGCGTATCGCATATTTAAATGCTCCAGGGTTAACATTTTCCGAACTGCGTGAAATAGGCGGTTTTGTCCCGCCACGTATTGTGTCCTGGGCTATATCGCATGCCTCCCACCAAAAACCGCTTACCGCCCTTTCTCCACGCGATAAACCGCTTCTGGTTTTCCGAGACCGCTTGCCCTCCGCGCCAAAATTCAAACCTTCCCGCCTCCGTTTGAACTCCTGCCTGGTTTCGCCTTCGGAACCTTACCCCCTAAACCATTTCTTCCTCTGCAGAACCCTCCGACAGTCCAAAACCACAGAAAATGCAGTCATGCGCCCTCCCCACACGTTTTAATTAATAAATTGTGTTTTGTACATGTTTTTAATGGCAGAAATATATGAAATATATTCCACAGGGCCAAATTTGGTTAAAGAGAAGGCCTAGATGACGATCCAGAAGCTTAAACAAATCAATGATGGCCAGAAGGATTGTACCAATGTTTGCCATCGATGAAACATGATCATCGATGGCCAAGTAACCCTCTTGCCATGAAAGGGAGCCTCCCCTGCACACAGAAGACAAATACAGTCAAAGGAAACAGTGAAGAGAAGGAGTTTGAAAGATTAAAGGGCTAATCCTTTATCAAAAGCCAAAATAGAAGATTAGTCAGCTCAAAGCAGAAGTTAAAGGATACAGGCAGACAATTAACATATATTAAAGGATAAAGGAAAAGATCAGAAGAATAAAACAAAATATTAAAAGAACAGACAAAGATCAAAAATATTAAAGAAAAACATAAATATAAACAGACAGTCAGAGTATAAAGACAAAGTTTAAAGGCCTAATACAAAGTTTAAATATAAAACAGAAGCAGATTAAGCCCATAAATGCATTCGAATGATTAAGGCTATGGCAGTTACGTCTTTCAAAGATATTTCTGCCACCTAGTGCTTTGTTTCCTTCAATAAAGCATTAAAAAATTATTGAACCCAGTCAGAGATATTTTATATCTGCCAGGCAGTTGTTGTAAAGTTGTGAATAGGCCTTAAAGTCAAACATTTCACCTATAAACCCTCAGAAGTTAAGACAAGAGTTATTATTAAGAGAAATATTTGCAGACATTCCTGCCTTGAGCCTTGCATGGTCTTCAAGGTAAAGAATTCATTAACTCTGTAATAAATGACACCCAAACCCTAAGACTTAGCTTCACCTCCTCGTTTGCAGATAAATATTGCATTTAAGCTCGTTATCTTGTTGGCATTTGATGGCTCTTTGAAGTAATACATAGTCTGTTGGAGGTTGAAAAGAAATTGATGTCTTGGAGCTTGTGAAAGCCTTGATTTGTTTGTTGTTGGAGGAGGCCTGCTTGCAGGATCCCTGAGCTTGGTTTATGGTGAAGTGCTTCTAATCTGTTATTGTTTTTTCCTGTTTCATTATATTTCCATCTTTCAATATTGCAGTAGAGAAAAGGATTTAGACTAAGAAATGTTTCTAAAGGCACCTTAGTTCTGTTTGTTCTTCATTGGCTTAATGTTTTCCTCTGCTAGGACATTTTAGAGAATTCTTAATTGCTCTCTAGACCCCCTAAGCTTGTTTATTTCATAAATAGTATAATATAGTTGGTGTCAAGAATGATTTATGGCTGGCCCTGCTTACTTGATGTCACTAAAACACTGTTTCTGAAGTCTCTCTCTAAAGTACCATTAGTTAAGTCTGCTAAAGAGGTTTTTTTTCGATCATACCCTTTGTATTTACTTAAATAATTGTTTTAGAGATCCTCATAGCTATAATCAAGGATGTTTAGGCATTCCCTCTTCTTTGATTACAGTTATATGTGTCTCTTGAATATTTCATGTCCTTGAAGGTGAAATCACTAGAAGTTAAATGAGTTTCTCGCCTTCTATATTTCATTGGAATGTTTGTCTTGAATAATTATTTGTTTAAGTTGAATCAAAGAATTTATGGTTTTCCCTATCTATTGATTTCCTTTTTATACTTATGATATTTAAGTCCCTCTTGTTAAAGGTACATGATAAAGGATTCTTAATTGCCCTTTGTCCTACTTTCATTCTCATAATTGAAGTCCACCTCATTGCCCTTAAAACCTTGAAGATCCATTGACCAAGTTAGGTTTTTCCTGTGATACTCCCCGATCCGTTGATGAAATTTTCATGACTTTTATAGACTCCATTGCCCAATGACTGTGAATATTTCCTCATTCCATCTATTCTGCTAGATCATCTTACCCAACCAAAACAAACAATAAACCCTGTACTTAATAACTAGCCTAAAAACAACCATCTAAAGCAAACAAGCTCATATCCTTTGCAAACAAATAGAGAGAGCCCTCTCTGAGTCCAAGAAGGCTAGGTCCTAGGACTCCAGATAATGTTTTGATGTTGCCCTATCCATTTGGTCTACCAATCTTCTAAATCACGGGACCACAACAGATGTGATGGGGAGACGTGGCGAGGGAAGAATTCCAGGTGGAAACATTTTATTGGGAGAAAAATGATGGCGGGGAATAATTTGACAGGAGGAAAATGGGATCTGCATAGGTGATGTGGCGGACGAATAGTGGAGGAGGAGGAACTATGGTGGAGGCGTTGGTGGGGTCGGGAAGTCCCCATGGCAGGATCTTATTGGTGCGAGAGAAATGGAGTCAGTGGTCAACGAGATATAGCTTTTCGGGGGGGGGGGGGTGGTGTGAAGCCTCATGGTGCTTCTACGTTACCATGGTAGGTCCTGCCTTTTCGGAGCCCCCCTGTAAATAAAGTGTGAAGGAGCCGGGGGGCGCGAAAATGATCCCCTGTCGTTGATCCGAGTGGGGTAGATCGCGACCATTGAAAATGATCCAACATTATTACATACCATAAACTTTATGTAGAAAATTTATTACAATTATGATAATCACACTTTAGAGGTTGCGATTAACTAATCTAAACCTACTTAATTATCCTCTAGTGTTTCATTTTGATTTGTAGGCCTATTTTTTCTCTTTTGGAAATAATTTGCAGAATAAAACATCATTTACAATATCATCATATGAAAATCAATAGCCATCAATTGATCCTATGAATCATAGGACCCTAACACAATAAATTAATGTTATATTCCTAAAATTCAATCAATATCCAATATCAAAATATTGATGTTTCACAAGGCAAGCACCTTCAGTCTAGATATTATTTATGATAATATGAAGGTAATGTCTTGGTATCATGAGTCTAAATATCTTATCTCAATTCATTAACCTTCTAAAAGAGTTAATGTCATAACATGATTTTGTAAATGAAGCGATCAACATAAAGTGCTCTTAAGTTCCAACTTTTGATCAAATCTATATTATGTTATGACGTGAAGCTCATTAAAGCTTAAAATAACATTTGGCATAAAAATATAGTTCCCAGGCGATATGGCTTAGGACACCAAAGAAGGCTAATGTCATAGAATGATACAAAGTTAATTAACCCGAAGTATGTGTTGACAGAGTATTTTTCAGCTTCCAGAGGACAAATCATAAATCAATACCAACAATATGTAAAATAAGGTGTTTTATACAAGGTCATCTATGGTAATTATCTCTTTCCATTTCATTTCCTTTTTTGAGTGTGAATATGTGATTTATGGAGTATTCTTCCTTAACACCCAGTAGTAGTTTGTATAGGAATATCATTGTTTAATGTCTTGTCCAAATAATGCTTATAAGATAGTTATCCAAATGTTAAAATTAAAAAATAATCTACTGTTATGAGTAGTTTTATGGCAAATGTCAACCCTAGTTTCAAGCTCCAATGCTTTAGCAATTCTTTTGGATTCTTTATAAGCACTAGTGTCCATTTCATTTTCCATATCTTTGTAGTTGTTTCTAATTATTAACATGTTTAATACAAGTTGGTGTAACCATTTAGAGCCAGAGTTGATGATGCTTCATTTGTCATGTTCTCCAAAAAAATTGAATCTTCTTGCTTCTAGGGGGCCTGTTAGTTAAAGCATATAAAATGGATTTTGCTGCCATGGTGAAACATTCATTTTCCAATTGAAAATTCAATTGGAAATTGGATCATTGTAAGTTGGAATGCATACACAATGATAGCTAATGAAGGAAATTTAATTTAGCTTGAAAGAAAAACTTATGATGAAATGTTTTCACAAATCCTCACAGTGAGCACAAGAGCCTCTATTGGCTTGGCTTCCATTATTTTTGGATATAAATCATTAACATGGAAGCTTAAATAAGATTCGATGATTCGACTTGATTTTTGTGATTGATTTCATCTATGGGAGCATCCTAAATAACCTTCGATTAGGGATATCATTAGTGATTCTTGGCTATTGTTTTTTTATTCTCACTATCACAACTTTATCCATCACAAGTTGTATGGAATGTTGGAGTTAACTTCTCTACATTATTAAAATGATAATATATTAATGGAACTATTGTATTAATGCTTATGTGTAGATGAGTCAAGGAATGAACATTGTTGAAGTGAGCCCAATAAAAAGGAAAGATGTTCAAGAGCTAGGGATTTTGGGTTTATAATTCTATGAGCTTAGATCCTCCCCTAGCATTTTAATTCCCTTAAATTTTAATACAAAAGAAAAGAACTTAATTTTTTTTATACCCCATTCTCTCAATTTGAACTGTGATAATTGGGCAAACCCAGTAACCACCTCCTTGTGCTAGTAAGGTAAGGGGGTGTGTTAAAAGAAAGATGTGTCATTGAGTTCCTAAAGGAAGAAAAAATGTCAACACTGAGAGGTAATGAGCAGAAAATTGAGGATATCATCATGATTGCTAAAGCAATATAGAAAACATGTCCACAATTTTTAGTTTTAGAGTTCACCAAAGGAGGGGAATTTCCTTTTGTGAGATTATTGAGGAATTTTATGGGGGGGGATGCCCCCTAGAGGAAATTTTTGGTCCTCCCTATAAGAGGCAAAGGAATAATAAATTCCTTGAAAGGGCACACCCTATAAGAAGTGGGGGAATAATAAGTTCTCACAAATATAACTCTTTGAAGGAGTCCATGTCACCATTAGGGGAGGTAACCAAAGAGATTGAAGCTAAAGGGGATCCACCACATGAAGCAATGAGTCTACCTCAGTGGATAATTTTGAGTAAGCCATGTGATTTGTAACTGGATAATGTTTGGGGGATAAATAACAAAAAGGTATAATGAGGATTCTGACAAAGGGCACAATATAATATGGTTTTGTGTTGAGAGTTAGATATAATGGGATAAGGGGGGGGGGGGGGGGTTAGTGGTATTGTCTCCATTATCATGAGATAATTACTGAGGGGAGGGTTGTTGCTAAATATTTGGGATGATTTACCAAAGGTATAATAGTAGGGAGTTTAGGGTTGGACATCCACAAAAAAAATATTTAAAATTATGTATCAAATTCATTAGCTTTCATAATATCAATGGGTGGGTGTTGGGACCTAATTTTTTTTTACAATGTATCTTGTGGGGGTATAACCAATAATTTTGGAATTGTATTCCGTGGAATCCCTATCAGTTGCAAAAGATGATCATGTGCAAGAAAGCATGGCCTCAAAGGAAAATGAATGAGAGGGAAGAGATGATCATGTGCGAGAAAGTGTGGCCTCAAAGGGAAGGGAATGAGAGAGTGTATTAATTGAGTGGTTAGGGTCCTAATGGAAATATATGAGAGAAAATAGGTGTAGGTGATCACTAAGACTAGTGAAAGAAGCAATGGCCTCAAAGATCTCACTGTGCTCAGGGAAGAATGTGGCTAAGAGTTATTGGGCGAGTGTGGTAGGAAATATTTGTTGATGCGTATAAGGGTGAACAAATATGGCCAAATTTTATAATGAAGTGGTGAGGAGGTGGTTTTGGAATCATGGACACACATCTAATGATAATGGTTGGTGCAGGACTAGTGATAGTGGACACATAATGCATGGATTTAATTGGATCAACAAAAGGTGAGATTTGTCCTCAGAATTAGGTGAGGGGGGATCACAATAGGAGAGTTGATCATTGTGATTATGCATCCCTCATGTTGGAATATCACAACTCAAAAGGGTGAAGACAACATATCATTTAGGGCATAGATGTAATCTCAACCAAGGTGGATATTGTAATTTATTAGGCCAGACATGATAATGGCATTGATCAAAATTGTATTACCACTTAACATGACGGGGGGATTAATTAAAACCTATAAGGGCGGGACAAATTCTACCATAACATTCCATAATATCATTCATTGATGGAATAAGAATATGATAACCAAGTTGTTTCCAAGCCAAGGAGGATATATCACATGAATATGCCCCATCAATAATACATTGATGAATTGTAAGGCTTTAAATAAGGACCTATATTTGAAATTGGGAAGTGGTCGGGAATCATGATTGGGTATGTTGAACCTAATTGAAGGTGATGATGGTTTGGAATGGATATGTATATGTACTTCCCATTACCTTCAATGGTGAAGATCTAGTGAACACTACAACACTAGGAGTGGAAGGGATGCCCCCAAGTTGACATGATTTGTTCTAGCTATGAATTATATTTGCAAGGAGGTGAGGTTTTCAGTTTATTATTGATTAACAAAAACTCCCTATTGTGGGTAGGAGCTTTGGAGAATTACAAGTTGCAGAGGTCGAGGAAAAGTTTGCTAAGGTGGCATCCCTTGTGGGAAGGCATGACCTGTATGGATCATAACTTCTTCATTCATTTATAAATAACAATGTGATGTAAATTGTGGGTGTAATGCCCAAATTCTTCACATAAGGAATAGAGAAAGTAGTGTGCGACCCATTTTTTTTCCTTATTTGGGCTATTTTTTTATTATGGAATTGACCTTAGATTTGGTGTTTTGGCTTTAGGTGTTGCCCCTTTTCTCATGGTTGACCTACTATTGGCCTTTCCCTTTCTTCATTACATTATTCTAATGAGTAATAAGGTTAATTGTGTTCAACTTAAACATTTGTTGTTATCGAGATAATAGAAGTTATACGAAATAGACAACAACATGTTATTCAATTAATGGTGGTTCAATATTGTTGGTGGGGGGCTTGGAAAAGGATAATATGGGTTACCTTGTGATGGGTTCCCATATGGGTTGTCGGATATGGATGCTCCTCCACTGCAAGATTCATGATTGTAGGAGGGTCCAACAGGTCCATA